>SSNS01000060.1:268352-297574 GCA_006937985.1 Aphyosemion australe
TTTATTTATTCTTTATTTAACCAGGAAGGTCCCATTGAGATTAAAAACCTCATTTTCAAGGGAGTCCTGGCCAAGAGGCAGCAAGAGTTACAGTTACAACATATATATATATATTTTCCAGTTACACAGACATGTTATGTACAGAATTACAGAAGGCAATTACAACACAGGGTATCTCTCTCAAGGGCTCTCAGTCTGGTTTTAAATGTATTCAAGGAGATAAGCTCGGTTAGTTTCCAGTTTTCCTGCAGCCTGTTCCATGCAGAAGGAGCAGAGTGAACAAAAGCCCTTTTACCCAGTTCAGTGCGAGCAAACGGAACACAGAGTAACAACTGATCGTTTGCACGCAGACTGTGAGAAGTTATACTTCTCCGTGAGATTAAGTTACAGATGTAGTTGGGTAGTAATCCAAGCATGGCCTTGTAAATGAAAGTGTACCAATGTGCCAACCTCCTGGTGGACAAAGAAGGCCATCCCACTCGAGAATACAATTCACAATGATGGGTCAGTGGTCTACAGTTAGTAATAAACCTCAGCGAGGCATGATAAACCACATCAATCTTACCAAGACACTGTGCTGAGGCATTCATATACAAAAGGTCTCCATAATCCAGAACAGACAGAAATGTTGCAGTAACTAGTCGTTTTTTTGCCTCAAAGGAAAAACACAGTTTATTTCGAAAAAAGAAACCCAGTCTGAGTTTGAGTTTCTTCACAAGATTATCTATATGGGGCTTGAAGGAGAGGGAGTCATCGAGCCAGACACCAAGGTATTTGTATGTGTGGACCACCTCTATGATATTTCCCTCCAGAGTGGTCACTGGGGGCATACTTAGAGGTCTTTTTTTAGAGTTTGAAAACAACATTAGTTTAGTCTTGTCAGCATTGAGGACCAATTTTAACTGCAGAAGTGTTTGTTGGACCTCATTAAAAGCTTTCTGTAAGACTTCAACAGCTTTAGTGGGGGATGTTCCAAAACAGTAAATGATTGTGTCATCAGCGTAAAAGTGCAGATTAGCATCTGACACATTTTGTCCTATGTCATTAATATACATAATGAACAAGAGGGGTCCCAAAACTGAACCCTGTGGTACTCCCTTGTGGATACTCAAAAATTCAGAGGACAACCCATCACATTTAACACATTGAGTTCTGTCATTCAAGTAGTCTGTGAACCATGAGATCGCATGTTCAGACAATCCCAAACAAGGAAGCTTTTGTTTTAAAACAGCATGGTCTACAGTGTCAAAGGCTGTTGACAGATCAATAAAAAGTGAGGCACAGTACTGCTTTTTATCCAGAGCAACAAGAATGTCATTGATCACCTTTGTGGCTGCAGTGATGGTGCTGTGCTTTTTTCTGAAACCTGATTGCAGGTTTGAGAGAAGGTCATTTGAATATAAAAAGTCTTTCAATTGTTCACTTACTAGGGTCTCTAGAGTTTTTGCCAGGACACACAGATTAGATATTGGTCTGTAATTTGTTAATAGAGCTGGGTCACCACCTTTTAGTAAAGGAGTCACAAAAGCAGACTTCCAAACTGATGGTATTTGTTTGGTTTTGATAGATAGATTAAAAATAACTGTAAGAGGCTCTGCAATGAAATCAGCAGCCATTTTCAAAAAATAGGGTTCAATCATGTCTGGGCCAGAGGGTTTTCTGGGATCCAGAGTTCTAATAATTTTATGCACTTGCTCTACAGTAAACGGAACAAAGTTAAAAGAGGCACCAGGGGTCATTTGGGAATCTGTGCAGGGCGACACAGAGGGTGTTCCAGTAGAAGTAGACACTGAACCAGATGAGATAAAATGCTTGTTAAAACAGTTTAAAACCTCAGTTTTATCATGCACCGGGACAGAGTCGTTTAGGACAAATTTTGGAAGAGCATGGAAGAGCAAATAAAAGTGTGTATCTGACATGTTTAATTAGAAATTGCAAACTTATGATGGTAGTTTTTTAAATGAAAAATATATTTATTTGATATTAGCCATTAATAATTTAATCTTTAAAAGAAAAATATATAATTTCGCCTTGTTTCCGCCAGAGGGCGTATGATCTGATATGTTTTTAGCTAGCTGCTGATACTTCCTGCTTTGGTTATTTTTTCGTGTTTAGTAATAGTTTGTATAATTAAATACCTGGCTTTCCCGTTATCTAGACTAACTGTTAGCGCTAATTTAAAAACCCTTGAAATTTAAACGTGGAATGTTTTATTTTGAAAGAATTTACAGGAAGTGCTAGTCAGGTATGTCTTGTTTAGCTTGATGGGAAGTGGGTAGTGACAGCTCTGATCCACTAGAGGGCGGAAAAAAATCCTCATTCTCGAATGCCAGCTACTAAAGGTCTGAGTTCTCGTTTCCATCAAGTTGACCTAAATAATATATATATATAATTTATATGTTGCATATTCTATCTATAAGAAAATAATTATAGGTATTATGGAAAAGGATTGGGTTCACTGAAAAGAAAAAAGAAAGAGTAAGAGAATTGTGACCTTTTTCTCAGAATTAAGTCAGAATTCTGACTTTAATCTCAGAAATCTGAGTTTTTTCTCAGAAGTCAGAATTCTAAGAAAAAAAAAATCAGAATTCTTAGATAAAAGTCAGAATTGGGTATTCTACAGTTGACGTCACCATGCAAGGGCTTCTGGGTAGGGTTATACATACAATAGAAAATATACAGTATCAGAGCGCTTTGACATCGATGTGAAGGCATAAAATGGAGGAAGTTGTGTTGACAGAGAAAGACATACCAGAGGGCATTTTTTGATGGCGACCCTGCTAATTATCAATTACCAGAACTGAAGCGCTAGCTCAAATGTCACAGGGAAAGTAAAAACTCCTGTTAGCAGCACTGTTGTTTTAAACACCGTTATTCCCATCACTGCTCCTTCTTGAGTAATATAAAAATAACTTCATTACTCACAGTGCTCAAATAGCGTCAGGTTATCATTTGTTTTATTTTCCACTCACCTCTGGTCAAAAGCTTTTTTCGTGGACGTTTGGGTGGACATGCTGATTGGCCGAGACGTTCAGCTGGACCCCTCCGTTAACACCGCTGCCTCCTGGATAACTCCATGTCTGAGAGCATTGCTAGGACCAGCTGGTCATTCTCGAATATAGAACCTTTCCCTCCGAAAAAATGTAAGGAACAAATATATGTGCTTTTCTTGATCTGCTCCACACAGTTAAAATCCGCTCATCCACATAAAAACTACCACTGCTTTGCTTTTTCTGTCTTTAGCTTAGCCCGTGTTGCTTTCCAGCTGATTCATGTGGTCGCGGATGTTACCCGGCTTTGGAAAAGGAATAAAAAGTCCCCTCTGACATCCGATCTGGGTATCTAGAGTATAATTAGCACCTCCCCCAGCAGCGCTTAGTTCCTTGCTGTTTGAAAATTGTTAGGAGACGAAAAAACAACTTTAGTCAGATTGGAGCATCTCGAACCCATAGGAATCAATATTAAATGCCTGCTTGTATGACCCTGCATCCCAGAGTGCTTTGCAACATTACATCACGATCTATTTTTAGCTACTTTAGAAAACCCTATTCAGTTTCTTTTCTTTTCTTTTCAGTGGCCCTAATCCTCTTCCGTATTCTTTTATTGTTTAATACCTTTAAAAAAATAATTGCTATGTCTATAAATGTTTGCAAGTGTGTGTGTGTATTCACTAGATGTAGTTGGGTATATATTAGTCTTGAAATAATATGTTTGATTAAAAATTACAAAACTTATGCTGGTAAAATTTTGTAACAAATTATATTATTAATAACTTAATTTAATTTATTAAGAGAAAAATCCCGTCTAAATTTACAGTGGAAATAATTTCGCCCTGTTGCCGCCAGAGGGTAGCCTGGCAAGCCATCCTATATATATATATATATATATAAACTATATATATAATATATAGTTTTATATTTATATATTTTATATTTTATATATTTTTATATATATATAAACTCTGCAAAGCAACAATTGGTCTAGTTCACTAGGCTAGCCAGAGGGCGCATGATCCGATATTTTTCTGGCTAGCTGTTGATACTTCCTGCTTTGGCTTTTTGATTTAATCTTGTTTAACACAGATAATTAAGATACATTTATTGAACCTTTATAGTTTTTAAGTTTTTATAAGTTAACACGTTCTGGCTTTCCCGTTATCTAGACTAGCTATGCTGTTCATGCTAACTTAAAAACCCTCGAAATGGAAATAGCGTATGTTTTTATTTTGAAAGAATTTACAGGAAGTGCTAGTCAGTTATATCTTGTTTAGCTTGATGTGAATGGTGTAGTAACGGCTCTGGGCCGCTAGAGGGCGGAATAAATCCTTATTCTTGAATCCCAATGCTGAAGGTTAGAGTTCTCATGTTTCCATCAAGTTGACATAAGGAGAAAATGTAGAGTGGTTGGATCTGCTTAAAATATGGCCCAAAGCTAGAGCAAAGAAAACAATAAAAATAAAGATGGCCAGAACAAGAAATGGTTCCCCCTTCTTCATTCAGGGATTCATTAATTCATTCATTTATTTATCCAGGAAGAAAATCCAATGAGATTTTAAAAAATCTCCTTTATAAGGATTTCCAGGCTAAGATAAGAACCAACACAGTGTACAAAGTGCAAAACAAGCCAATATATTAACAAGTGTAACAATGTATTAATTTACTTAAAATTACCATCAAATATAAAAACAGTTCAATATAAAAATGCATTACAACAAACAAAAACAATAATTTAATTGGAATCTGAAAATGGAAAATTTGAAAATTAAAAGAAACGTGAAGAACAAAAGCCACACTATTATAAAAATGAGCAATAATATTAAAGCATTTTAAAGAAGTGTCATTTTTTGCATGATTTAAACAGTTTATGAAAAATGCAAACAACTATTAATACTATTACCATTACTACTACTACTACTACTACTACTACTACTATTACTACTACTACTACTACTACTACTACTACTACTAATAATAATAATAATACAAATCTGGAGGGATAACTTGCCTTTAATTTGCTAATATAACTACTTCAAAGATGTAACTAAAACCAACCCAATTTACCCAATATGTATAATATGCATTCTTAGACAATAAGATATACCAGATTTTGCACATGTAAAACAATAAAACCCGCTCTTTATAAAAATGGCATTTAAAATTGGCAATTAATATCTAAATAAAAAAACACTTGAATGAAGTCGTAGTCAAATGTCTCCATTGTTAAAGAAAAGATGACTAAAAAGTAACGCTGCTGGTTTTGATGTTGTATATAATATGCAGTTACTAATTTGACCAATAGGGGGCTCTGTTAAATAATTTCTTACCGGAAATGAAGCCTTATACAGACGTGACTTGCGCATGCGCACGCGTCTTTTCCTCCTTTCCAACACTCGAGCGAAAAGAGGCAAGATGGGCCATCAGCAGCTCTACTGGAGTCACCCTAGAAAGTTCGGACAGGGATCCCGCTCCTGGTCAGTGTTACTCTTAACCCGTGGATGGTCGAATAATCTGCTAACGCGAGTGATATTTGTGTGTTCGTTTGTGTGTTCTTGGACGAAAACGGGACCAAATCTGCACCGCATGGGCTTTCATGGCGAAGCTAATATGGCGGCTTAGCTTGAACCTCGCTGCCTCTGTTCATCCCCATCATGTGTGTTGTTGGTTTCAACCGTTTACAATAGTTTACTATCTTTATTAGACTTGTATGCAAATTAAAAGCGTTTACAAGACTCGTTTTTACGTAAGCAGTTTATTGTAATAAATGTAATGTGTTGACAGTAGTTAGCCGGGCTCGCTCATCTTCCGGTTGCTCCTGGTACACTTTCAGAGAGGTCTGTCAGCTAATCTGTATTCTTGTGTGATTTCAGCCGAGTGTGCTCAAACAGACACGGACTGATCCGTAAATACGGACTCAACATGTGCCGCCAGTGCTTCAGGCAGTACGCTAAAGACATCGGCTTCATTAAGGTGAGTAATATCAGTTTTCACCTTAAAACGGGAATTAGAGCCACACCAACCTCTACACATGTAAACAAGTGAGCATCATGTTGCTGGAGTAGTCTATGGAAGAAACGATTTTTATTTAACGCCTCAAGATAAAAATCACGAGGCGCTTCACAACAAAATAATGAATTATTAAAAAATATAAAAAATTTAGAAAAATAGATGTGAAGAAAAAAGTTCTATCTATATCCTCTATGCTGGTCTAAGTAAATCAGAAACCGCATTCTGTGTTTTCAGTCTTTTTGACCTGTTATCGTTTTTCATGTAATTTATTATGATGTCATTTACTCTGATCTAATTATCTTTACATTTCTGTTTTCATACAGCTGGATTAAATGACTCGCGTTGACATCGTCTGGGTCAAGAGATCATTGGAAGGCTGGCCAAGATGGGAAAAAATTAAACACTGCAAATAAATGTGTTCTTTTTTTGTCCAACTTGTTTGAGCTGTGTGGTCATTCAGGGGTTTAAATGATATTTTCCACCATAAAACCACAATATCTTTGTAACATTTTACAATAATGGCCCCTTTATTACCTAGTGCATTAAGCAGTAATAAACAAACTATTAACTTTCCCGATATTAAGTGTCCTTACAATTAGGACAAAGTTTCAGTATTAAACAGGTAACACTTTAATAGTTTATTAATGCGTTTGACATCAGCATATATCCTGTATTTATGATGGTGTCATTTTCAGGATCAGAAGCCATTTTTACCCCCCCCCCCCCATTTGTAACCTAAAGATTTTGACATCAGCATATATACTGTATAACGTTAAAAGTAGCGCTAATAAAGAGGCCCTCATTGTAAAATGTTGCCATATCTTAATGTCAAAAGAATAAGGCATTTAGTGTTCCTCATTCTTAGTTATTTTTAATAGTATAGTTGGGCCAGGGTTTGAATGTAAGTGCTTGATTGTATACCTGAAAAACTTTAGCACATTAAAATATAAGTAAAAGCATTTTTAGCATTTATGGAGGTTTTATATAGCACCTCTATAAAAAAAATCACAAGCACATTTTAAAAATGATAAAATGTACACTTGAGGTCAAAAGAAACATTTTTCTGACAAAATTGAAAATTTTAGAACACTTCCATTGAACAATCTGATTTAATTTAGTAAACGTCCTTTTAATTCTATTGCACGACAGCAAACCTGGTTATTTCTGGTTATTTTAATTGATAATTTAACCTAATTCTCAACATTTAAGAATCGATACCAAAAAAAACTCTGTAAAAACACTGAAAGTCAAACAACGGTTGCAAAGTGACCTGAGCGGTCACTTTTAAGTATTCTGAACTACTCAGTAAGAAGTCAAACAGTGAGATTAATAATCTGCTGTGTGTCATAATGAAAGAACTTTCCATAAAGAGCAACAAACTCATTCTGAAGTCAGCATGGCTTCATACTGAAGAGCAGGAAGCATGCAGAGGTAATATTCAGACTCATACCTAACCCAGCCTGATGGGAACCCCGCTGGGAGGCTAATTGCCTGCAGACTCTGGTGACCTAACTCGAATATTGAATGAGATCATCACAAACGTCTGCTTGGCAGGTGTGGTTTCATGTAGCAAATATATGCATTTACTTATTTTTTTAATCTTTTGCTTAGTTTGAACCCATCTTGACCACTAGATGGCAGCAACGCTGCATCATGAGTGGATGAGGAAACACCCTGATGGGAAATAAGTCAAATCTTTAGATGATAGTGAGTTTAAAATCTTATATTCTCAGTTTGAATTGTTTAATAGCAAATAGAAAATTGCACGATGACTCTGAAAGGTTGGTTTAAGTAAAATTGGATCAAAGAATTTGAATTAAAACATTAAAACATGCTGCAGAAACAGAACAGAGCTTTATGAACCCAGCCCAGAAGCTGTCCTAACAGCAGCCTCGGTCACCAATAAGCAGCTGGATTACACTTGGACAACTAAAATGACTCATTATTGCAATGTAGGAGGCAGTTACGCAGATTTCTGTTCTGTTTTCATGTGTTTGCTCCACATTTATTTAGGATTTCTTGACAAAAACTGCAGAAAAAACCCTGGCAACAGCTTAATAAACATTTAAATAAGACTGAAATTAAAATAAAGGTTCTTAATTCACCCCAAAATTCACTAAACATGGGTTAAAGGTTGTAGCATGGACTCCACAGATCTCCAGTCATAATATTGGTGTAGTGATTCTAATCAGAACCAAGGAGCCTGACTGGGGTGTCCGAACATCCCTGATACACGCTGCATTAAATAACGGTTTACAAATGAAGACTCAGGTGTGTTAACAGAAGGCTGTTAGTGTATTTTGTATTAAATCTGGTGTCTGTGTGTTTCATTAATGCTAAATAATGCATAAAGGCGAGAGCGGTATCAGAAAGTTGCCTTTAACGTGTGGCTGCCGGAGGCTGGGCTGGTGGGACAGATGGAGCTGATCACACAAGTGCTCCATGTTGCATCACATCACTGAGGTGGATGGAAGGTGTTGTCTTTGATGTTCAGTTCAGCTGCAGTTTTTTTTTTTACTTTGTACCAGTGCATTAATGCTCTGGTTATGCCTCCTTAATGCTGCAGACTGATGTGACACGGTGAAAGATCTGTTTTATCCAACCTGAGTTTCTACGACAGTTTGCTGGGGTAATGAAGCCCCAGTTTGTTTATATTTTAATTAATTAATTAATTAATTCATCAAACTTATATAGCGCTTTGTTAGGACACTCAAAGACGCTGCATGCACTCACACATTCACACACTGCTGATGATGGTAAGCTACTGAGTAGCCACAACTGCCCTGGGGCAGTCTGACAGAAGCGAGGCTGCATTATTGCGCCATCGGCCCCTCTGACCACCACCAACAGAGGCAATTCGGGTTAAGTGTCTTGCCCAAGGACACAACGACGGCGACAGACCGAGTGGGACGCGAACCCGCGACCTTCCGATTGCGGGGCGTCCACTTAACTCCTATGCCACCGTCGCCCCAACGCCCCAATTTTACTTTATATCCTCCTCACACGTTATTTCTCGAGTAGTTAAGTGCATCTGAGCTACAGAATTACACACAGCAAATTCAGCATGCTCAAATGAACACTGTCAGAGTTGATTTCAACACTTTTAAAGTGTCTATATGGGTCCACACCAGTAAGAGTTAATTTAACTCTTTTTGAAGAGTTGGTACTTTAACTCTGATTTAGTGTCAAAAACCTGGAGTTGACAATTTAACACTAGTGTTAAAGCAACATTTCGCAACTTTTACACCTTAAAATTATGCTTTTTTGTAAAGTTTATGTGTCATAGTATTATCTATTATGTCCCTTTTCATACCTGTGTTAGTGTTGGGGGGTCCCACGTCTGTTTACTGCACTATACAGTTTTTGAGCTTCGGGTAACTGCAGGATGTACTGACTGGGTGTTGTTTTACGGCCAATATGGCAAGCCAAAGGGATAAAAAAAGCGCGCGTTCTAAACGCATGTTACGTCCACCAAAGTGTGTGTCCTGAACACGCGTTTTGACGCCAAAGGGGGGAAAAACTCACGTGTTGTAAAAGCGAGCATTATGTCCGCCAAAACGCGCGTCTTGAACGAGCGTTTTGGCGAAAATAATGCGAGTTTAGAACGCGCATTTTTTTTATCCCTTTGGCTTGCCATAATTGTATAACGTAGACTCGCTGTAGCAGCGGCAGATTCACCAAAGACAGCTAGAAATCCCTTATCAGAGGAATCTAGGAAAAGAAAAGGAGAACGTGATAGAGCAAGAGCAAAGACCAGAGTTATTATTGGGCCGTCTTTTCCTCCCTGGAGAGCTCTTTTAGAAAGAACGGCATGAACTACAGACTCTGACCTAGCCGTGCTGCTAATGGATAGGTAAGTAATAAATGATTTCACCAGGGTTATTGTGTTTGGTCGGGCATAAAGTTGTTATACAGTCCTGATAAAGCTATTTATTCAATGTGTGGAGGTGGAAAAGTTTGTTTTCGTTGTTTTGCCTGACATTAGGAATGTAAACATGCCTCTTATGCCCCAGAGAGAGATTTAATGTTACGACAGTGACGTTACGCAGCAAGCCTCTAGAGGGCAACAGAGACCATATAACTGCAAAGTTGCGGAATGCTGCTTTAAGAGTTACTATATTAACTCTAACACCAGTGTTAAATTGGCTAAGTGTTATAGTCGCTTTGAGAGTTCAGAGTTAGCTTTTCAGGAGTTATTTTGTCCAAAATGACTCCTACAGATTTGATTAGGAAACACTCCTTTTTAACACTCAGGTTTGACTCATGTTAGTGTTACACATCAACTATATAGCTCTTTTTAGTGTTAAATGAACTATTCTTAGTGTGCAGAAATGCAAACATTGAGGAACGATATGGGGGAGACATTTCAGTTTTATGGCCTATTAGGTATTAGTATTAGTTCCTTCATCAACAACCCTACCTATCCAGTTCTATACATGTCTACTGCCCTCTGGTGGAGGAGCTGCGGGTGGCAAGGGCTAATTTAATTAGTTTATTACTGTAATATTATATAATTACATAACAAAATAAAACTGATTTAATAGCTCAGTTTATTAAAAAATATTTAATATTTTGTTTAGGATTGTTTCCACCAAGACTGTTTTACATGTGCCTGATCACTTTGGTGTTTATTATATAAAAATTCTCATCTCACGCTCCGTGGGTGGTCTCATCCTTCCAAGCTCGGGTCCTCTACCAGAGGCCTGGGAGCTTGAGGGTTCTGCTCAGCTGTTCCTAGAACTGCTCTTTTCTGGACTGAGATGTTTTTCCTGGGATCTGCTTTAGCCGCGCCTCCAGTTTGGGGGTCACTGCCCCGAGTGGCCCGATGACCATGAGCACCACCAATGTCTTCACTCTCCAGGCTTTCTCAAGTTCTTCTTTGAGGCCCTGGTACTTCTCTAGTTTCTTGTGTTCCTTTTTCCTGACGTTGCATCACTTGGTGTTGCTACATCAACCACAATAGCTGTCCTCTGTTGTTTGTCCTCCACCACCATGTCTGGTTGGTTCTCCATCACCATTTTGTCGGTCTGGATCTGAAAGTCCCACAGGATCTTGGCTTTCTCGTGAGTGTTCAGTGACCATGTCTGAGTTCAAAACCTATTGATTAGTAGATAACCTAGTAGATTCACTATAGCAGCTTTAATAAGTGATTATATTAGTCTGTAAACTGTTGGAGTCAACGCTTCGTCCCTGTTAGCAAAATATCTCATGAACCATCAGATGGATTTTAATGAAACTCTCAGAACGTAATCACTAGGTGTGCATTTACATCTAATTAACCTCTGGAGTCAATCCAATTCAAGATGGACATCCCAGCTCATCAAGCTTAGAAAACATAACTAAAGTTTCACGTGGCAGCAGCTGAGAGTCATTCACTGCATCTTATATAATGTTATTCTCAAGGTTTGGACATGAAAGGGCAAAATGCATTCCTCGAAGGAATGCTAGGCCTTTAATTATATTACAGCACCCATTTTTTATTCCCTCCTTTAATAATTCATATTTCTACACACCCTCAAAACCCTCTTTTGCCACAAAAGCAGGTAAAAATTCTAAATAAAAAACGTAAAAATTGTATTCATCCACACAAATTGGGATCAACAACAGAAAGCAGGATGACAGATTTAAAACAAAATGAACTGCAGGTATGAAACAGTCATTTCTAGCACTGAACACAAACTGAATACTGTATTTAAACTCCACTTGCTCTAGCTTTAAACGAGCCGGCCCAGAGAAGGCAGCCGAGCAGAGTGGAGATCCTGTTTGCATATTTCCTCTGCAGCACTGTGACCTGGATTTTTCTGCACCTCTCTTCACTGACGGTGATTTCTACCAGTTTGGTCTGTTTCAGTGGAGCACCACAGCGTTGCCTGATTTGCCTAATGCCCTTTTTTCCAATTAATTCCAGTTTTTCATTTTGCACGTCTTAAGAATTTGAGGTTGTGAGCAATAGTGTTGCATTTTTATAAGAGAGTTGAAAGAAAATGGCAAAACAAAATGATTAAAAGGGTTCAAATCAAATCAATGAAAGCTGGAATACTTTTATAACTTTAAAAAATGCTGAATTTACCGGCATGCATCTTAATAACATCATCCCTCAGATCTTTCATTTTTTCCCGTCTGCTCCTTTTAACCAAATAGAATCATCTTCATATCGTAGCTGTCTGAGTATTAAACCAGCAGGTTGAGCGTAAAAACAAAAAAGTGGCCAAAGATCAACACAAATGAAACTTTTGAAGGTTTATTGTTTTTATTAAATAAGGATCTTGATGTTTTTCGTACATCAGGAGACTTGTGCATCTCTCCTGCTGCCACTCTGAGAGCAGACGTTTCGGTGACAGCAGCAGTACGATGTGCTCACTCGTCTCTTTTATTCCCAAGTGATGCAATAGTGCACGTGTGAGACAAATCGATTGTTTGTGGCTCCGTGTGTGCAAGTCGAGCAATTACGTGCGTATAAAAGGATCATTTAGAGCGGACAGTAATACTGTTTTAGAGGCTGAAACCAAATGTGGACAAAAAAAGAAGAATCAGAGGGTGTCTGATGTTTACGAGTGTGATGGATTTGAAGCCAAAAGTCTCATTGCTGTTCTGACCCCCCCCTCCCCCTCCCCCTGTTCTGGATTATACCGAGAGAGAACAGAATTGGAAAATGTTACAGCTCACCGTTGGCATGGAAACATTCTCCTGGGTTTACCGTCTTCTGATTGTTGGAGCAAGAGGCACTTCTCCCTGTAAGGTTCCTGTAAAAAGGCCGCGGGGCAAACACACCACTCATTCATTCAATTCCGACTGAGCAGGATCACTGTTGACCGAGAGACGGCAAATGAAAAAGTTTTTTTTTTTTTTTAGAAAAGTGCATCAGAACAGAGGGAGTTCATCTGAAGCTAAAGTAAAGGCAGGAACCGTTTATTCTCACAGAGGAATTATGCAGGAAAACTTATTAAAAATTAAAGGCCTAGCGCTCCTTCCGGGCATCACTCGTTAGCTTTTATATCAGAGTTTTTTGGTCAAATCTTAAAACTGAAGTCATGCATGATCTCTTCAGATCTCACTGTGAGCTCTGGCTTGTGGACGATATGAAGTTGTAGCTAAATATCAGTGACTGGGTTTTTTACATTTTTTGTCAGAGACAAATACTTAAGTAATCAAGTAAAACTTTATTTATGTAGCACCTTTTAAGAGATCAGTCACAAAGTGCTGAATAGAGGAACACTAAAATAAAAACACAATATGTCAGTAAAACAACAAATAAAAGTAAGATTAAGTCCCGGTGCGGCTGCTGAGAGGCTCTTCCACCTTTAGCAGGCTTTGGTCACATGACCTCAGGGCTCTGCTAGAGACACACAGCTGCATAACATCTGGGATGTGAGCTGGTGCTTGACCGCTCAGAGCCTTACGGGTAAGAAGTAACACTTCATAATGTACCTGCAGCTGGAATAGGAGCAGCACGATGTGAGAAAATCTAGATGATTTAGTCAGAAGTCTGGCAGCGGTGTTCTGAAGTCTTCTTCAGACAGGTGAACAAGGAGTTACAGTAATTCAGTCTTGATGAACCAAAAGCACAAATAAAAATTTCCTTTTGGGATCAACAGCACCACTCCTACATGTTATAGTTGTTTCCCTGCTCTAACCCACCTGACTAGGGGTGGGAATTGATACGTTTTTATCAATATCAATGCCATTGTCGGTTCTATCAATCCAATTCCTCATCAATTCCAGATTAGTTCAATAGGTGGCAAAAATGAATTGCACACGGTCTCATGCATTATAACTGTCAGTTTATTAATGATAAATAATCAATTGTACCTGGTATCAGTTGGAAAGATCTTTCCTTTATGCTCCTTGTGAAGGCAGAGTCATCTTCTTGCTGTAACTTTTGCAAGATGGGAAAAATCTCACCACAGGTCGGACTTTAGTCGCTGGAGTCTGCTAGTGTGTATATAAGGTAAATGATGCTAACATGAGGTTAGCTGATTAGTTACCTGCAGTGTTAACAGGAGAGGACGTGCAAACGTCACTGCTGCTGCAGAGTTGAAATTTACTAGACATGAGCGGGTCAAGACTCAAAACCAGGACATTCACTGTAAGTTATCATGTATTTTGTAGTATTTCCTCTCTCTGATGAAATATCTACTTTGCAAGTATTGCAAGTTACTCTGGTGTCACCCATTCTCATAAAGCATAACCAAAGTTTTGAGCATTTGTGTCGCTTAAGCTTGGTTTATGCTTGATGCATGTAGATTGAGACGTGTGGAATCAGGCCAAGACGACTTTTGCAGTGTTTATACTTCCTGCAGCTAGTCCCTACTTTGAGCCAATATTCTCCCAGACTGTAGGGGGCAGCATAGGGCTCTACGGCATGCATACAACACACAACAGCCAGTCCGCCATGTCCGCGTAGTTAAAAAATTTCCTAGGTGCGCGGTGCAGAAACTTTGGGCCGCACGGACGGGTGTGGTTGTGGAAATGACGTAATTTGGCCGCGTGGAGCATTGCGGACCTCGTGGATAAACCAAGCTTGAGGCGCCATGTTTCCTGCTGAGTAAATGTGTAAGCTACGCAACATGTGTGAAGTAATTCGCGCCGACTGGAATTGATAAGAGAATCATTTGCAAAATTGGCAAACGATTCCTAGGAAGGAACTGTTTCAGTGTGAACGGTTCTCAACAAGAACTGGTTTTCGATTCCCACCCCTACCTGACTGGATTCAAGGAGTGATTAGCAGGTTTGTGCAGAGCTTGAGGTCAACATGAACATTTGAATCAGGTGTGTTAAAGCAAGGAAGCATCTAAAACATGCAGGATAGTAGTCCTATTTATAGCCGAGCAATCTTGGAAGGGGACCAAATAAACACATCACAACAGGAAACACAGATTAGAATCAGTTATGGTGGCTAATTTCAATTTAGGTGAGCTAGTTTAAGCTGCTCTTTGCCTCCCAGGCATGCCTTAGCAGGACTTTCATCTGAACTGAGCTGTTGTCAGAGTTTCCATCTTCTGCTGTGGAGAAAACAAAACATCCGTTACAGGCTGATGTGTTTCTAGTCCACAGGAGGCTTATTCACTTGTGTCTCTGGTGCTAGCACGCAAGATCCGCATGGCGCCATCTGAAAAAAACAAAAAAAAATAAAGGCCGGACATTTTTTCAACATAAAGAATTTTTTCTTCTCACTTTTGTCCTTAAGTTTCAAAATGTGGCCAAAGTGATTCCCTAATTGGAGGCCAGTGAGCGCTGCCAGCGCTCGTCACTCCACCTCTGCTTTCACGCTGTCACGGCTCGCTTGAATAGAACTTTTTATATGACAACACTTTTTTTCCCGATGACAGCTCTGTTGGCTCCTGCCATCAGCTGTTAAACGAGACGTCACTCTGTAGCTACTGAGAGGGCGGCACACTCCCAGGAGCCCCAGAGCCGCAAATATCACTAAATATGGTTTTAAAAGTAACATTTTGTGAAAGTTTTAAAGTAGAATTAATAATCATTTCCAAGCTGTGCAGTGGTCACTAGAGCTCCATCTGGTTTTGCTTTTTCACTAAAGTATCAAGCTAACTTTAGTGTGAGTTTAAAGAGAATTCAGTTGATTAGCTTGAAGGACTGAAGGAGGGAGCGTGGCTGAGTTAGCTGCAGGTGAGCAGGCTGACTGATTGTGCATTCTATTTGAACTTGGAAACTAGGGATTTCCCAGTAGGGAAGTTCAACTGCAACACCTCCCTCATGCAAGAGACTCGGAAAGCCGGTGAAGGCTCACGGGATCTGACATCAATATCCAGCATGTGTTTCAACGTTGCAGCTGAAATCCAGACTCATCAGACCAAGAAACGTGTTTCCAGTCTCTTACGTTCCAGTTCTGCTGGTCCTGTGTGGATTGTAGCCTCAGATTCCTGCTCATAGCTGACAGGAGTGACACCTGCATGGTCTTCTGCTGCTGGAGTCTGTCTGCTTCAAGAGGGAGGGAGAAAAATGACCAGGAGACATGCTGGCTCAGTCCTCTCCGTTGTGTCTTCATATGAAATCGACAGGTCTGAAACAAAGCACAAAAAATGCTGGAAGGAAGAAGTCTGGACCAAAAAAATTGAGGAAAATTGCAAATGAGAGACGATATCTAACAAAAAAAAAGATGAGATGAAAACACTGAGATACTCAGACTTCTTGAATTCTACATATTAAGAATTATCCATACGGGAAAACAGCCTAAAGCACCAAAATGATGCACCTGTAACACAAGATGGAGAAAAGGTCGGACGAGTGGAGATGCGAATACCAATAACCTCTCCTTGTGTAGCGTTCACACCTTCAGCGATAACAGAATAGAGAGCAGTGTATCGACCTGAGCAGCTCAAAAGGCTCCAGTGAGTAAACAAACAATTAAATAAATATTCCTGTCCAGCATGAACGCGTGTGAGGTGACTGATCTGCTCTGTGTGTCAATAAAATATCAGACATGCTGATCAGATACGAGTATTGTAAAAAAGTGGCTCAGTTATGTTAAAAACCAAAAGTCAAGAGTCGGCTGCACAGGTCAAAGCGACCTGTGGGGGCAGTGTTGCTCCACATTTGAGAGGCAGCAGCAGAAAAACAAGGCATGATCAGACTTTAGCTGTGGTTTTGTCTGATTAAACACTTTTTCATTATAACATGGAAGCAGAAAGAGAAGTGAATGAAAGCATGCACAACTTTTATAAACAGAACAAGAGAACACAATAAATGTATATATAGATAGATAGTGCTGACACTTGATATTTGTTAGTGTCAGTATCAGATGTTAAAGGCCAAAGGTCAAAATTCTGCAGAAAATGTCTTGCAAAAAAAGAATTGATACTGCACAGCACAGCATGCTCAAATGAACACTGTCAGAGTTGATTTCAACACTTTTAAAGTGTCTATTTGGGTCCATTTAACTTTTTTTTGGAGAGTTGGTACTTTAACTCTGATTTAGTGTCAAAAACCAACTCTTCTGGAGTTGACAATTTAACACCGGTGTTAGAGTTACTATATGAACTCTAACACCAGTGTTAAATTGTCAAGGTGTTATAGCCACTTTGAGAGTTCAGAGTTAGCTTTTCAGGAGTTATTTTGTCCAAAATGACTCCTACAGAGTTGATTAGGAAACACTCGGGTTTGACTCATGTTACGCCTGCTGCACACTGGAAGCATCAGCGGCGCGGAATGGCAGCGGAACGGTTTACTTGCGACAATCGTGGCACTCCAGTGCACACTGGGAGAGTCAGCAGCGAAGCGAATTCACTGCCGCGCTCACAAGATCCCTCGAGACTTCAAAGGTCACGGTTTGTTTATGCCGTCCGCCATTAAACCAAAAAGAAGGAAATCACGTATGATATCGCTGTTTGATGTCATACATAATGTTTTTACTCACCACTGCCAGGATTAAAGCCATGAAAACACACAGCTGCACTTCCCGAACGATGTGGTAAGTAAATAAGCCGTGAGGTCACACGTATAGACGTAATCTACATAGATATGAAATCGCATCGCTGCAACAGACTTTTATTTTGAAAATTACCGGGCATTTTACACTGAAACCGAGTGTGATTTCCCATCTAGCCCTATGTTAACTGCGGAAATTGACGCATCCCAGAAGCGACACGTGGCAAAAATAGAACCCAATCCTATCTGTAGCCGCGCCGTGCCGCTTCTGGGACGCGTCTGAAAATTGCCGCGTTGCAGATGGTTTGTGACACCCCCATAGACTATAATGGATTCTATTTGAAGCAGCGATGTTCTGCTGCCGTTCCGCGCCGCTGATGCTTTCAGTGTGCAGTAGCCTTTAGTGTTACATATCAACTATATAACTCTTTTTAGTGTTAAATTAACTATTCTTAGTGGTAAATTGGACCAACACCACAAAATTGACACTTTTGAATTTGCTGTGTGATCAGACACACAGGAATTAGTCTTCAAACTGCACTAATATGGGGAGTTGTGGAAAATTTCAGAGGTCAGTGGTTGTTATGGTGTTTGACTGGCTTGTATAATGCAGCTGACTGCACAGCGTGGCGCTTAGGGGCAGCCGAAAGAAAAAAAATATATAAATATATGAATTCCTCATAAATGGAAAAGACCAAATAGTGGCATTTCACAGTCTGCAGGGAAATGGTGTCACAGACGTCCTCATCTTTTAGTCCTCTGCAGGCTAAAAGAATGAGATGTTCTCTCTGTGTGTTGTAATTTATTTCTCACACAGGTCACTGCTTTGCAGTCCCTTTTATTTTACAGCGAGTACTCTTGCCATAATCTCTCGTTACAGTCATGCACAAATGTGACATCAGCTCACCAGTCTGTGAGGGAATATTTAGACTCTACAGCTAATCATGAGTGAGTAGGCTTAATGCAAATACATGTCATGTTTGTCAGTCGTATGGGGAACCAAATATAAACTAATGCAGCAATATGTCACTTCCTTTAGTTTCAAAAGATTGATAAAAATAATAATTATAATCAAATCCAAATGAACAAAAGTAAACCAAATATGTAGAGTCAGGTAGAAAAAGTGTGATTAAATATTTAGAATCTAAATATGGAAAAGTTAAAACTATATAAATCTAAGCAAGTAAAGATAAAGGAGCACTTGGCAGTTTTGGCTTGTCTTTGGCACCCCCTAGTGTTCGCTAGCGAACACTAACGTTTGTCTTTTTAACACCTTAATCTAACTGCTGAAATGTCTCCTCAGCCTTCATTAGTGTCTACAGGAGCGGTTCATCACTAAGTCAAACAAATCAGCTGTGTTCAAGATCTAAAACATGCAGGAAACATGCTGGAAGCAGACTGCAGCACCAGGCATGTCAGCTGAATTTTTTCTAAAATGAATACAATTAAATCTAAATATTTAGAATTAGGCTATGCATAACATTGCATCTAAGTGTTAAAATCTAATTAAAAATGTTTCCATTTTGAGTAAATTTTAGCTAACCTTGAACAGAAACACAAAATTACTCTCAAATGGACTTAACCCTGCTTTCATTTAGCAGAAATTTATTTAACAGCATTCGGAAAAATCTACAGTAGTTTGAAATCATCACATCTATACTTAGCAGTGGCGGCTAATGACCTTTTTTGGGTGGGGCGCTAACCACATATCACCACGAGGGGACGCCAAATTACCATTCTTATGCGTCAGCGTCACACAACTAGAACCTGACCGTCAGTGACGGTCACAGAAGCGGGTCTAAGAGCACTTCCGGCATCAAAGTTGTTCCAAAAACATGCTTAATATTCATCCATTCACCCATATACACAAACTGCACACGCACGTAAAGGGAATAGGCTAATCTAATCTATAGAATCCACTTTCTACCAACACCCAATAAGCTGTAAAAAACGTGATGCTGTAAATAGACGCTGCACATAACGAGAAAAACACACAGTAACCACAATGCAAGATATCCACAGAAGCAGGCGTTTAAATTAAAGCCCAGACTCACAATAATAGCAGTACCACTCTTAGTTCAAAGCTGATGGAGCGGCGCTAGCCGCAAACGCAGCAGCATGCTAATTTCCTGAAGCCAAAAGCGTAAAATCAGGCTTACCTGCAGGTTATATGGTCATAAATCCGTGGTTTAGAAAAAAAAATCCAATCGGTTCGTGAAACACTATATCCCAACGTAAAAGCTGAGCTGATCAGACGTTTTTCTGGCATTGTTTTACCCGCTCGGGTGTTTAATGGTCGATGCATTCAATCATTTTCCTGTTTACAAGGATTCTCTCCCTGTGATTGGTTAATATGAAAGCCAGCTGAAAAAACTCAACAACAAGCAATTCGATTGGCTCAGGTTTCCACCGATGTCTGACCTGATCTGAACCAATGGGAACCTGGTCTGAGCAGACTCCACCCGTTAATGTTCGCTATACGATGCGCCCAAAGGCTCCCCTAATCTTTGTCGTTGTGGACGATTTGGGGATCCAGTGCGCATGCGCCAGTTAGCCCGTATTAAGTCAATGGTAAAGATTGCTGCGCCCGAGAGGACACGACAGGAAGTAGGTCGACGATTCAGCCGTGTTAAAAGTAAGAAGACCATTATTAAACTACAATTAAATGCAGATTACACACAGCACTTAGTCCATATGGTGTATAGATCATTTAGTTTAATTTTTAAGTTTTTTTAAATATATTTTGTGATTCCTATCTTCTTCTTCTTCTTCCTGCGCCCTAGCGCCCCCTATGGACGAGCCGCCACTGCTACTTAGAAGTAACACAAAAAAGATGCAACTTCATGTGTTTAAATTTCATTCTAAAGATTTATTATATATATATATATATATATATATATATATATATATATATATATATATATACTGTATATCTGCAGTCACTCCGGAAACCACTCTGGCGGCACCAGACCATTTCTCGCAAGACAAAGATCCGTATTTACAACTCCGGCATAATCTCCGTCCTGCTCTATGGCTCAGAGACCTGGCACTTAAATAAGACTCTGGCTGCAAGAATCGATGGCTTTGATAGCAAAGCTTTGAGAACCATAGAGAACATCAGGTGGCCCCAGCACATCTCCAACCGTTTGCTAAGAGAACACACACGCCGACCAGAGCCAATCTGCAGTTTGACCCAAGGTCCGCCGGATGGAGACGACCACGAGGTAAACCCTGCACTCGATGGCTCGATGTGTAGCGGCTGACATTCAACAATTCAGAGTCGATGTGGCAAAAGGCCGAACAGCTGGCACAAGACCACCAGCAATGGAAACAACTGGTTCAACCGGTAGGCTCAACGCAAAGGAGCGGGACGACACCCGACCCTTCGCAGGAGTCGTGATGATGAAAAAAAAACAAAAAATATATATATATATATATTTGGATGTTTAATGTTTAGTTTTAACATTATCATTTAAATTCATTAAAAAATAGATGTGGTTGCATTGATTTTTTGTAAATACATGTGATAAAACATATTTATAATGAGATAACGTAACTATATACTGCAGTTCGTTTTACAATCTGCACCCCATACAATGACCTTTAAATTGTTGATTCAGCCCTTAAAGTTGATTATTGCTAATATTGAATTTGTATAGTGACTATTTAGCATCATTTGCATGAACATTTAAATGATATGCATGTTGCAGCTGCAGCAGTAGCAAGACATGAACAGATTTTGTTATTTCCAGTTTTGCAGAAGCAGCATGTAAACATTTGCTCAGAGCCTCTCTGCAGAGATGCTCCTTTGGAGTTATTGTGAAATCCTGAATTGTTTGATGAGATAAACAGATGTTCAGGATGATGAGTGAACAGCTGCCTCCTGCTGATCTTATTAGCAGCTGCTAATTCCTTCCACTGCTCCTCCAGTTGTCTGTCTTTGCCATCCAAAATTGCGCGTCGCACAACTGTTGCACCTTTAATCCAAGGGGGGAAAATGAACTGTCACGCGTGTGTGATTGGTAAAAGTAGCCGCTCGTTTCCGTGACGACGTGCTTTTCAAAGTAACGGCCCGAGAAGACTCGCTGATCTGCACCTTTGGTTTTTATTTCGCTTCACATTTTAAATATTTGAGGGAGGTAATTCAGAGTTAGAGCTGTGTGACAACGTGATGGATGCAGCTCTCTTTTTTAAGAGTAATGTAAGAATGACGCAGCCCCGGAGGATCAGAGGGAGCAGTGAGAAACCTAACAGCTTAGAGGGAGGCTCACACTTTCCTCCTCGCTTCAATTCCACCCATTCGTACAGATTTTTTTATTAACCCCACTCCTCCCACATCCATTATGCCTCTGGCTTTTATGCCCCAAATCTCCACAGACCAACCAACATGTCAGAAAGTGAGTGACATTAAGTATGACACACAGTCCTTATGCAGAGAGAGAGAGAGAGAGAGAGAGAGAGAGAGAGAGAGAGAGGATTGCCTCTCCAGATGAGGACACACACTTGAAGATGACTACTTATTTCAAAGTTGACGATCTTTGTCCTGCGATGGAAAAAGACAGGTAGTGGGTTCTCAAAGCTGCGTTTGAAATGCAGATCGACAAACGCTCGACGTGGGACCAGACGTGCCTTGTGCAGCCTCTGCATGCAAAAAAACCCCATTTTGGCCTTGCAGTGCTCACCTCTGGCTATGTTTTCTAAAATAAAACGCTTTCTCATATAGATATCTGATCTGAGGGAACGTCTTTCCTGCTGTAAGCCTGACAGAACGGATTACTGAGCCTTTTGGAAGCTTTCATTTCAACACTGATGATTTGTTCTTGCAAGAAAAAGATTTGTTAAATTCTAGGCATGGCGTCTTACAAGAATCTTGTGGAGCGTCGAGTGTATTCTGCACAATTTATGAGAAACCTTAATCTGTATGTTTCTAAAACTTCCCTTACCTTCAGCCACAGAGGCAGTGCAGGAGTGGATTCTTATTTTGTGCTGAACAAAGTCTTTCCCTTCGCCAGAGCAGCCCACTCTCAGTGCCGACCTGCGATCCCCTCTGGATTAATTGATTCCAGCCTGTCCGCCCACCAGTGGATCCAATACCAGTTAACATGATGCAGAGTCCACATATTTATAGGCCAGAGGGTATCAGCAGACCAAACTCCGATGTGAGCGATTGAGAGTGATAGGGATCACTTAGAGACGGGTTACAATTGATTGGGTGTGTGTGTGTGTAAACAGATAGAGAGATCAATGGCGGCAGGTCGATGGAAACTCCACGCATTTAAGCAAGCACCGGCGAGCGACACCAGGAGTTAAGAGGCATTATAGATTAATGCCTAGGCTACTTCGGCCTTTGTGATTAAAGAAATAAGTCAGAGCAACTTCTTCTTCTTCATGCACATAACACTTTTCTGAAACTGGCAAACATGGCAGATGATAAAATATCATGCATGTCTCTTTAGGGACATTTGTTTTACTTTCTACGATACCGCTGCTGTCTTTTTTTCTGTCGTGATCTCAAAATTAACCAGTTACTGATCTCTTCTATTGACGCCATGTTTGTTTTGGTTGTACCCACAAACTATCTGGTCTGAGTACTCTAATGTGGCCCCAAGTGGAACACTCCAGTACTACATGCAGTGCCGTGCAGCTGCAAGTATGTTAACAAAGACGCAGCATGCTGCCTGCACCAATGCGAGGTTAAAACGTAAGAATATTCCGGCCCTAAGTCTAAACTATTTATGTGTAGGTGAACAGACCTGTGTAAAGGTTGGTTTATGCTTGGCGCATGTACATTCCGTGTGGAAATGAGACGCGCAAATGGAACGCGCGTCGGAACTTTATGGTTCCTTCCTACCTTCTGCAGCTTGTCTCCGCTGTGAGCCAATATCCTCCCAGACTGTAGGGGGCGTCATGGGGCTCTACGGCATGCATCCAACACTACACCATAGTAGAAGTGGAAATCACTGTTGTTTAACATTTTTTACTGCTTCCTCGTCTTTTCCGAGTGTGACAGCAATTTCTCTCCACGAATTATTAACACGTGATCTTTATCATAGAGATGTTTGTATTTACGAACCTCCACCACTACGAGCTCTTGCCAGTCCGCCATGTTTTTCCACGTAGTTAGAAAATTTCCTAGGTGTGCGGTGCGGAAACTTTGGGCCGCACGGAGGGGCGTGGTTGGTAAAATGACGTAATTTGGCCGCGCGGACCTCGCAGACGCGTCAAGCATAAACCAACCTTTAGGCTCCACACACATCACACCTAGGGTCGATCACATGGTGCCTGCTCACCAGCATGGGTGCAGGAAGGCCTCGGTGGTCATGGTGTGAGGGAGGCACCACACCATCAGGTTTCTGCACCACTATGGGCAGCACAAGGGAAGTGATAGAGTGTGGTTGTCAAGCTCCATTGGTGACTGCCATGTTTTCTCCTCAGGTGTCCTGGTCTGCCAGTGCACCCTCCCCCAATGTCAATGTCTAAGATCTGCCCAACAACACACAGAAATTGACCAGCCCCCTACTTGTTACCTTGCTTGTCCCGGCCTTCCACAGCTTATTTCAGTCTCTGAACCTTTCACCAGTCTCTATACAACCGCCTTTGAGTGAACATGGACTGAATCATCCCTTAACAGGATACCAGCTGAGTTGACAAAAAGAAGACATTGATTTACTCCAGTGTATGTTTTTTTATTTATTTATTTTTTACAAGATAGACGACAGAGCGGAGAAGAAATTGTGCTGTTCACGATTGCTGTCTCTGCTCTTACTGAAGCTAAAAATGTGTTTTCCAATGAGAGCAAGATCCAGAGGGGGAAAGTAATAGAGCGGGGAGCCGAGAGGGATTGCATGAACTTAACTGAATTTTGGTACGAGAAATTTGCTTTTTGAATATAAAACAGGAAGTATCTATAGCTGTCCTGCATCCAATAACATCCGCATTGTTGGCTATTTAAGACCTGGACACAAAATGTTATTTACTGTTTTTTTATTTTTTGAGCACAAAGTAAATATCTTTTGGGATGCATAGACATGACAAAGACGTCCACTTTTTATGCAACTGAAGTTTCAAGCTGAAGCACCAGGTATGTGATTTAAATAGAATTTCACCACTTTTTAAAGTTTTCATTTTTCAGTCTTTCTTAAAAAATTATTATGTTGTGAAAATAGTGAAATATTATTTGAGGTCAGATGTTTTCAGCATCATAACTTTCTGTTGTCAGTTATTTGCATGTTTGTCAGATTCTGTGCAATTAGGATGTGGGGCTGAAAGTCACCAGACAAGCATGGAAGTTTTATGCATATATATATATATATATATATATATATATATATATATATATATATATATATATATATATATATATATATATATATATATATATATAAAAGATATAAAATATATATATAAAAGAATTCCCATCTCACCCTCCTCGGGTGGTCTCATCCTTCCAAGCTCGGGTCCTCTACCAGAGGCCTGGGAGCTTGAGGGTTCTTCAGTATCTTTGCTCTTTTCTGGACTGAGATGTCTGATGTTTTTCCTGGGATCTGCTTTAGCCACTCCTCTAGTTTGGGGGTCACTGTCCCGATGACCACGGCCACCACTGATGTCTTCACTCTCCAGGCTTTCTCAAGTTCTTCTTTGAAGCCCTGGTACTTCTCTAGTTTCTCCTGTTCCTTTTTCCTGATGTTGCATCACTTGGTATTGCTACGTCAACCACAACGGCTGTCCTCTGTTGTTTGTCCACCACCACAATGTCCGGTTGGTTCTCCATCACCATTTTGTCGGTCCCACAGGATCTTGGCTCGCTCATTCTCTACCACCTTAGGGGGTGTTTCCCATTTTGACCTTGGGGCTTCCAGTTCATACTCTGCACAGATGTTACTGCACTATGCCAGCCACTTGGTTGTGGCGTTCCATGTATGCTTTCCCTGCCAGCATCTTACACCCTGCAGTTATGTGGTGGACTGTCTCAGGGGCCTCTCTGCATAGCCTACACCTTGGGTCTTGTCTGGTGTAGTAGATCTTGGCCTCTGTTGCTCTGGTGTTCAGGGCCTGTTCCTGTGCAGCCATGATGAGTCCTTTAGACCAGCTCTTTCTAGCCATTGGTAGGATTTCTTGATTTCAGCCACTTCATGTCTGTGGTACATCCCATGTAGGGGTTTGTCCTCCCATGATGGTATTTCCAGCACCTCCTCTTTTGTTCTCCATTGTCTGAGACATTCACTGAGCACGTCATCTGTTGGGGCCTTGTCCTTGTTGTACTTATGGATCTTAGATGTTTCATCCTGGACAGTGGCTCTCACACTCACTAGTCCTCAGCCTCCTTCCAGTGGAAAGCCCAGACTAGAGGTTATGTTAGAATGACCATTTTATAAATGTAATAAATGACACTGAGTATGTACTTTCTTTACTTCATGGTATTGAGCTTCACTAAATCATCTTGCATTGAATCAAAACTCATTGCTTTGCATCTTATCATGACCGAGGAGAGATTCGTATCGACTTTTGCATCTTGTGTGTTTTTATTGTTTGAGATCGCAGTCCAGAGACATAAAGTATTACAGTTTTTCTCAGCTGCTTTGGTGCATTTCTCACAACAGTATTAAAGTTTGCACCACTGCTAAGACGTTTCTCAAAACAATTAGTGCAAACTGTAAAACATGGTAGATAACCTGCAAAAGCAAGTCCCTTACATAACCACATACCAGAGATTCTACTCCAGAGCAGGGACTGCAGTCAAATATAACTGAAAAGTAAAACTTATATCTGCTAAAATTGAACTGTTATGCAATACAGAAACTGCTATTTGTAAAACCATGATATAGACTTACTGCCTTTTAATTTTACCTTGCTGTTATTTTAGAACATGTAATGTTGCTTTTGTAAATTTCTGTGTGGCTGATATCAGCCTGCACACGGGCTGGAGATGGAAATGAGTCCCGGCTACGATCTTGTTTATTTACATATGTTTCAAAATGTATATGTTCACTAATATGCACTGACCCCTCACAAATAAACCTCAAAACATAGAATATGCATCCATGATTTTCTTTTGTACAGCATTCGTACACTACGATGTGTGTGTGTGTGTGTGTCAGGTTGTGCAAAAGGAAAAAACAGACCCACACTGATTCAAAGGTAAGAGAAGGTTCAAGTATGGGTGGAAGTGAGATTTGAGAGAGAGATTGTCAAAATGTCGCGGGCAGACGTGTCGGCAGAGAGGTGGAGAGGAGTCAAACTCGGCGAGTGCACGGAGTTCAAACTTTAACTAATTAGTGTCTGAAAGTCACAGTGAGTGGCCTCGTGTGATGTCACCAGATACCCGTCCTCTGTTTCCACTGCTGAGAACAGACACAGGGAGCAGCACACGGTGGCCTCTGGCCTTTGTGAGAAATACGCTGTACTCTCTTCTGTTTCACTGCTGCAAAGCCTCCAGGCTCCAGCCCCGGCCGTGTTGGCTGTGATGACCTGAACACTATTTGTGAGGGTCACGCTCATGCCTGCTCCGACTGTTAATGAATGACTGTGCAGCAGAGAGAGCCCTGTTTCTCAGTGCACATCTCGTTGCTGCCGCATGACCGAGCGTGGAATCAGACTGCTGTAGCAAATACCGTCTGTCTGACCATCTTGTTGGTAAATCAGTGCAACGCTGGAGCAAATCTGAGCAACATATGAGCGGTAGCCGCTGTGCATTCCTTTTCTGCGAGGCAGATGACCGTGGCCTGTGTCATGCTGCTCCTCACCATGGTATCGCAGGGAGACAGGCGGCCAACCACTGTGAAGGAGTGTGCCTGGGAATGACAAACACCCACTTGATCTCATGAACCTGCATAACAAATGGTTCTCAGAGCCAGAGACGTGGCCAGTGTCATGAGAGATAGGACGGCTGGGGAATTCAGACAGTTCACGCAAACAAGTTCTTCTGGATAACCCAGAAAAGATGCATAGGAGTCATTTTAACCCATTTTCATATGAATAATTACAGGATTAGTCAGGATGTTGTGTTTTCATTCATCTTTAGGTGAAAAAGTTAATTTTGAACTTCATTTTTTAAAATATTCCACCTATCCAGTTTACGTTGCCCATGCCCCTATCTTTGCTTCCCACACAGCTTAGGGTCAAGGATCAAGCTCCCCTCCCAGGCCTGGCTCCAGGCTTCAATCTCCTTGTTCTGGAGGTGGTTCTCTCTCTTCCTTGTTCATCAAGGTCCTTGACCCCTTTACTCTGATCTCCCACCTGAGGTCTATAGCCATTGGAGACCCTATAGGGTTTGATACTCCAGACCCACAGGATCATGGGGTACTCAGACCTCTCCACCACATTTAGCAATTCAGAAGAGAGGAGATCAAGATCCTGTATAAGCAGCTGAAATGTGCTTCTGCTATAGGATGGCCAGGCTCATATTTAGAAATTAGGTGTGGAAAATTCATGAGCCACTGCTCTGCATCAAAAGGAATCAGCTGAGGTGGTTTAGGCATCTGACAACAATGCCTTCTGATAACCTCTCTCTGGAAGTTTTCCAAGCATGTTCCACTAGGAGGAGACCCTGGGGCAATCCCAGAACTTGCTGGAGGCATTATATATCCTCTTTGGCCTGGCGACACTTTAGGATTCCCCAGAGGGAGGTGGAGAGTGTCATTCGGGAGATGGACATCTGGGCTTTTTTCCACAACCTGTAGCCAATGCAGCCTAATTCTGGAGAACTGGGAAAAATGGAAGGGTGGGTTATTTTGAACACACGTCCTTCAAATGTCCATGATAAAAACATGCATAATGACTTTTGGAATATATATTCAATATACAAATGAATAATATCATTTGATGGACCCTTGTTACTTTTCTTTTTACGATTGGGTCAAGATTTAGTGAAAAAACTTGCTAATTATACATCAAAATGTGTGGTTCCGTCAGTAACAATGTAATACATCAGATGATGCTAACAAAATTAGCAAAAATCTATGAAGCTTCCTCTCTTAGAAATTAAATGTGGAATTTACTTCATCAAATTATGTCGACTAGTTACACTAAACCTTAAAGATGTGGTTTACTTGTTTAATTAATACATTTGCAGTCGTCTCTAGTAGGAATGAATGCCGTTTAGGTCGTACTCCGGGGAAAAAAAGCTCAGATGCGCCAGTTTCAGGTAACACAATTCAGCTGGAGGAGAAAATAGCTTCAGACGGCAGGATTAGGACTCTTACTTACTGATATTTGGACATCTCTCCTCAGTGACTCTACCACTGACTCTGTTTGCTCTGCAACGTTGATGTTTTATCTCCACAAATAACACAAGCCTGGAGGAGTTCTGCTGTGTGGTGGAGTTGCTAATGCTAACGGTTAGCTTCTACTAGCCAAGACGTTCTCTGCTGTTTCCTGGACGCTACACCAACAACATCCTTCCCCGTCGTGAGTCAAGATGGGTGAGTCCATGAATGTTAAGTGACAGTGTGACGTAGATCTGTCAGGATTTTCTAATGCTAGAGATTCACCGTCTATTTTCTAGAGATGTAAGTAAATTTCGATATGGCAATATATCGTGATATTTTTTCCTGCAATATTATATCGATATTCAAAAGTCGTGTATCTAATTTTTGGAAGAATTTACATGCAAACATTTGTGTATTTTCTTTTCTTTTGGTGCAATTCAAACGCCGACCGCTAGTTGGCAGCAGAGGCTGCCTATTTTGTTTATTTTGAAATGACTTCCGATAATGCAAATGTTAGTTACTCCTTTTTTTTTTACTTAAAGCAGCAATCCGGAGTTTTCCCCTTTCAGGAATTATGTATGATTTTTTAGAAATCCGTAAAAGTGATTGTCTTATGTAGTGC
>SSNS01000060.1:297581-317875 GCA_006937985.1 Aphyosemion australe
AGAGAGAGAGAGAGAGAGAGAGAGAGAGAGAGTATTGAGTCTGGGTCTGGGTTCTGATCCTGATTCAGGTCCGGGTATTTGTTCTGTTCCTGTATCTCATCTAACCCTGGCTCTAGTCTTGCCCTGGTTCTGATCCACATGCTGGTTCTGGTGTTGGTTCTGATCCTGGTTCTGGTCTTAAACCAGATGCTGGTTCTGATACTGGTTTGCTGAAACAAGCAGACAGACTGATAGAGAGGCCACAAGGCTCCAGTAGGATTGTACTTAAAATAGCTTTTCCGTATATCCGCTCTCAGACAGTAAATAGCGGGAAAGTCTGAACCAATCAGAAAGCTCCATTATCACACCACTGCTCTGCTGCTGTTAGACGCAGCAGGCAGGCCCTTTCATGAGGAAGGCTTTGGATCTGTGCTTCAGATGTCCGATCAGAGGTCTCCAACGTCTCATCACCATTCGAAAAGTATAGCACCGATTCGAAAAATTCCAAAAGCGTCAGCATCAGAAGGCTTTGGTGGTGCTGTATTTAATTTTTTGTGTGCCTACCTCGAATATTTGTAGGAGAAATGATGAGATGATTTCTGCTGTCTGACAGAGGCCGGAGCAGAAAGAGAGGAAGAGAGAGAGAGAGGGAGGAATAGTGAGGGACAGAGAGAAAAAGAGAGGGAGAGCAAGGGAGGAAGACAGACAGAGAGAGAGAAAGAGAGNGGGGATCACACTCCTGAGCCTCCCTGGTAAGGTCTATTCAGGGGTTCTGGAGAGGAGGGTCCGTCGGATAGTCGAACCTCGGATTCAGGAGGAGCAATGTGGTTTTCGTCCTGGCCGTGGAACACTGGACCAGCTCTATACCCTTGGGGGGGTCCTGGAGGGTGCGTGGGAGTTCGCCCAACCAATCTACATGTGTTTTGTGGATTTGGAGAAGGCGTTCGACCGCGTCCCTCAGGGGGCCCTGTGGGGGGTACTCTGGGAGTATGGGGTACCAGGCCCCTTGATACGGGCTGTTAGGTCCCTGTACGACCAGTGTCAGAGCTTGGTCCGCATTGCCGGCAGTAAGTCGGGCTCGTTTCCGGTGAGAGTTGGACTCCGCCAAGGCTGCCCTTTGTCACCGATTCTGTTCATAACTTTTATGGACAGAATTTCTAGGTGCAGCCAAGGTGGTGAGGGGATCCGTTTTGGTGGCCTAAGGATCAGGTCTCTGCTTTTTGCAGATGATGTGGTCCTGTTGGCTTCGTCAGAACGTGATCTCCGGCTTTCGCTGGAGCAGTTCGCAGCCGGGTGTGAAGCAGCTGGGATGAGAATCAGCTCCTCTAAATCCGAGACCATGGTCTTGAGTCGGAAAAGGGTAGAATGCCTTCTCCAGGTCAGGGACGAGGTCCTGCCCCAAGTGGAGGAGTTTAAGTATCTCGGGGTCTTATTCACGAGTGAGGGAAGGGTGGAGCGTGAGATCGACAGGCGGATTGGTGCTGCATCTGCAGTGATGGGGGCGTTGTACCGGTCTGTCGTGGTGAAGAGAGAGCTGAGTCGAAAGGCGAAGCTCTCAATTTACCGGTCGATCTACGTTCCTACCCTCACCTATGGTCACGAGCTTTGGGTAGTGACCGAAAGAACGAAATCGCGGATACAAGCGGCCGAAATGAGTTTTCTTCGCAGGGTGGCTGGGCTCTCCCTTAGAGATAGGGTGAGAAGCTCGGTCATCCGGGAGGGGCTCGGAGTAGACCCGCTGCTCCTCCACATCGAGAGGAGCCAGTTGAGGTGGCTCGGGCATCTGATTAGGATGCCTCCTGGACGCCTCCCTGGTGAGGTTTTCCGGGCACGTCCAACCGGGAGGAGACCCAAAGGAAGACCCAGGACACGCTGGAGAGATTATGTCTCTCGGCTGGCCTGGGAACGCCTTGGGATTCCCCCGGAGGAGCTGGCCCAAGTGGCTGGGGAGAGGGAGGTCTGGGCTTCCCTCCTTAAGCTGCTGCCCCCGCGACCCGACTCCGGATAAGCGGGAGAAAATGGATGGATGGACGTATCAGTTTGGACTGTTTATTGAATTTTCCTACAATAAATTCAGTCTAAAATATTCGCTAATATTGTCTGGCTGAATGTATCGCAATATATCATGATATATCGTATCATCTCCCCTGTATCGTATCGCCAGAATTTTACCAATACACATCCCTACTATTTTCTATCTTTAGCTAATGCAGGAGATAGGTGTAGGAGACTATTTTCATGTTCAGCCTGCATGAAAAACTCAGAGTGACTGATTATAATCAGAAATAATCATTAAAAATGTATTTTCAGTGAACCACACCTTTAAATGTAAAGAGTAATATACATTATAAGCTGTTATGTAAAAAGTAAATGTATATTACTCCTCAGGGGCATTTACATGTGTTCTGATGAATGAATTATAGAAATATCTTTGTTGTAAATCAGACGCATCAGAACTCAGCTGTGAATATCAAAACTAATTGATTGTTTTTTGGTTGCTTTGGTGATGATCTTTGTGGATGAATGTTTGTTTTAATGAGGTAAAATTACCTAAACTCATCAGAATGCACAATCAGAAGTCTATTCTGGTATATTTGGATGTTACAGTAACACCATCAGGCTGTGCTCACTGACAAGCATTTTTACAGATTTTCTGACCAACATCTGCATAAAAACACTATTTGTTTGGACCCTGGACACCAATTTGTGTTAATAAACTCCAGCCAGGAAGGGGATTTTTAATTTACTCCAACTGCTATGTGTGAATATGAAAACTGGAGTTTTGTGCATCGCCATCTGTGAGGTTTGACTTCAGCGTATGCACCGGTTGGACACGATGCTCCAGGCACCACTTCAGCTGTGTCTCTTCTCCTGTTCATTTATTTTTCAAATATGTCAATGGAAAGTTAATTATTTCCTAACATTATTATTATTTTAGGTTGACTGGAAACAGAAAACATTTGCTTTAAATTTTTAAGCCCAGTGGTGATCAGAATATATATTTATAAAGGTGTTTATTTAAAATATAGAAATATAAAAGATGAAAATCTGGTAAATCAAACAGATCACAATTAATAAACTACTGATAAGGGCATCACTTTACACTCTTATTTCCTTAATTCTAAATCTGAAGCACTTCCCATCTAGCCTGTCAAGCCATATGTGAATATATAGTCTGGCAACAACCCATAAGGAGAGCTTAGTCGTGGAGCGGAATCTACGGTTGTCTTTCAAACTGTTCGATATTGGACAACGATCAACGTAACATACTCACTGCTACGGATGTCAGTCAACAGGGCAGTCCGTCGTACACTGTCAAAGAAGATGCAAATACATCCTTTTTCTTAGTTGTTCTCTGAGGAGAAACGCTCTGGCGATCCTGTTTCAGGAAGTAGAAGTTAGGCAGGATTTGGAGCCTTACCACCGGCCACGAAAAGCAGCGTGTAACAAAATAGGGTTGTTTTACCTGCGAGCTTCCTTCCAACCAAGAGCGCTCGTGACGCGAAACTGGAGTGAAAGCGTTCCACACAGATCCTGTGAGGTCACAAAATCACGGGAGAATTGCAAAATTACACGTGATTTTAGAAGTCCACACAATAAACAGCAAGGAAAAAGACGGCTGCATGTATCCTGAAAGGTCTGTGGTTTATTTTCTGTTTTGTTTACATCGACTACGGGGATTTCTCAGGTGCACGTGACTTTTATTTTGGAAGTTTCCGGATGTTTCACACTGCCTTTGTGTTTGACTTCCTGTTTGTCCCAATCTAAACTGCGGAGTTTGACGTGTTTTAGATGCACGTAAAAAATAGACGTAATGATAGCATCCCTTTGCTTCTGGGATGCGTCCAGAACGTTACACATAGCTGCCGGTGGAAAGGACCCTGTCCACTATAACAGCGGCTAATTGCAGTGTAGTATGTTTTGCACCACTTTCACCTCCTGTGGAAAGCCAGGGTTACTTATTAATATTCATGATATGCAGACATCTTGCCTCTGATTGGTTAAAACAAGGCTGCCAACTCTCAACCATTGAGCATGAGACACACGCATTTGAACAACTTCACACACGAGTTCTGGTGTGTGGTGGAGCTGCTAATGCTAACGGTTAGCTTCTACTAGCCGAGATGCGTTCTTCTCTTTCCTGGTAGCAAAAATGACTCACAGCCTTCCGCGGTTGCAAGCCTAGATGAGTGAGTCCATGAATGCAGCTTTTTCTGACCTGAGCGTTACCTTGTCTGTTTTTTTCAGTAGCTAATGCAAGAAATAGAGGTAGAAGATTATTTTCACGTTCAGCATGCAAGTGAAACTCAGAGCGACCGATCCTATTTCAACAAGTTTTAAATGTTTCTCAGTGAGCCTCACCTTTCACCCTGGTGAATCGTTAGATAAGCCCTCTGGTGTATCGAGGATGTAGTGGATTAGTGACATGACAGCAGTTTGTGTTGTACAACAGAAATATTCTGACACAGCAATGTATAGAGAGAAAATGCTGCTTAAATACAGAGTGGCAGTTGCTCCACCCGTGTTTGGCACGCACGGTTGATTGTGTCAATAATGTGTCATGTTATACAGATAGAATAGCTCATCTTGTGTCTGACCCGACGATGTGAAAAATATAAAATACCACCCATTTGGAGCTGCAGTGTTCTCACAGAATCGAGCCTCCAGAACCGTTCAGGGTTCCTTCTACCTCACAAACCGTCAACCTCATGTTCAGCGAAGCGCAACATGATGTACGACGACCGCGCGGCTCATCTGTCTTTTAAAGAAGTCACTGTCTGATTCCACCTGGCTGGGAAATGCACACATACTCTTCTACATTCATCTACTCCCTGCCCTGCCCTGCAAACACCCACCTGAAATCTCACACACACACACGAACAGTAACAAATGAACAAAGCTTACTTTGTGCTTTAAATAAATGTGGCACTGGGGGCATGGCTGTCAGGGCGCAACACAGCAACACCCCCCATGCTCCTACACCAACAGCATTCATGTACTCTCTCGAGCTCCAAAACACAGATAAGAAAATAGGGCAATTTTGCTGAAGATACTCACAGTTGCATGTTTTTCATTATGTATCTGGTGCACGCCATTTAGTGGCCTCATTTGGAGCAGCTGATGTTGCTACGTGCTGGTGTGTGTGCACGTGACAATGAACTGGAGGAGAAAATATGTGTCGCGGTCACTCTGAGTGTGTGTGTGTGTAAATGTAGGCACCTGTGTGTATTAATAAACTATATTTTAGGGAAGCTTGTATAATGTGAATGCAGCTAGTCTCTGGACAAACCTAAAATAGGTACTCTGATATTCTGTTGTCCTTTTATTAATTCTTAAATGTCAAAAGGATCTCTGTGGGGCAATAACAAACACTTCAGGGAATTCTTTTTTCTTATTTAAATGGAAGCATCCTGCGTGGGACCCATTACTCCTCTCCACGTCTCTTTGAGTTTGTTCTCACCTCCACCTCCTGTTCAGCCTTTCCAATATCAATCACGGTTTTATTTATATCTCAGGTAATCTGCTTTGAGCGGAATTAAAATGATAAAAAAAAGCAAATTTGCTGCAGAGGCCGGGGTTGGGTGTCTGTGAACCAAATTAGAGGCTAGTTTCCTTTTCTAAAACTATCTGGTGAAAGATGTGACAGCGACTAAAAAACTTTTAGTGGCCCTTATTTGAAAAGCTTACTGCTCCACTTCCCAGAAATGATCAAAAGTCATTTATCTTCAAGTCTTTGAAGAACATGTCTAAGGTAGGTCTCAAGTGTTTGAATGCCCAAGTCTGAATCAAGTCTTTAGTTTTTAAATGCTAAAGTCAGAGTCAAGTCTTTTCTTTGAAGGCCGAGTCAGAGTCGTTTTTAGTCTTTTAATGCCGAAGTCTGAATCAAGTCTTTGAAGGTAATGTCTGAGTCAAGTCTCAAGTCATTGAAGGCCAAGTTGAGTCAAGTCTTAAAGGTGTGGTTCACTGAAAAACCTTTTTAATTATTATTTCTGATTATAATCAGTCACTCTGGTGTATGGGACTGTAGATGCGAATTAGCTTTAAGCTAAATCTAGTACAATGCATCAAATGGTAACATTTATGCTCAATATTGTACATGGTCCTCGAATAAACTTAAAAAAAAAAAAACTCTGAGTTTTTCATGCGGGCTGAACATGAAAATAGTTTCCTACACCTATCTCCTGCATTAGCTTCTGATAGAAAACAGACGGTGAAACTCTAGGATTAGAAAATCCTGACAGATCTACGTCACACTGTCACTTAACATTCATGGACTCACCCATCTTGACTCACGACAGGGAAGGCTGTTGTTGGTTTAGCGTCCAGGAAACAGCAGAGAACGTAACGGCTAGTTAAAGCTAACTGTTAGCATTAGCAACTCCACCACACAGCAGAACTCCTCCAGGCTTGAGTTATTTGTGGAGATAAAACATCAACGTTGCAGAGCAAACAGAGTCAGTGGTAGAGTTGCTGTTAGCCAATCAGAGAAAAGAGGTCCAAATATCTCAGACTCAGCTGTGATGTGGCTCACAGACATTTATACGTAGACTAGTGATGGTAAACTCGATTCTTTTTACTGAATTGAGTTTGTATGAGTCATTCACCAAAATGAATCGGGTTTTCGAGTCATTTGAGTCACTGAGTCAGTTGCCCAGAGTGCAAAAAAATCTACATTTTCACTCAAACTTAATTTGCTCCTCTTTCTATGTAAATCCTACTGCTAAGATGAGTGATTGAAAAATCTATCAATTTTATACACTGAAATTCATTTTTTACAATAGTGGTAGAACTGAAATATTATATTTTTTCTTTAGTCTGCTTATTATCTTTGCAAAAAGAAAAAGATGTAGACTGAATATGGCGTCAGTCACACTATCAAAGTTCAGCTCAGGTGAAGGAGCGACTCTTCCCCTGTAACAGCCTGAGTTTCTGCAGCTGACAGCCAGGAGGGAGAGGTGAGTGAGCTTGTAGTACCGCGAGCTTCCACTGGGGGACTCCTACTGAAACCCAGGTGGGAATAGTGAGTGATCCGTACCGCGTGAGTCATGACTCACGAGCTGAGCCGGGTTAGTGATTCGTATGTAATTACACGAGCTTCCACTGGGGGACTCCTATGAGCTGAAACTCGGTTGGGAGTAGTGAGTGATCCATACCGCGAGCTGCGTGAGTCATGACTCACGAGCTGAGACAGGTTAGCGGTACTGCGAGCCTCCACTCCAATGAGTGACTCGTTTGAGCTGAAACCCGCGAGGGATGGGGTGAGTGACTCTGAGTGAGGCCCGCTGCGGAGGAACTGAATGATTTGTTCATGCTATGATTTAGCACCGGACATTTTAAGCTAGATTTCAGGAAGGGTGGGGGTGAGTCGTGAGTGATTCGAACGTGCTGTTAGCAGACCGATGCTACTGGGAGCTAATGAGCTTCCAGACCAGAGCAGGTAAGAAAATGCTTTTATTAAGAAACTGGCTGTTATTTTTTTTCCACAATTTTAATGATAAGCTAGATATATCTCTACTAATGAAATTAGTTTGCTAACAGTAACAGGGACGAGTCAGTAAATGAGTCAGTTGGGATTGTGACTCGTGATTCGTGAGTCAGTAAAGTGATTCTCGAGTATTGAAAGATTCGTTCATGACTCGCACATCACTAACGTAGACGCCTCGTGGACTGACGCTGCCAATTGGAGCTGCCGTAGTGGCCGGCCGCCATCTTAGATGGGTCTCCGTTCGCCCCCAGTTCATTCATTGCTACTGAGGAAGGTGCTTACCCAACTAAAAAACACATTTTATCAAGCTTTTTTTTTTTTTCACAAAATCAGACACATGGTATGGCATGATAATTAAAATACAAATATAATTAAGCAAACATAATTTTAAATAAATTTAAATATAAAATCCCATCAGGTAGATTAGAAAAGTCAATAGTAATCCCACGTGATCTGTTTTCAATAGTACACCGGTTGTTTCAACCGTAGGCTGCACAAAAACAGGCATAGTTGCTCACCTTGCATTGACTTTGGACATTGAGGAGACCCATCCAATATGGCTGCTACGCTGTTGTGCTCTCCAGCGCCCAATGGGACGTCTACGTATTCATGTCTATGATGTGGCTCACTTCTAGTTCCTGGAAATTGTGCACCGGTGTTTTTCCTACTAGAGACCACTGCAAATGTAAGAGTTCCACACCTTCAAGTCTTTGAAGGCCACATTTGAGTTAACCTTGCTCACATTTAATGAAGTGTTACGTACGCTTTTATCTAAGAAACAAAAACATTTTGGCCTTGTATAGTCTATATCTGATTAAAACCATTTTCCCTGTGGATGGGTTTTTACAATAAGAGCAGCTAAGTGCAGCACCCTATATGTGTGAAATAGATAGAAAGATGCTCTCGTTTACAATAAAAAACATTTTTTGCACGAGTCTTTCAGCTTTTCCCTTCAGAGTTTGCCACAGTGAATTATCTTTCTCAGTCAGTCCCATCTTCTGCATCCTATACCCTCACACCAAGGGTATCAAAATTAGGTATTTTTTGACATTCACATTTTTTCTTAAAGAATCACAAGAGCCAGCTGTTTGATAGGTCCATCTTTAGATGGTGCAGTGAAGGGCAACTGTGATCAGATGCTAAAAGAGTGCAAATTTCTCAAACCTAATAGATGTTTTTGCACCACCGTGTAGTTAGTTATCATTAGTGCTATTTGATTTTTAAACCTGACATAGGGAAAGAGTTGCTTCCACCTTGTGTCTTCTACCAGCACGCATTATTAAAGTTCTAGATGACATGGTGTGAAGGACAGCATACAGTCCTTTTAAGAAGTAATGTTCTCTCCAGATTTCTCTTAGTTCTTGTTCCAACATTTGGATGAATTTAGATGCGCTTAAATTTTTTCCCTTCAGGCGTGTTGAATCTAAATTATGATTCATGAGCACATTAAAACCCTTCACATATAAAAGGCCTTTGGTCTCTAAGGCAATAATGTCAAATATAGATTTTTTTAAAGCCTTTGGTTCTCTCTGGAGGGACAAAGACATTACTCAGAGTGTCTGTTGTATTGTCTAGCTTTCCTTCAATATATAATATATACATACCCTCTTTATTTCTGATGTCTTTATGTATTTTACACTGTTATAATGTGGTTTCCCACTTTCAAATTTTAGTTTCGACTCTTTTGAAACCAGAAGACTTCAGGTTCACATTATCTAATGTTAGATTCTTGTATTTATTTTTATAAAAGTGAAGACTTTGTTCTCTTTAACTAGGTCATTCATTCATTTCAAAATAAAATGTTCTGATTTGACATTACTATAACCCAGTATGCATTTCCAAGCATCTAGATGATTTGAATGCCCACTCGCCTGAATGTCTTTGTATTGAATGAACAAAATAGCTCTCCAACTAACGTCAGTGATACAACCTGCTAGCCAACACAACCAAGTATAGCTATATTTCAGTCAGTATTATTGATCATGAATTATCTGAATCTACCACATTCAACCATTATGACAACTCTTGATATGGATTAAGTCCATATTTTCCAACCAAACTACTTGGATCTGTAGAAACATCTGACAGCATCTGAGACTCTTTTTAAGGCATTTATTTAAATAATCATTGTTTTTTTTAACCTAAAAAAGGGACTTATTGTTGAACGTGTTGCTCTTTGAACCAGATGTTTCCCAACTTTTTAAACTTTGAACCACAAAATAAAAGTTGCAGAAGCATAATCAGTTATTGCTGGTTTGATGGTGCGTTCAATTAGTCCTTGGAAATCCCGACTTCCGAGTAGGAAAAATCAAATAAAATGACCCGCAAAGTCAGACCTCCCAGTCTGAAACTCTGAAGTTTTTCAGAACTCCGACCTCGAGATCCAAGATAGCAGCTCTCCATATCGACAACAGTAAGTTTTGGTTGAAATGTGTTTATTTTACAAGACACACATATAAGAGTGCCTTTAAAATCAGTGTTACATGTAGCGCTTGCATCTCTAAGCTGAACAAACTAAAATTGTTGTTTATTAGTCGTCTGTATTCGTTGAGACCAAAACAGCAGTTTTTGAGGGCGCCGCCATATTGGAATTCCGACTTCTCTGACTACGGTAACCAGAACACTGTTAACTAGGGTGTGACGTCATTCCTAGTTCCGACTTCTGAGGTAACTCGAACGCAGCATAAGAAGACAAGCATTGCTTATGCCGGCTTTATGTGACCATTGTTTAATCCCCTTGTAACTGTTAAGGTTACCCCCCCGGACAATGTGATAGCCGTGTTTTCACTATATGGGAAATTTCTGTGAGGGGGGCTCAGTCTTCTCAGCAGTTGTGTCTTTACAAAGTCAGTGCTTTCAGAGAGTCAGCATATTAAGACAGCTTTGGCAGTGACGTCACTGATCAGCGCCTAAAGGCATCTATGGACATTAAAAGTTTTATTCTGTTAAAGTACATTGTTATTTAATCCATTTTAAGGTTTGGGAGAGCGGCTGTCATGTCAAATGCAGCGTTCAGTGACCAGAAGAAGTGCCGTTTTTTATGGCACTCTGTAGAAGACCAAAGCCGCGCAAATTACAGCGTTGTGGAGGAATTATCGCTGCGTTTTTCAGCGTTGGGAGTTTAGAAACACCAATCTTAAAGCACCGTCAAAGCTGCTTATTTTCTTTTCTTTCTATTCTCCTTCACTAGCAACTCTTCTGATGTAAAAATGCTGGTTGTTTGGTGACATTTGCCAATATCTTTTCCTACTGAGTTACAGCCAATCAGCATTACCTAACCACAAGTCCTTCCCATCGACCCCACGTTTTTTGTTTTTTTTTGAGTATATACTTCAATGCAGGTACTCGGTTTGTCCCGGAAATGCTCGGGAAAGTGGTCGTTTTGGCCCGGTGAAATGAAGACATGCCACAAAGCAAGTTTTAGTTGCTTTAATCAGCAGGTGATTAACAGGCTTCTGCAGAGCTTGATGAGCTGCTGAACAGGTGAATCAGCTGTGTTGAAGCAGGGCAACAACTAAAACATGCTGGATATCGGCCCTCGGGGAAGGGAGTTGACTACTCCTGCTTTAGATCAACGCTAAAAACATTCTTTTAATCCGAGTGACAACCTTGCCATGATATAATGATAGTTGGGTCTTGTCTTGGCAAGCACTAGCATGGATGGACTAGCAAGGCTGACCCTGCTGGGTTCATGTCAACGCTATGACGCCATAGCATTGTGGCATGGTGTTCGCATAGCTTCATTCTGATACAATCCACATTAGTCATGCCGTGGACCCGGGTGTGGTGCGATTTTGGGTGTATGTGCAAAGACTTTTGAGGGAACTACACTCTAAGGGCCGTAAGATACTTGCTGTTTAGCAATGCGTGTTTAAAATGGCTGCCACGTGTAGCTTGCGTTGATTTGAAGCATCGTTTGTGCGCGTCCCCCAAAATTAACGCGACACGACGCGCCCGAATGCTGTAATATACGAGCAACCAGTAGGTGGAGTTGAGTCTCTACTGACATTGCTGAAAGCTTTGGGAGATACAAACAAGGAAGCAGACTTATTAAGCAGGGACATGGACAATTTTTTGATTTTTTAAAGGAATCCATGTTGTTTGGTTTGTTTATGCCTTATGTGTTTTTATTTTTTGTTGGTTATGGTCTGTTATGTTCTGATTTATGTTCTCCCATCGAGAGTTTGTATTTGTTCAATTGTAAATAAAGTTTAAAAAAAAGTAGGTGGAGTTGACAAAACGAGCGAGACACACTCACCATGGTGACGCCGTCTCTGGATTAGAGGTTTTTTTTTACACCATCTACAATACCGCTGCTGTCTTTTTTTCTGTCGTAATCTCAAAACGAACCAGTTACTGATTTCTTTTATTGACGCCATGTTTGTTTTGGTTTGCCTGGCTCTCTATCCGGTCTGAGTACTCTCGTTTGCCCCCTAGTGGAACACTCCAGTACTACATGCAGTGCAGCGCTGTGTAGCAGCAAGTATGTGAACAAAGACGCAGCCTGCTGCCTGCGCCAACGCGAGGTTAAGCAGCAAGGATATTCCAGCCCTAAGAAATGAAATGTTGAATTTACTTAACCAAGTCGTGTCAACTGGTTCCACCAAATCTAGTTGCTTAAATGTAAAGAGTAATATACATTGTTATGTTAAAGTAAATTAATATTACGCTTTAGATTTAAACAACTATGTTTCGTGGAACCAGTTCATTTGGTTAAGTAAATTCAACATTTCTTTTTTAATAGTGCATAGCATAAACAGAGTGAAAAGAAACTTTACCAGAGAACATGGTGTCATAGCAAGATGCTTGGCTTTATTTGTCAGTGGTCACAATATTTTGACATGCTTTATTGCCTTCCTCTGTTGTTTAAGAAAAGAAACAAAGACACTTCATTAATTCCAGTGGGCTAAATACACATTGTGCATGTGGGAGGAGCATGAGGCATCTTTAAATGTCTCTCGTAGTAAAAGCTGACTAAAGCTCCTCCAAACCTAATGGTGTTAGTTATAATTAGTTTGAAAGCCACAGGATGATGTTCATGATTTATGAGTGCTGAGGTGAAGGTCACTGTCATCGAACATCTCGTCGTTCCTAATAGTAAAACTTCCTGATGCTTATGACACGCCGAATATGAGCAAGAGCCCGCTTGCTGGCCTCAACCTATAGGAAGAGGTCGCAACTTCATTACGCTGTCTGAGATCAGTGAGAGAGTCCGCTCAAACAAGCTAAGACCAATTATTTAGATTAATTTGAAACACCCTTCCCAACCTCATTCTGCTCGGAGCATCTGCTCGGGCTCGAGGAAATTATGATGTACGAGGCATAATTTGGCCTTGAGGATGGGAGAGAAAGAAATCACCTCGGCTTATCGCGGCCAAATGGAATTCAGATGAACTGAGCTTATTAAGAGGTAAAGAGGGATGGGGGGGTACAGGTAAGAAGTTTATCAGTGAAAATAATGAAAAGTTACGTTCGCTTCTTTCTCCTGTGAGCTTCAGTCACCTGGATAAACTTCACGTCAGCCGTGCCTGCAAATGGTCCGGATGTGCTCGTTTCTCAGCTTTTCACAGCAGATTTCTCAGCACAGGAAGAGGATGATTTATGGACATCCTGTTGCAGTGTCAGTGACGGCCAGGATTGATGCTTCAAAGAGGGTTCACGGAGCTTCCCTGTTGAGTTCAGGTGGAGAAAAACTGCAGCAGAAACAGGAAGGAGGAACAGAAATGCAAGACTAGAGGTTTAAAAGTTTACACAACTAATGAAATTACACAGAAGCTCATTTTAGCAGCAATTAAACCTTTAAATGGAGTTAAGAGAGAACATTATTACCTCTGTGTCTCTCTGATAAAGTAACAGGTTTAAGCAGAACCCTGATTGTCTTAATCATGCTTGAAAAGCAATCCTAGCTTCTGCTAGACAATGGATTGTGGGACGGAGTAGTGTTACAGTGAGAACGGAGACATATTTTAATTGGTTTGCTTAATGAAGGGTCACATGCATATCAATTTTAGCATGCATATAAATTTTGGACTTTTATTATGGGATTAGATTTGAACTTTTTAATCACAATGGAATGACTTGTGCACAATTTGGAACTTATTTTAGATTTTCTCGCTCACTTAAAGCAGGGGTAGTCAACTCCTTTCCCCGAGAGCCGTATCCAGCATGTTTTAGTTGTTTCCCTGTTTCAGCAGGTGATTAACAGGGATCCATTGCTTCCCCCAAAGAAACATTTGCATGGTTGGCCAGGCTGTAGCAGCTTTGCCTCTGTCAGTGCGCCCCAGGTCAGCTGTGGCTACAATAGCTCATCACCACACCAGCATGTGAATGTGCGTGGGTGAATGACTGTATTGTAAAGCACCTTGGGGAGTTCTAGGACTCTAGAAGGCGTTATATCAAATACAGGCCATTTACTTCCACCATGCTACTCCCAATAGGGCTGAACGATCTATTGTTTTCTGAATGAACTTGCAATTTAAGAAAACGCGATCAAAGCGTCAAAGCTGTGTTTTTTTTGCAAGCTAATGGAGCAACAAGTAAAAAAAGCTGGGTTTAACTGCAGTGCAGCTCGGCGTGAACAGTGAGAAGGAGATTGTTAGCAGTGCTCCTTTGACGCCATCTTTGACTACAGTGTTGCGCGGTAAGTCGCCATTTCCGCCTTTTTTCTGATTGGTTATTTTTGAGCTAGCTAGTCCCGCCCCTCATGGTGCTCGCTGCCTCTGAGTTTCCAGGCTCTTCCTCTGTGTAGAATAGACAGAGGGAGAGTCTGGCAGGGCAGGCTAGGGATGTCCCTCACTCAGCACCGTTCATGAGTTTGAAGGAACTGACCGTAATAACACTAAGTGGACATGAAAGTGCAACTTCTCTTTGAATTCTGCTGGTACAAAACGTTGTGGAGGCAGCCCGACTTGGGGAAATATATGGGGGAAAACTCTGCATGCATATTCCTGAAAATAGACATTTGAAAGCAATTGTTACCCTTGCATAATTAGAGTAATAGCTTTTAATGTTTTTGATGGTATGGTCATGATTGAACAAAATCATGAATAAAATTGTGACTTCTGCCAGAAAAATCCCAGTTCAATAATGTCCTAAAACCGTTCAGCCCTACTTAACAGTTAGTGCAGCGTTCTACGGTCAGAAAGCCTCACCTTGACTCCTCCAAACACATTTCTTATCATTTTTTGTCTATAAAACTTCTCCAGTTTCACCTGGTGGAAGTCAGAAGGTTAGACTTTGATAAAAAGTGTCGAGACTGAAAGCTACAATAAAAAAAATTAAGTATCTTTCTTTGTTTACCATCCTTGTTCTTGTCAACCAACCAACAGATTTTGATGATCGTAACAAAAAACAGTCCTTGTCAATCCTTTTCATGCTTTTTATATCCCAAGTGTCGTGCACTGATGAATTCGTAAGCGGGCTTCGTTCCACACGTTCAGGGCTTCTTTTGTTGTTTCCTGCACGAGCTTTTGCTTTGAAGAAGAGTCAGGGGGGAAAATCATCAAAAACCCCCGCAATAAGAATATATGATCTGTTTTTCATATGAAGCAAATCCGCTCTTTGTTGTGATGAAATGAAAACAAAGTTTCACAACTTGGACTGGAGAGAATGTTCCAGCCTTTTCATCTTTAAATTGAACGGGATTTCTACATCTAGAGGTAAATTTGATGGCGGTAAGTAAACACACCACCACTGATGTAGAAATGAGGCCCTACTGCAGGATAATTACTCCTTTGAAAGCTTTTCTTTAAACAAAAGCTGTGTTTCGGCGTTTGTAGCCGTGTGCAGCAGTCTCAACTCCGAGCTATAGATTGGTGCCTTTGTAGGAACCCGAACGCAGCCATACGTTATGCTTGCTAATGAAGCTGAGAGATGAGAAGAAATAAGCCTTGTTTACTCAATGGAGATAACAACAGCTCAATCACCAGCCTGACCTGAATCCTTAATTGGGATCATTATTAAACCGAGGACAACTAAACGAAGATAAGTTTCTAATTTGCATAGCCGACCAGGGATGATAACTGCAGCTGCACCAGCAGGAAAGCATCCCAAACACAGATTTCATAACATAAAAAGGTGTTTAATCAAATTAGTTCTCTTTAAGTAGCAGAAATAAATCCCATTCAGTGAAAACTGGGTGGAATATAAGGAAATCTTAGGTAAATCTTCAGTGGACACCAGTTAATCTGAGCTGATCCACTTTCCAGAACACGGCTCAATCTGGGATATTGCTTTCCGTGGAACGCCGTGACAGGTGCCATCTGATTCGCGCGCTTACATTATCCAGCCACACGACGCCGGGCTTAAGTGAAATGTCACTTTTTTAAATAGTGAGCCAGATTGCACACGTCTCCCTCTGAATGACACCGACCCAGCTGGAACTCACCGGGTCTGAATATTAATTTCACTCAGATGTGCCCACAGTGGGGCCCGAGTGCATGAGCGGATGAATGCATACAATCAAACACGCGTGTGCACGAGCTGGAGCCCTTCGCTGGGGATTTTTTTTCATCATTGTGACTTTATTTTGCATTACTGCTCTGTTGCCAGCCAATTTTAAAATAAAATGTCACATTCATTCATTGTTAGGATGGCGATTACAACGTGTGTGTGTGTGTGTGACGTTTTCAAGAGCTTTACTGCTCTGTCCAAGGGTCAGAAAGTAATAAAGATGTCAAAAAGATGTAAAAAGTGATTTTACACATCAATATGTGCGATGGAACTTTATTTTATGGATAAAGTGTGTCATGATCTAACTGCAAATGTGAGTCATGCAAACCTCTGGTGTAAAACCCCACCAGGAAACAATTCAATGCTTGTTCAACCGAATGCTGTTAAGGTCACGCAAATACATTATTCTGCAATAATTTAAAAAAGAAAAAAAGGAGTCTGATGCTCTGCAAAATCACGTGATTTCCATCCTGACTTGTATGTTTCTTTTACTACCAATAAAAGGAAGCAACATTGACATCTGTGATTGCTTTCACCCAAATGTTTCCCATGTACATATATTCACTTATTATCTAAAAGTATGGAGGTATATGTGGTGCAAAAATATTTGTGCCTTGTCACAGAGGAAGATCCTATCTTTCACAGGTACAAAACGACAGTTATGGGCTCAACACACGGGAGGCGACAAATGACCGCGATCAGCGAAACTCATCTCTATCGCTTTGATAACCTGACACACGGGAGGCGACATGCAGCAGCGGCCAGCGAAGGGACGCTAGCATTACATCTCAAGTCTATTTTTTTACGCCCTACGCTTCTGAAACACGTTAAACTCCACAGTTTAGAGCGGGACAGAAAGGAAGTCAAACACGAAGGCAGTGTAACACATCCGGAAACTTCCAAAATAAAAGGCACGTGCAGTACGTCATTTCCTGTGAAACCCCCGTAGCCGATGTAAACAGAACAGAAAATAAACCACAAGCCTGTTTGGATACATGCAGCCGTCTTTCTCCTTGCTTTTTATTGTCTGTACTTCTAAAACCGTGCATGGTGTTGCAATTCTCTCATGATTTTGTGACCTTGCGGGATCAGCTATTACGTTGCGTGCCGCCTTCATGTCCTGTGGTCTACAGTCGGATCACGGGGACAGCAGCCTAAGCACATACAAAAGCAAAACTACAGGAGATGGATAAAAGAAACAATCGAGATAAGGAGACGTGGACCCCGGACCATGAATAGGGATGACGGAGTTTATACGCTGGATCATTAATGGGACGTGGTGATTGACCGGGAAGGCGTGGGCAGTAGGGGGCGACATCGTCTTCTACTGCCCACGACTAAACAGTGGAATAGCCGTGAAGCCGGTGTGGCTCTGAAGATGGTGGCTGTGAGTTGCCAAAACTGTCAGTAATTTAACCCTCAGAGGTCCCTCGTGCATTTTTTGTGCAGGCAGTGTATTTTTTTTTACAATGCAGATTTTTTTTTTATAAAGCCTGACATTAAAGGGGTTAAATCTAAAAAACACATATTTTATTATGTTTTGTGAGTGCTGAAGCCAAGGATGGTGTCTGTGTAAAAAAATCAGACTTATGAAACATTATATAATTTTAATTACACCTTTTAATCGAGGACATTTTTTTGTGCTAAGGGTCCCCAATGTTACTTTTCTTTAAGGGACCTCCAAGGGTTAAGTTAAAAAAACATTGCTACACTGTGTTTAGAGCAAGAAAAACCAATGGAGTTATGTAACAATGTTATGGTTTAAAATGTATTTCACACTTATTAAAACTTTTTGGGGAAAAAAATAAACAATTTCCTTCATACCTTGAATGCTTAGTCCGTCAGTAACTTTAACTGAGCAACACTTCAAAATGACTCTTTTTAAACATCATCTGTATTGTTAATTTAATTTTCTATGGAAATAGATGCAGTTTTAGCTTGTTTACCACCTGACCGACTGTTAAAAGTTGCTGTTGGTTGTAACTTTTGATCTTAAAGTAATTCACCGTCATCTGTCTGTCTCAAGAGCTTCACTTTCCAGTTTCAGTTTGAGCCCTGCTTGTATATAAGCAATGAAAGGAAGGAAACTGTTTCGTTTTTATCTACAAACTAGCCTTTAAATCATCCACCCATCAGTGTTGGTTGAGAGGACGCCATGTGATGTCAGTAAATGAGCCCAGATATGAACCTTGATTCATAAGGAGGGTGGGGACAGGAGGGCTGAGGGGGCAGATTTTTGGATTCGTATTGATGTGCTCATTACTGTCACACATACCGACGGTAGATTGTTCCAGACGAGCGTGCTCTTGCCAGCAACTCCAAATTGGCATGTATGAAACAAGAAAATAGATTTTATCCATTACCTTGCCTCCACATTCTGCATGTCATTACCAAGCTCCTGTATAAGAATCAGACATAAGACAGTTATGCAGCACAGAGTGGGAAGATAACCACACATTCAAACTCTATCTTGTATATAAAGTAATATGTGGCCAGAGTAACTCGGTCATGTCTCTGACAATGGTCTGGGATACCAAAGTGTTGTCTTTCAACACACGTGGAAACTAGAACACAGATGATGGCTAAAGAGAGAATCAAATGATTGCATTTGCCGTTTCTGCAGCTCAAAAGCTAACAGAAGAACACACGTGTCTCTGTTGTCTGAACTCAGATGTCTGAGAGTGGAAAAAAGCCGTTTTCATGCAGCTTCAAAAGTATCCAGAGCGTAGTTTCGTAAGTGCTTAGCAAGGACAAAATTGATTGAACATTGCACCCAGAGCTCCCCTGCTTCAAGTCCTTTTGCATGATGACTAATTGGTTGGCAAATGATCTATCTGCAAACTGTGGAGGTTGTTATTGAGTCTGTTCACGGTGCATAATTATTTAACAGCATTAAGTCAAACACGCTGCTCTTGTCTGCCCCAAAAAGGGAACGCTTCAATCACAGACCAATCGCTCCTATTAGCGTTAAGTCGGATTTGATCGGCGCAGTAAGAAAATGTAGTTAGAGGCGAAGTAAACAAAGTGTTTAATGTGAAATTCAGCCGAGGCATTAATTCCTGTCTGATTAAACAGTCTTGGACTCTACACGTGATGCTGTCTGAACAGGAAAACGAGGCTACAACTCACTCAGGATCAGCAGAACTGGACCAGAAGAGACTGGAAGCTAGCTTCCTGGTCTGATGAGTCTGGATTTCAGCTGCAGAATGTAAATGAGAAATTCTGATGATTCCACCTTCTCTTTGGCTCCAGTCCGACATAACTGCAGCTGTTGTTATTGAGTCACCTGCAGTTATTTGTGGCTATTTTCAGTATTTAACAGTGTTTCAGTTAATTGAAGACCAAGTTCGCTTGTTTGTTCAACACATTTGCAGTGGTCTCTAGTATAAATTAGGGGTGGGACTTGATTAAAAACATTAATCTAATTAATTAGAGGCTTTGTAATTAATTAATCTTGATTAATCACATTTTAATCATTCAAGAAAATTTTCCCCAAAAGCAATTTTATAATAATAATAATAATAATAATAATAATAATAATAATAATAATAATGGGTTGATAGAATGTGTGTGCAATTTGATTTGGCATCATTAGAGACAGAAATGAAGGCAAAAAAACTCATGAAGAGGGATTTCTGATCACTCATTTGATTGTAGTTTTAGTTGTGTTTGGAGCACATAGAAAAGTTTGCATGGTCTTGTAGCCAAGGCTCTGAGCTTTCTTTAGAGGTGCAGCTTGACTATATTGATATTTAGGGCATGGATTTTGCTGCTAAACTTCAACGTCACCCAATTGGGGGACCCACGGGCTTAAAGGGTTAAATGCGTTAAATTTTTTTAACGCGTTATTTTTTTCAAATTAATTAATCATAATTAACATAAATGAATGCCTTATGAGTCGATCACTGAGGGGAAAAAGTTCTTATTCTCCTGTTTCAGGAAGTAGAAGTTAGCCAGATAAGTGGGGAGAAGACAGCAGAATTTGGAGTCTTATTTCCTGATATTTGCACATCTTGCCTCTGATTGGTTAACAGTAACGTGGCTCTGCTACTGACTTTGGTTTGCTTTGCAACGTTGATGTTTTATCTTCACAAATAACACAATCCTGAAGGAGTTCTGCCATGTTGTGGAGTTGCTAATGCTAACGGTTAGCTTCTACTAGCTGAGACATTACATAAGTGGTTATTTTGGTCTCGATAATGTCGACAATAATATCGTTTATCATCAATAATTTGTTGGACAATTTATCGTCCAGCAAAATTTGTTATCGTCCCAGACCTAGTGTCGGCCTTAATTTGGTGTCTCCGGGTCTGCAGCGATACCCTCCTCGTTTTATCCTGCAAACTGTTTCTGCCCCCTGCAGGGAGCAGAGGGAGGT
>SSNS01000060.1:317890-377890 GCA_006937985.1 Aphyosemion australe
CCCCCTCCGTGTAGTTCCTTGTCTCTTTTTTCACTCCTGTATAGATGGGAGCGCCGTAAAGGTCACCTGCCCACAGGTCAGCCTGATTCTGTTACGTCAAATCTTGGACGGGTTGTTCTGAAACTGTCGTCCCGTTGTACCGGGACGCTGGTTCAATGACAATAAACATTTTTCTGATTCTAATTCAAACATTTCACTGCTGCTGATGCAGGAAATATTGATAGACTATTTTCACATTCAGCCTGCATGTGAAACTCAGAGTGACCATATTAAAAAAAAAGGTTTCTCAGTGAACTTGGTCTTTAAAGTGTCTTGACATAACTTTTAAATCTCTGTGTTGCAGTTCCAAATGTGACGTCGGCTGGAACCCTCAACAAACTGGAAAATACAACTCCTGCCTCACCTCACTCATTTAGTACTATTGATGTGTTGCTTGCAAACAATCTGGCTCTGTGTTGCGCTTGGACCTCTGTCCGAGAGCCATTCTTTTAGGTTTAGACCTTTAAGAGAGGGTGTTTGCTAGTGCAGTTGGGACTCTTCCAATGGATTATACCATTACTCTTCCCTCTTACACCCTAATACTAGCACTTCATAACAGTTGACTGGTTGCATGAAAACTAAAAGGAAGAAAGAAATCAATAGATGGAAGCGCATCACTCCCGTGTATGAGTCAGAACATTCAGGCTGTTTGCTAATGACCAACAACACATCACTACAACAAACGACTAACTTTGAAGTCTTCAACTTTCCCTTCAAGGATCTGGGATCCCATGCTTTTATCAGATACTCACCAATGAATACCTGCACACTCTCCACCACCACTGCTCCCTCTTTTCAGTCTTTTAACCTTTGGAAACCTGGATCAATTTCCTCTCCTCCAATGCATCAAAAAACAAATCAAAACAAAAACGCAGGAAGAGACTACTCCTACAATCTGAATGTCAGTAATCTCCTTTTCCTCCTCCATAGCCCTCCTTGAACACTCCTCTTCATGTTTGAGGCGTTATCCCTGCTGAGGGGGCAATTTTATTGTTAGGATCAGGTGTGTTTGAGTCGACGAGCGTCTAGGCCTAGTAAATCTTCAAGATTTTCTCCTAGACTTTCTTTTAGCCTCTTAGCTCTGATTGACTGTTTAAGAGTCCATTTGAACAATCGCTTCAGAGTTCTGCTGGTTGGAGCTGTTAGGAAATTTTGACATCCAGAGCTTTACATCTGAAACTCCAGTCACCCAGCGAGCCACTGTCATCAGGAGACACAGACGCACAAAGCAAACTGTCATCTGATGTGTGAGGACTCGCCGGGCCTCTTTAATTAACTTCGAGCTCTTTTGTTCACAAACTGACATTGAAATGACGCACATCTGCTCAGGCGGCATACAGTACAGTAGCAAAGTCGGACGGAGCTGCAGAAATGAAACCAAAACCTTAAAGATAGGTAGGAATATTACTTGTTTCAGTGTACATCCTTTCTGAATAATATTGTTTGCAGAGAAGCAAACATGTACATTCAAACAAGCACACCTAAACATCCACATAGATATTTCAAACACACACACGTACTCATATAAACTATTCCTCCTCACACACTCCTCCATTCTTTCCACTCTGTCATGTTGTTTGGAGGTCCGGATGAATACAAATCAGCTCTTTCTCGTCTGTCTGGGTTTAAGGGATTGCAGCTTGGTAAATATCCAGAAACAATGTGTGAGCAAATTGAAGAAGAAATATCACAAAAAGACCAACAGACAGGGGGATGAACAGTTGGGCAGATCCCATGACAACATTAGTCATCGGTGGGAAAATAATGTACTAGAAATCCTACTTCAGCCATTGGGAAAACACAACGCTTTACACATTTATACCAGCGTGTCTTCACACGAGTCTGTGAGAACGCTTTGATTAAACAGTATCGTAAAAGTTTAAATGATTATTGTTGCGATATAATAGTTCAAAGGACCGACATTTTAACATTTGGGTCATTAAAGGTCAGAAATCAGATACTGTCTGTTTGTCCAAATCAAGTATTTGAGGTGTAAGTCCAGGTCGGGTTTGAAGTCTTTAAAGAGTATATGTGAGTAAAGTTTCACATCTTTGAGGGCCAAGTCTTAAACATATTTGAGTCAAGCCTCAAGTTTTTGAAGTCTAAGTTATATTTTAAAGGGACACTAGTCAGTTTTGGCTTGTTTTTAGCACCCCCTAGTGTTCGTTAGCGAAAGCAAAAGTGAAACTTATCTCCTTGCTGTGCGTTCGTCTTTTTAACACCTTAATCTAACTGCTGAAATGTCTCCTCAGCCTTCATTAGTGTCTACAGGAGCGGTTCATCACAAAATCAAACACATCAGCTGTGTTCATGATCTAAAACATGCAGGAAACATGCTGGAAGCAGACTGCAGAGTCAGGTAGGGCAAGCTGAATTTTTTCTAAGTCCCAACAGACCGGACCGGCAACTGTGAAGTTGCAAGTGGAATATTCTGGCCACAGGGGGAGACAGGGGCTGGGTGGCCTTTCATTAACCCTGTAAAGGGTCATTTCAGCACAAACTGGCTCAAGAACATGATTTAAAAATATGAAAAAGTTGCAAAATGTCCCTTTAACAGGAGTGGGAGCCTTTATCCTAGTTTACATGTCTGTTATAAAAGTCAAATTATTGAATGAAATGCATTTGACTCCATAACAGTAGGTGGCAAATTTCACCATTTTGTGTTGGCATTCTTCTTGTTAGCCTGTAGCAACACACAAACGGTAAACAAACAATAGAGGGAGTAAAGCAGACTGAGAAAATGCAGGATATGCACATTCAGTGCATTTATAAGCACATCAGAAAATTGAAGTATTGCCCTAGAAAGACCCACGTCGTTTTTTAAATGCATGTAAACACGTTAGTCTGGCTGAAGGTGAACTGGTTCTAATCGGGCTGAAGCACCCAGATAATGCGGTAGCAATCTGAGTTCATTCTGCATGTACACGGGTCAGCCGAATGAACCGATTGGATGCTCGTGTTCCGAAAATGACGAGACCGCAATAATGGTTTTCTGACAATATGATCACCACAAAATAACACGCGTAACGCCATCAAACAGTACAGTACGTACCAATAAGCTGTGCTGCAGCATTGTTGTTGTCCATTTCTTCAGCCATCACTCTCGCCAGCGTTTGTTTACTATTTGTGTTGCTACAAGCTAACCAGAAAAATGCCGACATGAAAGGGCGCATGTCGCCACCTACTGTACCGGAGTGGAACGAACGTCATTTGAGAGGTCGGTTTTCTAATGCGCATGTAAACTAGGATAAACACGTCCAGCTTATTACCATAAGATCGACCTGGATCGACTTAGATGTTGATCCTACACATGTAACCGCACTGAATGGCTGAAGGAAAAGGACGACAACGCTGCAGCACAGTACACTGGTACATATTGTTCTGATTGTGTTACACGTCAGATTCACTAAGAGTCTTGTGATGATGATATTATCAGAAGACCGCTGATGTGGACTTGTTGCTTCCACAAGGGGGAGTGGCCAGGCCGGTAGTGATGTGCGAGTCATGAACGAATCGTTCAATACTCGAGAATCACTTTACTGACTCACGAATCACGAGTCACAATCCCAACTGACTCATTTACTGACTCGTCCCGTTACTGTTAGCAAACTAATTTCATTAGTAGAGATATATCTAGCTTATCATTAAAATTATGGAAAAAAATAACAGCCAGTTTCTTAATAAAAGCATTTTCTTACCTGCTCTGGCCTGGAAGCTCATTAGTTCCCAGTAGCATCGCTCTGCTAACAGCACGTTCGAATCACTCACGACTCACCCCCTCCCTTCCTGAAAGCTAGCTTAAAATGTCCGGTGCTAAATCGTAGCATGAACGAATCATTCAGTTCCTCCGTAGCGGGCCTCACTCAGAGTCACTCACCCCCTCCCTCGCGGGTTTCAGCTCAAACGAGTCACTCATTGGAGTGGAGGCTCGCAGTACCGCTAACCTGGCTCAGCTCATGAGTCATGACTCACGCTGCTCGCGGTATGGATCACTCACTACTCCCAACCGAGTTTCAGCTCATAGGAGTCCCCCAGTGGAAGCTTGTGGAATTACATACGAATCACTAACCCCTAACCTTGCTCAGCTCATGAGTCATGACTCACGCTGCTCGCGGTACGGATCACTCACTACTCCCACCCGAGTTTCAGCTCATAGGAGTCCCCCAGTGGAAGCTCGCGGTACTACAAGCTCACTCACCTCTCCCTCCTGGCTGTCAGCTGCAGAAACTCAGGCTGTTACAGGGGAAGAGTCGCTCCTTCACCTGAGCTGAACTTTGATAGTGTGACTGACGCCATATTCAGTCTACACCTTTTTCTTTTTGCAAAGATAATAAGCAGACTAAAGAAAAAATATAATATTTCAGTTCCACCACTATTTTAAAAAATGAATTTCAGTGTATAAAATGGATAGTTTTTTTCAATCACTCATCTTAGCAGTAGGATTTACATAGAAAGAGGAGCAAATTAAGTTTGAGTGAAAATGTAGATTTTTTTTTTGCACTCTGGGCAACTGACTCAGTGACTCAAATGACTCGAAAACCCAATTCATTTTGGTGAGTGACTCATTTAAACTCGATTCAGTAAAAAGAATCAAGTTTACCATCACTACAGGCCGGCAATAGCTCGGCTAATCTAGATGTTGTTTACATGCAGAGAAATTATTTTTTTTACTGCATTATCTGGCTACCTTAGCTCGATTAAGAGTAAACCAGTTTGGTTCGACTTCCGTCAGACTAAGATGTTTATATGCATTTAAAAAGTCAGACTTTAGTCAGACTAAGGCAATAATTCAGTTTTCTGACACTGCATGTAAACACACTGTCTACTGCTACCATCGTAAAATGGCTCCAAAGTTCAAAATTTTTTCACAAATATTTACTATAAATCTAGTGAGCTTTAAATTCCTGAGTAATTTTTTGGGATTTTTGTGGTTATCAAGAAGCTCAAATATAACCAGTACTAGAAAAATGTAACATTTCTGTTGAATCTGACAGACATTTCTTAATATTTCACTCTAAATAATTATGAGAAGCTGTTCAGAGTAAAGGATTGTAGAAAAATGTGAAATGTTTGGAACTACTTTAGTCATGCATGGCTGCGCTCAAACTAGCTAAAGCTAAATGCATTAGCTCGTCAGTTCTGTTGATCCCTATTTCTCTGAACAGAGGCTGTTTATTCATAGTTTTTACACATAGAAACTCTTGAAAACGCTGAAATAGTTCTATATATTAAGGTCAAATGAAAAATTCAAAATGTAAATTAAATCTTTTGGTGTATTTTTATCTATGATCAGTAATTTCATATTCTTAATTAACATTTGCATTAGGATCTAAAATATTCTGTTCTATAAATCTGTGATCCCAATGAGGCAAATGGCAACTGAACACTGAGATTGCAGTTAATGATTAAAAATGATTTATTGAGAGAAGTCTTCATTTAGAATATCAGAGGGCATTTTTTAAATCTCAATATGCCTCTCAGCTCTGTATTGATTAGTGTGTAATTATCTTATTTTTTTCTTCCATTAATGGCGTCTCACGTCTGGAGGTTGCAGCCAAACAAAGTTCGATGACAAAGTCCTCTATTTGGGTCGCAGATAATGACTGTGATACAGTGCATATCCCCATGTGAGACGGGTTTTCCTTCCGCAGCAAATTACTTCCTCCAAATCCACTGAAGGCACCAAAAACAACTTCTCTTCCTCCTCTGAGGAGCACATATTAAACAAAAAGCCAATCTACCGCTCCGGCCGTGGCAGGAATCTTATACATTATTTTTAGGGAGTGCAGAGGAAGAGTGAGAATTGAGGAGAAAGTAATCCATTTTAATAGAGCTGTCTCCGAATTATTGGCAACTCCACCTCTGTGCAGCCTCTTTTTAGTTCTATATGAGACACAACATTCAGTCGGGATGTGTGTGTCAGCACTATACTGTAAATAATAAAAGAGCCACACTCGTGATTGGAGTCGGCGAGAAATAGCTTTGAGGGGAGAGAATATTTATTCACTTTAATGATCAAGCCCTTTATTGACTTCTTAGAAAATCCAATATTCAGCCTGCGAGGCAGAAAGAATCTTTCTTTTCACGCTGCAATTTCATGATGGTCTCTGGGACAATAAGCATTTATAACCCTCAAACTGACATCAAATGCAGGCGTCTCTTTGGACTTGTATTTGTGCAGACAGTAATGTAGTGTTTCTGCACATCCGAGCACACGCACTCCATCATGCGGTACTTTTAAATGTTTGTCTTGAACAATTTGTCACAAAATACATTTGGTTACCGCAGGAATTCATGCTGTGTTCTTATGCCAAAGGGAAAAAAAGAAACCATCCATATGGAGAATGTAAACCTCCTGTCACCTTCGTCTCGGGTCACACCTGGTTTTCGCTCACTCCTGTTCCCAATGTCATACGCCGTTGGCCGTCATCGTGCTGCCACTGCCAAGAATGAGACAAAACATGATTTTGTCTGGCAGTCGGTATCTGGCACTGCATTGATACATGGTAATCCAGCTGCCGGGGGGAGCTGGGGGGAGTCAGGGTAGAGGAGGGGGGAGGCAACAGAAAGACAAAGACAGAAAGATGGAAAAAGTAAAACAACAGTACGTGCACTATGATATAGTTGTCGTGCAGTTTTGCAAATATTACAGCATCAGTTTGAAATACAATGGAGAGTTTTCTGCCAAAAGAAAAAAAAAGAAACACTTCCTGTAACAGAATGACGAGCTCTAAATGGTGGGCAGTCAAATCAGCAGGTTTTGGGTTGATTTTGGAAAGAGCAGCAGCACATGAAGACCAAGGATGACCAAGAAGCTAAACTTAGGTGTGCAAATGATGAATGAAAGTTTATGAATCATTCTAAAAGTCATTCCCAAAAATGTCCAGACATTAAAAAACTAGGGGTGGGAATTTAACGTGTTAATTATGATTAATTAAATAGAAAAAAATGGCTCATTAATAAAAATTAATGCCATTTGAGTTCAACAGTCCCCCAATTGGGGAATGTTGAAGTTTAGCAGCAAAATACATGCCCAACATATAAATAAATATCATCAAGCTGCACCTCTAAAAAAATCTCAGAACCTTGGCTACAAGACCATGCAAACCTTTTTTACGTTCTCCAAACAAAAGTAAAACTACAATCAGATGAGTTATCGGAAATCCCTCTTCATGACCCTAACCCGTAACCTTAACCCTCTGCCTCATTATTTTTAATTAAAAAAATTGTTTAGGGACAAATTTTCCTGAACGATTAAAATGTGATTAATCAAGATTAATTAATCACAAATCCTCTAATTAATTAGATTAATTTTTTAATCCAGTCCCACACCTATAAAAACCATAAAGATCTAGAATTCCTACAAGGAATGAAAATCATTTTTTGCCTTTCATTCCAAAGCTTTGAACAATATATATATATATATATATATATATATATATATATATATATATATATATATATATATATATATATATATATATATGTATTTATTATTATTTTTTTTCTTTTTTTTTTCTTTTTGAATGTTCATGAGGAATTTAAAAACAAACCTATAATGTTAAGACAGCAAAAGAAAAAGGAAAAATGCACTTTGATAAAAGAAGTCGTGACATGTCTCCACTGGAGCTGTTTAAATCGACCTCACACTGCTCTTTAACAGTAGGCTTAGACGTTTGTCACAATAAACAACAGAAAATAAATGGTTAACAAATAAAAAACAAAGAAAACATTTTGCTGCTTTTTTCATTACATTAAATCCCCAGTGTGTGATATTTTCACCTGTTTACTATCAAATTCTGTGCATCCAGTGCACAAACTTGTCCTTTTTAATTAATATTTCTCACCAACATCAATTTTAAATATTCCTCTCAGCTTGAAATTTTACATTTTTAATACATAAACTGTGGTCGACGCTACTTGGTTATCAACCATCTTGAAATACGGTAGCTGTTTAGGGACATATGAGCTCCGCGTTACGCATTTGCACTATGACTGTAACCTGAAAGAAACTGCAGTGCACCCTGGAAGCATGGAGTCTGCCAATTCAACTAAGAAGAAGAGACTAGCTGCTACACCGTTGTACTTTGTTAGTTTGAATAACAAACAATGAAATTAAAGGAACTAGAGGCAGGATCTTTAAAAAATCTGTAAAAAATGAAACATGTATGTTCATTTTTTCAAAGCTAATGGGTGATGAAGCGTTATAAACCAAAAAGAATGAGGCCACCCATGTATCGTTCCATTTTCTTGAACAGGCTGTTTGCTGCAAAATGCGCTGCAGTTCGGTCACGAATTTCCCGCGCTGCCCTACGGATGTGGCGTCAATTGACACTGCTTGCGCGTTCACGACAGCTTCAAAACAGAAAGAAAATGTGTTCGACACTGCAGATCGGTAGGTGGCGCTATTGCACCGTAAGTTGCTTGCCAACCGCCAAACTCCTAAAGAAGAACTGTGGGAATGGATTCTACTGCAACCAGCAAACGACCAAGCGTGGCACAAAGGAAGTTTATTCAGCGGCATCTCGTGAGTCAAAAACCAAATATGGTAAAAGACAGGCAGGGACCTGAATCTATATCGGATACGTGATTGACGAATGGAGGCTGCTTCAACTATATCTGGGACTCAAAAAGGATGCTGCCATGGCTCATTTCCTAGTGAGCAGGTAAGAAACATTATAGGTTGTGTTTAGAGATGATGACAATGATCTGACCTCACCGATGACTCAGAGAGAGCTAGCGTGCAGTAGCATTAGCTGTGATAGTAGCATTAGCTGTGATAGTAGCATTAGCTATGATCAGGGCTGCAGCGTGGATTGCTTCGCCGCAATATTGTCCGTGAGAGCGGCGGGGAGTTGCCTTTTCAGCGTGAGATATTGGAGGTGTGGCGTGAGAGCGTGTGAAGAGGGTCAGGTAATGGTATTTTTGTGTTTGTGTAACATAGTCGTCTGTGCACGCTCCCGTGCTGGGCTGCAGTTACTCGCAGAGCCGGTCGCGTCGCTCGTGAGCATCGTTTCTTTTTTCCTGCCTCTAGCTCCTTTAAAAGCCACGTCAAATTTGTCAGGTCCAACATTTGGCAGCCACATATGATGAGATTTCCGCCTGCTATTAGCTGGACACCAGCCTCCAAGTGTTGTCCCTGACTTACCTCAAGTTGGTCATTCATCATTTCGTCATACTAGAGCAACCGATCCGGTCCCATGTATCAGTTCCAAAGTCCTTCTTCAAGACTCGTCCAATAGTTCCTTCTACTCAAGTCTCTTCTCTTCCTGCAGCATCCCGTCTCTCTCCCAACATGCTCCAGCGCTCGTCCGCTATCCGGTAGCTAGGTCAGCATTTTTATGTTTACATCATCTCTACAGCGTATCCCCAGCTCCTTCATGTGTGAATCAGTGACAGCTACGGTCTTCAAGCAGCCTGGCAGAACTTGCTTGCATCCTTCAGGACCGGTAGGTTGATATAACAGTCATAATTTTAGAAAGCTGTTTTAAATTGGTCGAGTATTTATATGCTTTGTGTGGGTTAGGCTTGATTATACTATCAAGCTCATGCTATTAATAAAGAACGGACCTGATGGCTGAAATGAATGCTGGAGGTTGTTGCCTTTTTGAGTGGGCCACCGTAGCTGCAATACTTACTCTGAACTGTGTGGCGCTAAAGAGTCACATTTTTTACAATGATTTCTTTTTTGTTTTCACACATAGGACCTTTAAGAAAATATAACAAAAACTAACAAACCAATTTATTTGACCCGGAAAGACCACACAAAATAAAAATAATAAAATAATATAGCTTCACATCAAACCTCTCAGGTAAGTGAGTCATGGTGGGACAACGGCTTTGCATTAAGAAGAATGGCCTGCCATAGAATGTTTAAAAACACATTATTTGACATCACTACTTGCCGTAACTTCACTGCTGCTGCGGGTCAAGTGGAAAAGGTTTCCTCTCAGCTGACTGGAAATAGTCTGAACTTTAAGCTTCTGCATGTTTTTATTACATTATTTTAATTATTAATATCCTATATTTTGGTATTAAGGCAACATAATTCATATTTAATTTGAGATTCTAGTTGTCAAAAGCACCCTTTTATTTTCTGAGACACTGCTTCAGTTCTTATTGCCGACTTCAAACCAAAATACTGAGTTTTACCTTTTTGCCCCTTTAAAAATCCCCACAGCTCCGTCTGAGGCTGTGTACAGATTTGAGAGTTTTCTGTTCATTCTGTGTTCTCTCGCTGTATTTGGCGTTTAGCACAGTTGGCAAACACAAACATACTTAGCAGCACTTAACTCCCTGTGGATACACACTGAGTAGCAGCGAAACGTGGAGTGAAATTCTGACGCGGAGCCAGACGAACGAGAACAGCTGCATTTGTGCAACTGTCACTCTGTACACACTGCTTTAACTTATTAATGAATTAATGTGTGTGTGAGAAGGAACAATGCCAGCTAATATCAGCAGCAATGCAAACATCATCACATGGACACCATGTCCAGAGTCAGTGTGAGACGGAGACCTGAGGATGGCACTGTGGAGACGTGAAGAGGACGAGCTCAGCTGCACAGTTGATGAAGCAAAAAGCTCCATTCTAACGGAGGACTGACTCATTATGCATATTGATAACTTCCTTTAGCTGCAGGGAGAGTAAAAAAGAACATTGTGCATAGACAAAACACAAGCATGAAATATAGATTTTAGTTTTACTGAGACAGTGTGATATTATTAAACTCATTACTATCATACATACTTGCTTTTTCTCCAATTATCATCTTTGGATCCTTGTAAAAATGAAAAGTTAGGAGCTAAAAACGCACGAGAAAATAAAGTTTTTGTTTCTCTCTTTTTTTAAATAAAATTTAAGTTGGTTGGTAAGTGAGTGGGTTGTATTAGGATTTAGGTTTAATATGTAATGTTGCATTTAGAACCGCTGTGTTTTTTTGTAATAAATGCTCCTTTATTCATTTTCATTAAAAAAAAACAATATGTGTCCAACATACTTACATTAAATAAAAAAAACACAAAATTTTAGAAAAAAATAAAACATCTGAAACAGTTATTTCAACATTTATTTTATAATTTTAGAACAGCTAATTCGCCTGTTGTTTCTTCACTAAAACATCCACAAAAACTATAGTGATTGAAACTTTTGTTTTGAAAATGGTCAGCAGCAGCGGCATAAATTTTTTTTATTCTGATTATTTATTCATTAAATGTATAATTTTTATAGGGTTTTACATGTCTTCACTAAACAAGATACATTTATGGTTTGTATGAACATTAAAGTAGCTCTCCGGAGTATTTCTTTTATCTGATGGCACCATCTAGTGGCTGACACGCGTATCGCGCCAAAAGTCGGAGGACTCAGTAATTTAAGATGGCGACTTCTTGTTTATGAATGTGCTTCTGTAGCCGACAAACAGAGCTAAAACACGTTGTTTTACAAGTATTATTCTCATGTCATGTTTTGTTTTCATATATTTATATTTTAAAGACTTACTTGTCCGTGAAAAGTTCATCAACTCTGCTTCAGCCGAGGTGCTTCCTTAAATTTGAAGCGCGTAAGCGGTAGTCTAACGCTATTGGTTAGTTCTGACCGGCACTCAAAAGACGTATCGCTTACATTATCTCACACTACATGATAAGACAATTACTTTTATGGATTTCTGAAAAATCATACATAATTCCTGAAAGTGGAAAACTCCGGATTGCTGCTTTAATATGACTGGTCTTCCCTGGAGTGGCCAGTGGGTTGGCCAGAAATTTTCTATGGGTGGCCATGGCCACCCCTTGGGGACACCACTGTCCCCAACATCAGACGCGTTAAAGCAGAGCATCATTTAAATGTTCTCCAATCATTATTAACCAAGTACACACTGAGTGACAGAGTTGACTTCTACTTCAGTTCAGTTAATTTACGAAGCACCATAACAACACAGGTCAGACTCAGTCAGGTCCAGATTCAGGATAATTGATTGAAGTAAATGCAAATAAATTATAATGAAACTAGATTCATTATAAAATGCAAATGAGTCAAATCTACCCCGTATAAACGAAGCAGCAGATTAGACTGAAGCATCACACAAACACTCTGTCGGGGACATTTAGAACAAGAACGTCTCTTATAGAAGAAGGAGCTGGACTTTTCAGAGCTTAAACATCTGGATCTTACTGAGAGTCAATGAAGTGACGCTAAAACTAAAGAAATCAGATCTCTTCTCCTGACTGTCTCATCAGAATTTTGGCGGCAGCGTTCTGGATCACTTCTGAGTGAACCCTTTAGAACATCGTAACAATAGAGAATTGTTGAAATAATAAATGCATGGACTCAATTTTCTGCATCACTCTGGGTCAGGATGTCCCTATGTTAGGCAGATGAACCATTGCTGACATTAAAGTTGTTGTTTTTCTGCAGGACTTGTTTTAGCGTTAAGGGTATATTAGGACTAGCAGGGACTTAATTGGGTTTTTTGAAGATAAATTTGGTGGCTAAATGTCAAAGAGACTGGAAAATGTACATCTGTGTTTTTTTGTGCTATGATCTTTAGGATCTTACGGCCTTCTCCTGCAGTAGGTAACAATTATGCACTGATTTGTCAACTTTTTAGGTCTTTTTATCTTCGCTGCCACTTTTTTAGATGGGAAAGGCACCAATGTGGTCACAAAAGCCAGGGATGAACGTGCTCAGGAGGGACAGGGAAGGTTTACATCACGGGCTAAGGGGGCAAGAGGAGGATAACATTTCTAACATAGAGGACAAACATTTATCTGTGTGCCTACATGACTGACATGATTTAGGAGAAAATGATGTTTGCACTGAGTGCATGGTTGGAAAAAGTTCAGTGTCAGGTGCAGTCATCTGAAGCTGCATCATGGAATCCTAAAGAAGAAACTAGGGGTGTGCAAAGCAGCCAGTATTTGCATCGGTTGAGGGGGGAAAGTATTTGTAGGTGTATATGTATTTGAGTAAAACTCAAACTAGGTGTAAAATTCCATTTTTTTGCGTTACACTTCTACACTATAACATAAATTAGAAGTGTAACGCAAAAAAAATAATTTTTACACCTATTTTGAGTTTTCCTCGAGTACAAATACAAATACAGATACAAATACTGGCTGCTTTTCACACCCCTACAAGAAACCAACACTAAACATGACAAAAGTCCTAAAGGATAAAATAAGTCTGTAACGTCCTCAAATATAGCCAATTATATTTTTTGGCGAGTAGTCGAACTTTGAGGCCTGGCCCCGCCCCTTCAACGTTAACGAAAACTCACGATTTTAACAACTTAGGCTCTCCCATGCCTTATGAGTAAAACCCCCCGTATTTGACGTCGATCAGTCAAAACTGTAGGAGTTCGATCAAATGCGGACCCTACAAACAGCCAAAATGAGGCCAAAATGACGTTTTCAATTAAACATGGCCGACTTCCTGTTTGGTTTACGACATGGGTGCCAAATACTTTTCTGTGCCTAGTGGCATGAGTGTCCGCCCCAGAACTGGGAGATCGGGGTTCAAATCCCGGTCGGGTCATACCAAAGACTTTGGAAAAATGGGACCCAATGCCTCCTCGCTTGACACTCAGCACTAAGAGGTTGGATTGGGGGGTTAAACCACCAAATAGTTTCCGAGCACGGCCGAGTCTGAAGCTCACCGCTCCTCACCACGGGGATGGGTCAAATATGGAGATGTAATTTCACCAGTGTGTGATGATGACTTGGGACTGACTTTATGATGCAAATCTATGATGCTTCAGCTGCTGATTTAGGTAAAAAATACATATGAAGAATGGAGAAGAGAAGATTCCGAGGTGACATTCAGGATGTTAACAGATTGGATTTTAATTCAAAGGACAAGTGTGTTGATAGCAGGTAGAAAACAATTTGAGCAGCTGTGTGTGTGTGTGTGTGTGTGTGTGTGTGTGTGTGTGTGTGTCTGAGAGAGTTTGATAGAGAGACAGATGCTGAGTGGATGGACAACTAATCGATAGCTGGAGTGCAGAACAGATGAACACAGCAGATACTCATTTCTGAGGTAAATAGCCCCATGCTTATTGTGACCAATTGAGTGTGTCATTGATTAATTACTGAGCGGACTCAGAGGAGATCCTCCGCAGAAAGTGAGAGCTGCTCTCAGACCGTCCTGTCCTTGCTCTAGAGGCGATGTTCTTCACTGTGCTGGAGAAGTTATTTTCTATTACGAGAACCTATTTATATTCTGGAGCTGGAGTCCACAGCTTTTTTGGAGACTGTTCTAAAAAAAGGTCGTGTATTAACTTATATGAAAGGCCCAGTTAGCTGCCATCACGTTCTATGTCAACGATAGTTAAAACGTCTGCAGCAGTTACTGATTCTGATCATTAAATTATCCAGTGTGGAGAGGTTTTAGTGGTAAAACTTAAAAATAAAGTTATTTTTATTCATCTAAATTCCTTACATGTGACTGTTGTGTTAAGGTTTGAGCAGTATGCTGCATTTTAATGAAACACCCTCCTACATTTGGTTTTGTGGGTTGAATTAGAAAAATCTGATCTGAAACTGAGCAAATTATGCAAATATTATATGTTAAAAACATAATTGGTATTTTAGCCAAGAAGTTAAAAACACATTTTGCATAATATATGCAAAGAATATGCATATATGAGTACTCTGAGCACAGATAAGGTTTCTGTCTGGAGTACTTGTGGTATTTTTTAAACTTACAAACCCGAAGTCTAAGGAGAGATTGCGTAACGTTTTTCATGACATCGCAATGGAAAATTTGCACATTTTCCTCAATCCACCTGCAAATTCTCCAAACTATTTAGATTATTTTTAACCTGCTTTAGCAGATAACGGTGTACAGATACAATCTTCTGCAAATGTTTAAGAAAAAACAGGAAACAATTTATCACATTGCTGATTATCGTAGCTTTATTCTACAACTAGAAGAAACTAGAGGTACTTTCCCTGTTGCATAGTTGACTTTATTGAATTCATGGCATGATCTCTGGGTTGGGCAACATAGTAGAAAACAGAAAAAACATGCAGAAAGTGGGTAGAGAGAAACACCAAAGCGCCATCTAGTGTGTGGAGGTTGTATTTACAACAACAGCTTACCTACGCATTGAGAAAATTCACAATTTCCGCGTGTGTTTTAATGCCGTGAATTTTTTTTTATTTGGGTCCATTTGTTGTAGGCTTCACCTAAACTCACTCTGGTTTTAGATCTTTTATGGTCGCTCCTCTTCTGAGAAGGATAACGACATCTTCTGGGCTCAGAAGCAGCTGCTTGACTTGCCGAGTCCGCCATTTTCCACAGAGCCAGCCTCGCTGTGCCGAGCGGATTGTTTACCATATTTGGAAACCCGCAACGGTGCCCTCTAGTGGCTGGTAGATGTAAACATAAACCCAGTGTCGTGCCCGTCAAAATAAATATTTGATTTTTTAATAAAAATATAGCTTTTAAAGGAAATACTGTACCTTCATTCTGCACACCTCTAAACACCCCGTGGAGGTTTTATTATTTTTTCTAAATATAGCTTTTTATTAAATTGTTCCATATTCAACCTTTAAAGACACATTCCTGAACTTTGTGGATATATGCGCTCTGTCGCCCTCTAGAGGCTTGCTGTGTAACGTCACTGTCGTAACATTTAATCTCTCTCTGGGGCATAAGAGGCATGTTTACATTCCTAATGTCAGGCAAAACAACGAAAACAAACTTTTCCACCTCCACACATTGAATAAATAGTTTTATCAGGACTGTATAACAACTTTATGCCCGACCAAACACAATAACCCTGGTGAAATCATTTATTACTTACCTAGCCATTAGCAGCACAGCTAGGTCAGAGTCCGTAGTTCATGCCGTTCTTTCTAAAAGAGCTCTCCAGCGAGGAAAAGACGGCCCAATAATAACTCTGGTCTTTGCTCTTGCTCTATCACGTTCTTCTTTTCTTTTCCTAGATTCCTCTGATAAGGGATTTCTAGTCTCTAAACCGCGAGTCTACGTTATACCACTATGGCAAGCCAAAGGGGTGAAAAAAGCATTCTAAACGCGCGTCATGTCCACCAAAACGCGCATCTTGAACACGCGTTTTTTTACCCCTTTGGCTTGCCATACATTGTCGTAAAGCAACACGCAGTCAGTACTTCTGGCTACATTTAGGAACTGACTCACTTACAGCTGCAACCAACGAGACCAGAAAGCTACATTAGTTCATCTGCAGCCTGTTATAACCTCTGAAAGCACCACCAACAGGAGGTTTTTGGTGCTTTTATTTTGTGGCAGACAGAAAAAAAAAATGTAATAACAGTATAAATGTCACAGCAGTGATACATAACGTGATGTCAAAAGCTGCCACTTCAAATGAATCAGTTAATGGACGTTCAGTCCTGCTAGTGAGTGATGCCTCTTTCCCATGAAAACCCTGAAAACTTCTTTAAAGACTGGACCCCAGCAGGGGTGAATCATGCACTGCTGCATCTTTATCAGCAGAAATGCTTTTGAAGAACCACATGTCATGAATTTCACATCGAAAAAGAAACCTGAACCAGCGGACTCTAAAATAGGTCAGCGCATTCCTCTCCTGTCATTTCTGTTTTTACATCTTGGTGGAACCTGAGAACATGAAAGCATCTCATTAAAGAAACACGTTTCTGTGCTGGATTCATGGTATCTTTCAGGTTTTCGGTAACTAATTAGACGGCTTTCTAGGAAAGTGCTGCAGGAGCGTCTGCGATAAGGAAACACGCTTTTGCCAAACGGAACAGCCGACTTCAGGCGGGAAAGACGGATAAATGTTTCTGAGCTGGATGAAGAAAAAGGATCAACTTGAACAAGAAACAATGAGGGTTTGCACTTCTTGCTTGAAAGATAAAACAAGAACCGTTTTTCTTGTGAGTGTTTTAGATTTGTGGAGCCTTCAGAGCTATTTTTCTTCCAGATATGAACCCTTCAGGCTCTTCCTGCAGTTCACACAGGTGTAAAAAAGAACACAACAAGGCAGAGATGAGGGAGTAGCTAATGCTCACACAGGTACAGGCATACGTGTCCGCTTCACTAATGTGGGACGACGCTCGTTTTATGAATTCAACACATCTTTTCTAAAGATTTAGACCAGAAACTGATCCTGGAACTGATCTTAAATTCATGCAAATGCATACAGCTTGATCTTATTAGATCATACATCATACATTTAGCACCATGTGACACTCATATAGCACATGACAAGGTGCATCTATCTATCTGTCTTGATAGGAGTTGTTCAAGAAAATGGAAAAGGATGAAATCTAAAGGCGGAAACCTATATTCAGCAGGGATTTTGAACTCAGTGTGTTCTTTATATATCTTCAGCTCACGCTTCAGTACAAGCCGATGAAATATTTTGATTGACACATTGCTCTGAGGTGAGTTTGCTCCTGAAGTGAACTTTGTGCACTTGTTTTTTCCACTTCCACCTATTTCATAAAATGACACCATAAAAATACTCTGATGGGTGCCAAATGCAGCTACTAAATTTGTTTGGATTAAATATTTCATTTAAACCTTGATTAGAAGAAACACCAGGTGCGTGCTGTTGGGAGCATTGTTATTTTGCTGCAGGAAGATGAATCCTGGCTGCAGCCTTTCTGTGCGAGGTGTGCATGTTCTCTCCATTCATGCATTTCCTCCTACAGGCCAAAAAAAGACATTTTGGGTTCAATTCTGAGTCACTTTGGATAAAAGAGTCTGCATAATATTACAAATAAGACCCGAACATCAGAGATGTTAAAGCTGGTGCCAGTGGCTCATCAACGTAATCTTCTGTCAGCGAGTTTGCACTGAGATGCACTCGTACTGACGGAGACGTTTTCCTTTTTTTATTCGTTGGTGTTTCAGTGTTGTGATGCAATTCTCCACCAGGACAGCAGAGGGCGAAGTGCTTTTTTGGGGTATCCTGCCATCACTGCAATCTCGACACTAGTGTGTTTACTGTTGTGTTTAAGTATTTCAGAGACTTTACCACAGACAAATTTATCCCTCATTCTCCTCCACCTCTTCATGCAGTCGCCACCTCCAAACCCACGTTTCCTGTAATTTCCTGACACGAATAAAAAGTCTGCTGCGTGTCTTTGTACTCCTTCAGTCACGGCTGTATTAACGTTTATATTATCGGACTTTTCTGCGAGATGTTCTGCAATCTACGCCGTGTCTGCCATTAGATATCTTCAGCTCTTGTTTTATTTTTTTGAGGAGGAATGGCGGTGCTGTTGAAGAAGTTAATGCTGTTCATGCTGCTGTTTCTACGAATTCTGCATTTCCTGGGATCCTGTATCACCTTTACGTGTTCGTTTTTGTCTTCCTTTTCAGTTATTTTTTAAAATGTTTCCATTTTTCCCATTTTTTATGACAATATTTTTTAACCATTTATATATATATATATATATATATATATATATATATATATATATATATATATATATATATATATATATATTATTAAAACAACGTCAGAGAGACTAACAAAGGTGTTTTCATTCCTAAAGGGACACTTGGCAGTTTTGGCGTGTTTTTAAGCACCCCCTAGTGTTCGTTAGCAAAAGCGAAAGTGAAACTTATCTCCTCGCTGTGCGTTCATCTTTTTGACACCTTAATCTAACAGGTGAAACGTCTCCTCAGCCTTCATTAGTGTCTACAGGAGCGGTTCATCACTAAATCAAACAAATCAGCTGTGTTCATGATCAAAAACAAGCAGGAAACATGCTGGAAGCAGACTGCAGCACCAGGCATGTAAGTCCAGCAGGGAGCGGCCCGCCACTCTGAAGTTGCAAATGTGGTATTCTGGCCACAGAGGGCGGTGGGGGTTTGAGTGACATTTCATTAACCCTGTAAAGGGTCATTTTAGCACATACTGGCTCAAGAAAATGGTTTAAAGATATGAAAAAGTTACAAAGCATGGCTTTAAAAAGTTGAATAGTTCTGAAACTTTAAAGTTGTTCTTTAAATAAGTACCTGCCAACCAGTCATGCATTTGAAGATAAATGATCCTCTTCCTAAAGCATAATCAGTTTAACAACAAGACCACAACAATAACAAAAAGCCCCTCAGAGAAATCCTGCAGCCCAGTTCCTGTTGCTGAAGCATCAGATACACTTCACTTCTACAGTTCACTCCTCACTTTTGATGCATATTTAAATCCACGTCGCTCTCTGATTATGAGTGTTCAATTTATATGTGCCTCGCAGCTCTAAAACGTCATGATTACACATTTTATTTGCATGTATAAGTAGTTTGCCCCTCCTCGTAAAATAAAATAAAGAATTTGCATATTTTTAAACATGCCGCACTTAATCACATTGAGCTGATATGGAGCAGAAAACTCGAGCCATGTGATGTCTGCGCCCAGCCGCGTTTTCATTTTCCGTTCTCGGCGGGACGTTGCTGAGCCCGTCCGTGCCGTATATAGCGTTGTTTATGTTCTGCTTGTGAGCGGAGCCACGCTGTGACGGTGCACCGCCCTCGACTGAGCTGTAATGACACAACTGTGAACTGTGCTGAGTGACTGGCTGAGGCGTGCACAGTCATACAGACAACAGGAGAAAAAAAAAACACAGACAAAGGAAGAGTTGGGGGCATTTAGATGGCTGTCTTTTTTGTTGAGCTTTCAGCCGTGTTGCTTGGTGTCTGGAACATCAGAGCAGCTGTTGTTTTCTAGCTGAGTTTCTCTCCTGCGTTTCCGTTTCATCTCACGCGTGGCGCTTGAGCATTTTTGCAGCAGTAATGACCTCCTTGCAATGCTAATCTCAACACTTCCTGTTGCTGTTTAACAGTAGAAGCCTTCCAGCGGCGCAGCTCGCTGCAGGAGGAGATACACCATTACACACCTCTGCAATCCTTCACTAAAAGACGAAGGCTGCAGGTCGACTAATAGGCTCGAGCTTCTGCAGAGGTGATGCAAACCGGAAAGTCAAAAGAAACACGGGAACCTCTCTGGCTGGCATGAATTGAGCCTAACTGGATGGCCACTGGAAGAAAAGGACCTCCCGTGGCATTCAGTGGAGCGTTTACTTTGCCTGAGAAGCTTTTTTCTTTTACACCAAACTGATGTCAACGCCAAGCAGCAACGACAGGCCTCCCTGTTGTGCCTCCTTGTGTCGTTTTTAAAAAAGCACTTGAACACACCACATCCAGCTGCCAGTAAGTCGGCACATCACACACCTGCAGAAAACAGAGTACTGTTTTATGAATTATTTAGTCAGGTAAAACACAAAACAACTCAGTGTTCTTTTTATTAAATCAGGTCACTGCAGGCTCTGATTTTTAGACTCCAACATCCAATTCCACTAATTTAGATGTGTTTTCAAATGAAAAACCAGTGAGTTGAGTTTATTTTCCTGTTTTTCTTTGACATTAGTCTCCCTCCCTGTGCTTGTACTCCTCGTTAGCTCATAGTCAGATTTGATAGTTTGCTCCACATTGTTTGTTGTTTCCTGTGTTTTTCTGCCCTGTTAAGTTGTTTTATATTTGTCTGCTGCCAAACCTTCTAGCCTTTATGTTTAGAAAGAACTAAACTCCTCCAAAATGTTTGGAAATCTGAGTCATTTTACAATAATACTAGTTTTTCCATAACTGGAAATCCTGATTAGTCACCTTTACTATGGGGTGTATGTTGTAAGGATTGTGCATCTGTGGAAGAGCAACAGAACTAAATGTTAATGTTAAATGGCCTGTATGTGATATAGCGCCCTCTAGAGTTCTACATCCCCCCAAGGCACTTTACAACACAGTCATTCACACACGTTCATGTTTAAAAATTACTTCTCCGGTTGTTCTTGACTCTTTTTCCAAGCTTTTAATGCTGCCGGGTGTGTCATAGGTGTATGACTGGCATCGGATTGACAGCTCTTGGGCAGCTTGATTCCAACAAACTTCAAATTCAAAGATGGCTGACGACTGGGTGGAGCTACAAGCTCAGGAAGCGTCATAGGTGAAATCAACGTGTGTATCCAGTATTTATTTAAAACACGTAAACTAAGATCATCTAATGCTGAGAATTCTTAAAGCTATACTTGGTTTGGCTAAGTCTTGAAAATACCTTAATGTGCAAATTAACAGAATCTTGCATGATCCATTATGATCTGATAGCAACCAGAGTATGTGTTGAGACTGACTCTCTGCTACTAACAGTTTAGGTTTTAACTCAATACCTGTAAAGTTAAACAAGTCACAGCCATTTATGTGTTATATGAGTTCAGTTGGTTGTAGCAATCATCCTGTATTGGGTTTACACTAAATGTTAAAGCTACAGTAGAAAATCTGCAGATTTAATTTGAGATTGCAATCTCACACCAAACCACCGCACTTCCACATTTACTTGGATCATTCCCTCATTACGTGCTCGCACATTTTGCAACAGAACACCGATGGTGTGAGAGGTTCTCTGCTCAATAATGTAATAAAAGTAACAGTGGGTTGCACGGGCAGAATTTCTTGCCCTCCAGACAGAACCTCAAAACAACACCAGCAGGCACGAGTTACCAAAAATACCCTTTATTGACACATCCAAACAATAAAACGTCTCAAGCGAGTGCCCTGTGGAACTCCTCAGCTACTGCCTCCTGCTGGCTCTCTCATGCTCATACGCCCCTCCCTTACCCATTTAAAATAGAACCAGCCATTCAGCAACAAGTGAGATAAAACAGTCAGGTACTTAGCTGGCCCAGTTGGTGTGACCCCATCCCTGGGGTCTGAGCTTCCGACGCCGACCTGCGCCGACACTGTCCAGCGTTGACTTCCAAGGATGGCGGGTAGATCCTGCGGCTCGTGTCCACCTGCCAAGTATTGCTTGCGGCAGATGTCGGCGTGGTCTTGACACCCAGCTATTCCCGGCCCTCACTACCTAAAGGAGGCGACTAGCTTCGCTGGAACGCTAACCACCTACTCAGCTGTCTTCATCACTGGCAGCTCTAAATAACTGCGAGCGATCACAACCCCCAGAACAGGGTGCCACGATGACAGGTCGACCACACACCCCTTCCGACAGATCTGCCACCCTTTTATCATTTCCAACCCCATCCCGTCGAACAAGCACCAGCTGGTAATCCAGTCACCATGCCCCCCAGAGTCTGGCAAGTCCCATCTTCTGCCTTTTACACTAATATCAGAGAAGGAGAAACAGCCGGCTGCTACCACTTCAACTTTAGGACAAACTACCAGAAACAAAATGAAAAACACCATTTGAAATCCTAGAAAACAAAAGATGTTTGGACCTAAAAAATGGCGACTGGTGTTTAGCGCTCTCTCGTTTATTGTGGCAATGCTCGCTCCTGTATCTGGTTTAAAGGAGACATATTATGACTTTTTTCTTAAGTATTTATGATGTTCTTTGAACAAAATTCCTCTCACATAAAGTGATGTCAGCAGTTTTATTCTTGACAGTTTCAGTAGCTTCCAGAATGAGCCGTTTCAGGGCTCTGTCACTTTGTGATGTCACAAACAGGGACTTTTTGAAACGGCTTGTTTTTGGCACATAATTCCAAAAACTAAACGCTGAAACTAAACACTTTTCTTCATGTTTGGAGTGTTTTTAGAGGCAGAAGAGACTCACATGGCAGAGCAAAAGGAAGCAAAAGGTGAGTTTTGCACAATATGTCCCCTTTAAAGTTCTAAAAACAAAACAAAAACAATTCTAGCACATATTTTGTAGGAGAAAACTCTGAGAATTAAAATCAAACCTCCTTCTGTTCCACTTTGTGATTCCTGATGACAACTAGAAATACGTAAGCAGAGTGAAAACGTGAGCTGACAAACCTTTCAACCAGTTTTTAACTGAAATCCATGGTCAAAGAACCATAAAATGAAATCTGTCTTGCATGTCAGCATGGTTTTACAGCTGACCAGGTCATGGAGAAACAAACTGTTGGTTGCTTTGTGTCTGAGTGGGAATCGTTCTATAAATTTGCATCTGCAGTAAAAACACTATGTTAACTGCAGCTACATCAGATCGACCCGGTCAGATCAAACATGCGGACCCAAAACTGTGTGAGGTGATATTAGAGCTAATCCACTCACTGATGCGCAATTCACAAAAAATACAGCATTTCTGCTGTTCATCCAGCGTATTTGACAAGGTGCTGCAGTCCAACACAAACACACACAGCTTTCCCCCTTACCAGCGTGATGTCCAGACCTAAACCCCTCAGAAAATCTCCAGGATTTACCGGGCAAACTTCTCTCATCAGCATCCAAACTCTAAGAAAATCCAGCACCAGCTGTGGACAGCTTCGACATGTAAACGTGCTTCAGTTCCAGTCAAATAAAACCCTGGAACATCGTTGCAGATCAATTAAAAACGGTCGTTTATTTAAATATTTTATGTTTTCTTATAAAGAGACAACAAGGTTCTTAGTCAGACATTTTTAAAAATAATAAAGCTTTTACATTGATAATGTAAAGTTTTCCTTTAGTGGACAGAAAGCGGCTTTTAAAGGCGTGGGACACTCATTTAATCAACAGATTTGCATTGATCTTTAGTAGGAATGAATGCCTTGTAATGTGTACTGGGGTGTGTTTGCTCAGATGCGCTTGTTTCAGGAACTATTAGGCCCAATCCCAATACTCACACTGCGCCCTACACCCTTCTGTGAAGTGCGCTTAGAGGAAGTGTGCAGTGAAGCTTTGAGTGCGTAGTACACAAGTGTGCAAATAATTGCCGAATTGAGATAGTGAGCATTGCGTCATCGAATGCAATGCATGCTGGGATGCCGGTCGCTGTTTTTGCTTTTTTAGAAATCTTTATTAACAGCTTTCAAACAAACAAACAATTATTTGACTAAATTTAAATGAATTGCTGTCCACATTTATATCTTAGTCTAAAACATTCAGAGCATGAATAAATATTATTAATCGTCTTAAAATGAACTTATTTCACTTGAAAATACACCCTACGCACTCGCACTTCTGGCCGGGAATGCGCAACTGAAGGGCGCATGGGTGCAAGTGCGAGTATTGCCTTAGAATGCCACATCAGAGGAGAGTTTGGCCCAATCCCAATACTCGCACTTCCACCCTTGCGCCCTTCAATTGCGCGTTCCCGGCCAGGGATGCAAGTGCGTAGGGTGTCCCAATTCCCAAGTGTGGAAGTTGACCACGCCCATTTTGCACCCTTAATCCGCACTTCGCCCAAGTCCGCAGCGATGCGGACTTCGGGCAAAGGTATTACCCACAATCCATTGCTGCGTGGGAATTTTGAGAAGAAGGCGGAGCAATGGCTCAAGTGCCTTTTCTGAAAACATGTATTTTCAGGTGAAATAAGTTCATTTTAAGACGATTAATGATATTTATTCCTGCTCTGAATGTTTTAGACTAAGATATAAATGTGGACAGCAATTCATTTAAATTTAGTCAAATAATTGTTTGTTTGTTTGGAAGCTGTTAATAAAGATTTTTTAAAAAGCACAAACAGCGACCGGCATCCTAGCATAATGCTCACTGTCCCAATTCGGCAATTATTTGCACACTTGTGTACTACACACTCGAAGCCTTACTGCGCACTTCCTCTAAGCGCACTTCACAGAAGGGTGTAGGGCGCAGTGCGAGTATTGGGATTGGGCCCTTAACACGGTAGGATTTGGAGTCTTATTTCCTGATTTTTGGACATCTCTCCTCTGATTGGATAACAGCAACACGACTCTACCACTGACTGTTTGCGCTGCAATGTAGATGTTTTATCTACACAAATAACACAAGCGTTTACATTCATTTATTTTTTTTTGGTCAGGGGACCCATGAACCAACCATTTTCCTCAAAGTATTTTAGACGTTAAAAGCTTTTTACAGTGTTGACATTCTGCTTATTTTTGAAGTTAGATATCTAAGTTTTGACATGTCCTACTCAAATACACTTTTTGTCCCACTTATTGTTGGATCAGGCCATCCTACCTCACCTCCATCTGCACACCAACGATGGACTAAAAGCTGCAGCCTGATGATATAAAAACATTCCAATTATATAAAGAATGTGTTGAAACATTCAGGTTACTTGATCCTAAAACCTGCAGAAGGCCCACACTCCTCACTAGTTATTTTTTCTGCTGTCATAAAAGCCAAAAGGGAAGCCATAGAGGTTTATCTTGAATTGTTCCATATATATTCGTTCTTTTTTTTGACCTGCCAAGAGGTGATGGAGTTGTCGGTCTCAAACCCAGAGATCTGATGCCGTTTCTCAAAGGGTTTCTTATCTCTGCTCTCTGCAGAAGACTGAACAGTGATGCACAGAAGCAGAAGTGTTGACACACTTCTAGCCAAAAAAAAATGTGGGAAATTTCCTAAAAGAAAAGACCAGAGGCTTTTTGTGGAGTTATTTTTTCCGTCTTTTGCTGTTTAAATATGTGTCTCACTGATATAAACCCAAAAACCACAGGATGTCTGCTTTAGTCAGTAAACGATGCATCCTGCATGCACCATGAGACTTTATGCGCTGGGTTTATCAGGACAAACTAAGAAAAGTTGCAGCAACAGAGAGAAAGAGAGAGTAAGGGATTAAATCAGAGTCTGTGTGTCCTGTACTCAGCTGCTGAGTGCACCTCTCAGGTCTCCGTTTGCCCGTTTCCGGCTCCAGAGAGAGAGGCGAGGAGCTCAGAGACACTCCCTGCAGCAGATGGTGGAGATATGCAGAGTTCAGAAATGAACCATTAGCCTGAACTGAAATGACAGCCTGCCTCCTCTTTAGTGCTTAGCCTTGAGCACACCTGACCAGATTGGGTCTGTATGACCATCCCTGTGTAATCATCCCATCGCTCAGCTGACAGAAATAACTCAGAGGTTGGTCTGCTTTAGTGGGAAATATAAGGTGCAAAACACAACCATTAAAATAAGAGTGCAGGGGTATTTTAGAATTGCAAAATGTTTTATAATTTAAGTTTGTTTTGAAATAATTTCAGTTCTGTCATTGCTTAAATGTGATGTCATCGTGTTCGTGTCAATTGTGGTTCTTCTGGTTATGCTTTAGCCAAAAGGGTTTGGTTTCTTCATGAATATCCATCCATCCATCCATTGTCTTCCGCTTATCCGGAGTCGGGTCGTGGGGGCAGCAGCCTAAGGAGGAAAGCCCAGACCTCCCTCTCCCCAGCCACTTGGGCCAGCTCCTCCGGGGGAATCCCAAGGCGTTCCCAGGCCAGCCGAGAGACATAATCTCTCCAGCGTGTCCTGGGTCTTCCTTTGGGTCTCCTCCCGGTTGGACGTGCCCGGAAAACCTCACCAGGGAGGCGTCCAGGAGGCATCCTAATCAGATGCCCGAGCCACCTCAACTGGCTCCTCTCGATGTGGAGGAGCAGCGGGTCTACTCTGAGCCCCTCCCGGATGACCGAGCTTCTCACCCTATCTCTAAGGGAGAGCCCAGCCACCCTGCGAAGAAAACTCATTTCGGCCGCTTGTATCCGCGATCTCGTTCTTTCGGTCACTACCCAAAGCTCGTGACCATAGGTGAGGGTAGGAACGTAGATCGACCGGTAAATTGAGAGCTTCGCCTTTCGGCTCAGCTCCCTCTTCACCACAACAGACCGGCACAACGCCCGCATCACTGCAGACGCAGCACCAATCCGCCTGTCGATCTCACGCTCCACCCTTCCCTCACTCGTGAACAAGACCCCGAGATACTTGAACTCCTCCACTTGGGGCAGGACCTCGTCCCTGACCTGGAGAAGACATTCTACCCTTTTCCGACTCAAGTCCATGGTCTCGGATTTAGAGGAGCTGATTTTCATCCCAGCTGCTTCACACCCGGCTGCGAACTGCTCCAGCGAAAGCCGGAGATCACGTTCTGATGAAGCCAACAGGACCACATCATCTGCAAAAAGCAGAGACCTGATCCTTAGGTCACCAAAACGGATCCCCTCACCACCTTGGCTGCACCTAGAAATTCTGTCCATAAAAGTTATGAACAGAATCGGTGACAAAGGGCAGCCTTGGCGGAGTCCAACTCTCACCGGAAACGAGCCCGACTTACTGCCGGCAATGCGGACCAAGCTCTGACACTGGTCGTACAGGGACCTAACAGCCCGTATCAAGGGGCCTGGTACCCCATACTCCCAGAGTACCCCCCACAGGGCCCCCCGAGGGACGCGGTCAAACGCCTTCTCCAAATCCACAAAACACATGTAGCTTGGTTGGGCGAACTCCCACGCACCCTCCAGGACCCCCCCAAGGGTATAGAGCTGGTCCAGTGTTCCACGGCCAGGACGAAAACCACATTGCTCCTCCTGAATCCGAGGTTCGACTATCCGACGGACCCTCCTCTCCAGAACCCCTGAATAGACCTTACCAGGGAGGCTCAGGAGTGTGATCCCCCTGTAGTTGGAACACACCCTGCGGTCCCCCTTTTTAAATAGGGGGACCACCACCCCGGTCTGCCAATCCAGTGGAACTGCCCCCGATGTCCACGCGATATTGCAGAGCCGCGTCAACCAACACAGCCCCACAACATCCAGAGCCTTAAGGAAATCCGGGCGGATCTCATCCACCCCCGGAGCCTTGCCACCGAGGAGTTTTTTGACCACCTCAGTGACCTCTGCTCCAGAGAATGGAGAGCCCAACCCAAAACCCCCAGACTCTGCTTCCATCCTGGAAGACGTGCCGGTGGGATTGAGGAGGTCTGCGAAGTACTCGGCCCACCGATTCACAACGTCCCGAGTCTTCATGAATATAATTTATTTTATTTATTTCATTTTTTTCAGTTTTTTCTTAAACCCAATTCTAGCGTTTGCAGTTATTTTTGTAAATTTTATTATATGTTTTTGGGCTAAATATTTGTTAGAAAAAATGCTCAATCTTTAGCCATTGTTTTGGTTTCCTAGCAGTAAATAACTCTGGTGTCCATAAAAATATCTGCTTTAACACAAGTTTTATTTTCTGTGTATTTTATCTGAGCAGCATCTGCTACAACATACCGACACTGACGAGTCTTTGCCTGTCATGTGCTTTCTTACACATGATGATTAAACCATTATGCTCATCCCATTGCAGATGATTAAATGTGCTGTTATACATATTTGGTCAAAAAACAACAACAAACCATGGTTGTAGCATGTAATGATGTTGATTTATGATTTAAAGAAAAATGCGTTTTTCTGCAGGGTCATGTAGAACCTGTGATGGTTTGTGCAAAGGTTCAGTGCATGGGTGCAGATCGGTAACTATTTTGCTTAACTACCACTGGGTGCAAAGTGATAACTTCTGCTATAAGGTAGAGATTTCTTGTACTTCTGGTTTTAGATATCCCCACCTATTCTTGAACTTGCTCTCCATTTTCCCACACCCAGCCTGAAATCTGTCTGAGTTCCTATAATAAGCTTGGCTGCATCTATTTTCCATTCATTTCCTTTCTTGTATATTCTTCTTGGCTTTTGTTCCATTTGTCTCTTCACCTCCAGTCATTCTGCCTGTCATGAGTTTTGGGACTTCCTGTTCTAACTTTTGATGATGAAAGTCATGTTTAGGAGCTTGCACCTTCTAGTTCTGCATTTGGGTCGACGACCGCTGGATCCACCAGGAGACTGGTATGTTTGGGAATGAAACAATTAACAGCTTTAATAGTTACTGGTATATTTTCCTTTGCTCACAGTTACAGTTTTAAAACGAAATTCCCAGTGAAAGCTATGCGGACACCATGCTAAGAAGCCATGGTAAATTTCTGTTTGTACAAAGGATGCAGGAAAAGATTTCTAGCATCCATAGAGAAATACTTCTTTACAACCTGAGGAAAAACAGCTGATGTAATCTAACATGTTATCTGCATCAGCTTGCTAACTCATAGTCAATACAGAGTAGGCTGACCTTTTGACCTGCTGTGATCCTTGAAAAAAATTTAGGTGATAAAGGAGTGGAACACTTGTTTAATCAATACATTTGCAGTGGACTCTATAGGAATGAATGCTGTGTGGAAAAAAAAACTCCAGTGCACCAGTTTCAGGAACTAGAAAGTTGCCACATCAGAGCTGAGCTTCAGACGGCAGGATTTGGAGTCTTTTTTCCCAATATTTGGACATCTCTCCTCTGATTGGCTAACAGCAACACCACTGACTCTGTTTGCTCTGCAACATTCATTCATTTCATTTATTGGTTATATAGCCCTTTAAAACAGTCTACTAGACAGCCAAAGTCGCATAAAAACAAAAATCAAAAGAAAACACAAATCAGACGAGAAGGCCAAGTAAGATAAAAACACTAATAAAAGTCCACATTACTGTGCATTGACAGCTTTCCTGAATAGAAAGGTTTTGAGTTTAGATGTAAAAAGGCCAGGGTCAGAGATGGAGGGTAGGTCTAGAGCAGGGGTCGGCAACCCAAAATGTTCAAAGAGCCATATTGGACCAAAAAAACAAAAACAAATCTGTCTGGAGCCGCAAAAAATGAAAAGCCTTCTATAAGCCTTATATGAAGGCAACACAGGTTGTAAGTGTATATTAGCTATATTAGCCTATTATCAAAATGACTACAAATACTTAATGAGCATTCATGATTAAATGTTTATTTCCCTGCAGCGCATCCTGGAGAGAACGACACACCACGTGACTCTGCTGTAGATATTTGGTGCTTTACGTTTTAACTTCCATTACAATATTAATCAGTGGGATTAATTTGATCATTTCTTCTTAAGCCCATCACAGCTCACATACCTGCATAACAGCGCTGTCTGTCTGATATCGATCACATCACACGACTCATCACAGGCAGTTGAGGACGCTGGAGCTGAATTAATGTCTTTGATTTGCTGATTGGTGACGTCTCCTGTCGTTTTAATGGTCCTTGTCTTTGTGGAGAGAGGAATGTCTTTAATTTTCTGGATTATCTCGGTTTTGTTTTTGAAGTCTGAAATAGGTGCTCTGATATTTTGATGAATGAATCCTTCATGTAATCACCATCCGTGAACAGTTTTCCACGCTTTTATCTCTCAGGTTGCAACAAAACCTGCAGCAGTAGTGGAGTTTGGAGATGTAATCCACTTCTTAAATCTACTTTTATAACCTGACACACGGGAGGCGACATGCGGCAGCAGCAAAAGCCAGCGGCGCCTCTGTTCCAGGGCGCATAGCGAGTCTTCCCTTGTTTTGATTGGCCGTCAGATTGGAGGGAATTCTGGGTTATTAAAGCAGTTCAGAGTTGAAACATCGGTAGATGTGAAGTCTCACAAGGTTTTGCTAGAGTTAAGTGAAGTCTTGTAAAGCTCTGGGACATCAGACACAGCAAATATTTACCTTTCCTCCATGTTTACCCGGAGATGTACTGAGAAGCATCCTGTCTCCTCATTGGTCAGTCAATGAAACCGCCGCTGATTGGTCCTTGTCCGAGCGACAGCGTTGAAAAGTTGAAGTTTTTCAAGGTAATCCTTCCGCGTCGACAATAAAAGCAAATAATTTGGTCCATTCCTCCTTGAATCCTCTGTTCTCATCAGCTATCTTTCTCTTTTTCTCTTTGGGATCCACGGCCCTGACACACCCGCCGGTTTGTTTACATCCATCCTGGCACGGTGCCGCCATATGAACGCCGCGCTGAAACGTGTGTCGCAGGCTATGACGCAAATTTTCGTTGACAGAAATGTTAAAATTTAATATTTATTATGAACATTTTTACAGCATTGGAAAACGTTAAGAATGTTTGTCCTCCTACAGAAACAATATTAAAACAAAAAATATATCCACCATCCATTTTCATACATTTATGAAAAAGCTCCAGGGAGCCACTAGGGGTCGCTAAAGAGCCGCATGCGGCTCCGGAGCCGCATGTTCCCGACCCCTGGTCTAGAGGGAGCTGGTTCCACAGCCGGGGTGCTGCTACACAGAAAGCCCGGTCGCCCCAGTGTTTATATCCTGTTCTTGGAATGCTTAAAAGAAACTGGGAAGAAGACCATAGGGATCTACTGCTTGTGCAGAAACTCAACAAGTCTGAGATGTAGGATGGGGCCAAACCATTAAGAGCATTAAAAACAAACAATAACAGCTTAAAATCTATTCGAAAACGAACCGACAGCCAATGGAGGGCAGACAAAATCGGAGTGATATGCTTGCATCTGGGGGTGTCAGTTAAAATTTGAGTGGCCGTATTTTTTATCAGTTGCAGCCTGCTAAGGGTCGCCTGTGAGACACCAAAGTAAAGAGTAGGGATCCTCCGATCCGATCACGTGATCGGAAATCAGGCCCGATCACGTGACTTTCAAAGGACTCGGAATTGGTTGAAAAAGATCGAATTTAACCTGATAAAACAACAAATATGACATTTTAAATTCATTCTGATATCTTAACATGTTCCTCTATATCAATATTATTTTTTCTTGGCGAAAAACACCATCATTACGTCACACAATGTACGGCAGGTGGGAATTCAGACACCATACAGCTGTTAGCTAGTAGGCTAACGCAGAGCTAACGTGTCTCCACAGGAGAGCTAAAATATCTGTATGTTGGTGGTATTTTAAACCAGACAGCAAAGGCAGTGTAACAGCCACTTATAATGTGTGCATACTGGGCATTCAACATGCTGGAAAAGACAGCTGCATGAAAAGCAGCCTTCAAAACGCAATACTTTCTCCTTCGGCTTCTTTCCCTTTAGGCGAACCATCGGTCTGGGTTAAGTCCCAGTTCACAGCGGCATCTCTAACAAAAACACGGAGCCAGCCAACAGTGAAAATTACGTTAATGAACAGAGAGATTGCCGACAACAAAACGTCAGAGTTTCTCATTCTGCAGCACCTGAGCTGAACATGCTGGTAGCTTTATGGTGCTGCGGGGAAAGCCTGCTGTGGCACCGTGCCTATGGAACCCAAAGTGTGCCACAAACGTGCAACATTACGTGCGACTCTCACACGAAAAGTACACGTTTTTAACGAGCAATCAACGCTTCAACAACGCATACTTTACGCGTGAAAATTTTGCGTGATTTCAACCAGCAAACAACAACGTTAACACACGTGCCTCCTGGTCATGGGAACGCGCATCACTCCACAGCCGCATAATGAATACGTAAACTACTTTTAAATATAGTCATAATATTAACACATTTTTTATTAATGTACTTCCTAAACAAGTGATGTTTTTGACAGATAAACTAAGGAAATGACATAAATACACAAAGAAAGACATACCTAAATAATAATAAAATAATTAAAGGAAAACTTGGACGTGGTTTCCCTTCATTTCTTCTTTTTTATTGCTTTGCTGGAGTATCGGATCGGGACTCGGTATCGGCAGATACTCACAATCAAGTGACTCGGACTCGGATCGGGAGCAAAAAAATGTGATCGGAACATCCCTAGTAAAGAGCGTTGCAATAGTCGATCCTGGGGCTCATAAAAGCATGCATGGCCTTCTCGAGGTCAGTTTGGCATAAAAAAGGTTTAACCTTAGTTAAAAGACGAAGATGATAAAAGCTTGATTTGACAACTGAATCGACTGAATGTTGATGTTTTATCTCCACTAATAACACAAGCCTGGAGGAGTTGTGCTGTGTTGTGGAGTTGCTAATGCTAACGGTTAGCTTCTACTAGCCGAGACGTTCTCTGCTGTTTCCTGGACGCTAAACCAACAACAGCCTTCCCCGTCGTGAGTCAAGATGGGTGAGTCCATGAATGTTAAGTGACAGTGTGACGTAGATCTGTCAGGATTTTCTAATCCTAGAGTTTCACCATTTATTTTCTATCAGAAGCTAATGCAGGAGATAGGTGTAGGAGACTATTTTCATGTTCAACTCAGAGTGACTGATTATAATAATCATAAATAATAATTGAAAAATGTTTTTTCATTGAACCACACCTTTAAATAAAAACATCCCCAATAAGAGCCCTGAAGGAAAAGGCATTCCGTTTGAATTTTAGCCTCCTCACCTCACAGCTTGTAAAAACACAAGCCGTAGTGCTGGAAGCATCATGGTTTGGTCCTGCAGAAAATAATTCCTTTTCTTTTGTCTTTTATTATTTACTGTTAATGTTATAAAACAGAGTGGGAAGTAAAATATGTGATTGTGCGAAATCAGGGGTTTGAATACTTCAACTAGAAAAAATAACAATACATTTTTTATTTCATATTTAGAAAATGCTGCTGTCTCTATGTTTTTGTGATGTCATTAACCATGATAAACCTGTTAACAATAAACATTTCATAATATTTTTATCTATTTCCCTTCTCGTTTTCCCCCAAAACTTTTGTGCAGTTTCTTCTTGCATTTCATTTAATCCTGTTGCGTTTTTGAACTTAATGTCAAATTTCTAAAACCCCTCCAGCTTCAGTTTTAAGGCTTCCCTGTCATGATCATATTTTCGGAACGATTTAATATCGAAACTAAAAGCTCTACATTCAGCTAGAATCTTGAAAACATCACTTATCCAGATTAAAGTCTGGTGAAATGATAAAAAGTCAGTCGTGCATGAAATTTATGACCCTCGGATGCAATAACAGCATGCAAATGATCTTTTTGTGCCTCCAAAATAAATCTGCCATTTCTTAAATAACCTAATAAGTTGCTGCCAGTGGCCACACAAGAGCAACTAATCATCTTACTCGTCAGAATAAGAGCTGAGTGTTTTACTGGGAGTCTTTTTTTATGCATAAATTCTTGCAAATGATCGAAACAACATTTCTATTTGCGCTTTAGGTATTCCATTTGCAGGGAGGCACAAAAGGACGAGAGAGATTCTTTAATGCCTTTTCATTCACCGAGTAAGGTGAGACGGATTTAATGCGGCAGCTTTTTCCGAGTAGGAGATACAGCATTACAATGTGGGGACTTGACAAGCGCGTGAGGCTTAGCTCGCCTTACGTGGAGAGTAGATAACAGGAGGAAGCTGCTTCAGAGGAAATTAAAGAGCTGGAGATAGTATGTGCTGTGACGGGGCTTTAGGTGTTATGGAAGGCACCTCTGACCATTGGAGAAACAGCAGCTCAACACAGTCAGCATAAAGAAAAAATACTCAAAGCAGAGGTTTTATCTTCATATTGAGTCAGCTCCGTTAGGGTCTACTTAACAGGGATCAGAAATTTTATGTATTTATTATTATTAGTGTTGTTTCTTTTTTCAATGACTTATGTAAGTCATATATATATATACATACATACATATATATATATATATATATATATATATATATATATATATATATATATATATATATATATATATATATATATATATATATATATATATGTCGGGACCCCAAATGGCATCCCCACAAGATTACAGGGGGTCACCATAATTTTGTCTTTGCTGAGGTTGTGAGGTTAGCAAGATTTTATTTGTAAAAATTACACTTATAAAATCCTAATAACACACCCTACAGTATAATCAGAACTCCATATAAAGGTTACAACTCTGTATGTTTGTATAAAGTTAGCAAATTATCACATTTAACGTGTTTATGCGTGTAGGAATTGGGGTTGGGGGTCCTGGCTTGTGTTGGACACAGGCAAGGGGGTCCTCAAGGAAAATAATTTGGGAACCCCTGCTCTACCAGAGACCTGGGAGCTTGAGGGTTCTTCAGTATCTTAGCTGTTCCTAGAACTGCACTTTTCAGGACTGAGATGTCTGATGTTTCTCCTGGGATCTGCTTTAGCCACTCCTCCAGTTTGGGGGTCACTGCCCCCGAGTACCCCGATGACCACGGGCACCACCGATGTCTTCACTCTCCAGGCTTTCTCAAGTTCTTCTTTAAAGGTGTCCTAGAATGCAATTAATCAACAATCTAAAACAGAGCTTTGAGCCTCCAAAAAGCATAAGAACATTTTTTTGGCTTTCATCTGTCCCAGGAGCCCTGATACAGGCCATTCTAAACCCCCTTACTCAGGCCTTCAGTGAAAAGAGCTGTTGACCCCTCCCACTCGGCCAGGACTTGCTGATTGGTTGGTTTCCCCAGAAGGCCCCAGACACATGCAGGTTTGAGGAGGCGTGGCTCCCCCCTATGACGTGTTAAGGAAGGCTTTCTCAGAACAGGAGGTTTTCTCTCGCCTTTTTCGACTTTCTAATTTACATAAAAAGTAGGTCACACATAGCTTTGACTTTTTGGCTACTGTTGACCACCCAAGCTGTCTTATTCAACAACAACAACAAGGAAAATGTTGGTTTACATTGTAGCGTGAGGGCTATTGCCATATATTTAAAGATGGATCAATAAAATGTAATAATTCATATAAATATGAATTATTAATCTTAATGATCTTTGAATGTTAATTTAACATTAATCTAGGTTCTTTTACCTGTAAGTAATCCACACACTTCAGAATAATTCAGACAGAGTCAAGAAAATAGTTATAAAAATAAATTTAATACTATATTTCTCAAACAATGATGACACAGGACAATTACTATGAATGATGGTTGTAAACAAGATACTGAGACCATTAATGAGGTGATGTAGTGCAAGCTAGATGTTGTTGCAAAATCAGCCGTAAGTGTCTTAGATCCTATGATGTCTGGGTTAAATCAAATCTGGATGGTTTAATAAGTTATCAAATGAATAAAGACCATTTGACACCAGCGTGCAGGGCTACTTCACCTTGTGTGTGGAAGCTCCCGGTGACTCAAGGGTCATAGAGGTCGTGGCTGACGAGTGTCAGTGAGGAGGCCTCTGAGGTATGGAGAGCTGTAGCAGGCCCTGATACGAACCGATGATCTGGGTCACTTCCGGTGACTGCTCGTCTGGTGAAGTTGCTTTGGCTTAGAGGCAGTTTACAAAAATAGTTGATCTTTGGTCAAAAAGAGAGGATGGTTCCTTTAGTATTATTAAGCATGGCTTTTCCCCAGCCGGCCAAACCAAGGAAGCATAGCTTGTTGTCTTAGGTTCACCCCTTTGAGAGGAGGTGACCTAGTCAGGACTTGGTTGTTTCAGGAACTTGCAGGAACTCTTGTGTTCCAGGCCGGCACGGGAGTTTTATTATTCTAATTGTTTATAAATTTGAGCGAATCAAATTTGGACACATTTAGAGTAGGCGTTACCAAGTTACCTCAGACATCATGTTTCAGCAACACTTAAAGATGACTCAGCTTAATGTGGTGTGCATCTTATTAACTTAATGTGAGTGCAAATTAAATATTATTGATTAATTGATGATGATTAGCATTACTTGAATGAATCCTAAATGTGTAATTCAAGATATGAAATACAGGAACAACATTCATTTTCTCCATCATTCATTATATTATATGATGATTCAAATTTCACATAATGATGATTCAAACAGTATGATTATGCATTCAGATTGTATTATAAAAGTCTTTCACGAGTCAGGAAAGATGAACTTTATTCGAGAAAGAGATAGGAAAGTCTTGCGTCCGAGACCTTGATGTGTGACGTCTGTGATAGTTGCAGGGAACTCGTAGACCTGTAGACCAAACTAAAGTACATGTCTCTGGGCAGATACCAGAGTGTCTGCAGCCTTGACGACCTGTAAGTTAAAGTGTTACTGAAGTTCATTTAGGAGAAAAACCATGGATTGACGTCGCTACAACATTCTAGGTCCCCTTTAAGGCCCGGGTACTTCTCTAGTTTCTCCTGTTCCTTTTTCCTGATGTTGCCGTCACTTCGCTACATCATATATGTCACAGCCTGAGGTGAGCTCCTCTCCAGTAACTGTGTAACAGATCTTCCATCAACCGGGCTGACTATAAAGGGAGGAGTGAGACGCCATCAACCTGCCGGATGATTACTCACTTTGGGTAGCTCGAGCCACTAACTCGTCACTAGGTTTCTAGTCAATCTCTTGTGTCTTTATTTTGTTTTGTGAATTTTGACTCCTTGCTCTCTGCATTCCCCCAGGAACCAGACGCTCCATACCTGATCGCTTCCATAACTGCTCAGCCATCACCTCAGATCACGACTCATCTCACCCCTCGGACCGACTCGCTCTCCCTCCATTCACCTACCTGGACCAACTGGACTCACTGAACTCCCGCTGACTTCCTGGATCAACCTCAGGCCTGGTACTCCTCCCTCTGGATCCCAACCTTCCCATCCGCAGTAAGACCCTGCCTTGTCACGCCGTTTGAACTCACGGCTGGACCTGAGTTAAAAGACTCTGTTTTTCCAGATGCTGCACCAGAGCTGCAGTTTCCTCACTGATGTTGTCAGTCACCTTTGGTTCAGCCTTTTCTAATAAACTTTGTTTTTTTATCCCTTACCTGTGTGCACTATTCTGCATGTCTTGGGTTAGGTCTCTACCAGAACAGTTGTTGACAAACTTTGGATGTTTTTATGTCTCGCTGTTTTTTCTTATTTTTATCTTATCTGTTTGTGTAAAGCTAACTATGTGTCTGTTGCTGCTGCCTCTTGGCCAGATCGTTGTTGTAAATGAGAATGAGTTCTCTATCGACTCATCTGGATAAATAAAGGTTAAATAAAATGAACTTATATGAAAGTAATGATTATGGAAGGCAGTAATGTTTAAATATATATTTAAACATCCCCCAATTTATTTTAATTATTAAAGCTGATCAGTTATTAGTATTTTTTTTTCATGTTGTTTAGTTTATGCATTAAAAGTATTTCACTTAGTTGCTTCTATTTTCCAACAGAATATAAACTTAACCAAACTCACTGTTTTAAATCAACATCCTTCCCCAAATCTGACTTCTGCACTTCATTTAAAATCATGTGCAAGTCAATCAATTTAAACCAGTCAGGAGGCAGATAAACAACATTTTTTTTGTGCAATTGCTTCAATTTTATACATGAAAGTTTTGTTGTCCAGCTCCACAGCGACTCCAGCCAGGATCATGCAGTCTGTGCACCAAAACAAGATGAGCCAGGATCCCATGGTGTTACGCTCTAAAGTCCAAATAAATGTAATCTCAGCGTATGCGCTTGAGTGTGCAGCTTCCAAAAAATCCTTCTGCTTGGATGCAAGAATCTAAGAAAAGCTGCACCTAACTTAAATTTCACTTCTGATTAGCCTCACAAAGCTCTGGTTCCTTTTCTTTGTTGCATTTCTCTGTTTTTATTATAACAGCAATATTTCCCCCTTTTCATTATTTTATAACACATTTTCTCATTGGGCCGAGCCTTAGAAAGCAAGCTCCACCTCATGCATGTTCAGTTTGATGAACATCACCTACAGTCTCTGCTTTCTTCACTATCATTAGATTTACGCCAACTTTTAGTAAGCATTCTGGGCAGTTTTAACTTTTAATCATCCATTCTGAATGTGAAACATCTTCTTACCTTGTGGGATGGGAGAAAAGAAGTGAAAATGCCGTTCATTCCAGCACGATGCGGGATGCCTGGTCACCTTAGTGGGAGGTGGTGTGTAAAGGTTACACAGGTTCATATCAACCCAGGGGAGGAAAATTACAACAATTTAGCAGAGTGGCAAGCCAGTCCTGCAGGCACGGAGCCATATCAGTCATGTTCTCTCGTGTATGACAACCAGGGCACGGTGCCCTCGCCGCTGCCTCAGGAATATAATAATGGTGCATCGTGATGAGCTGTATATCTAACTCCGTGTCTCTGCTTCCATATGGGAATGTGTTCCGCCTTTGCATAGACTTTTTATACGAGTGCAGAGAACGAGAAGCTCAATGAAGCTGGAGCAACAATCAGAGTTGTGTTTTCTCTCAGCCGACCGGGTTTTGTCTTCGTAATACGGAGCCGCTCTGCCTCCAGTCAGTGAGCTAAGACTGAACACAGAAGCATCTGTATCCCTCAAGTGGTGTGAACATGTACTTGATATTCCTGATAGGACCTAACTGGCTAAGTGAGCTTTCCCTGGCAGATGCAGAAGCCAGCTCACACAGTTGAACAGCAGAAAACAGAAGCAAACAACCAGCAGCAGCAGCAGCAGCTCTGCACAGATTCCACTGACTGAGCTGAGAGTGTTCATGACAGGAGGAGAATAACTCGTCCAATTTATGCTGGATGGATTAGTGGCAAGCTGTCGCACATTTGGTACTCAGGCCGTTATGCTTTTTTATTTTATTTTTCCTAATTTCTTATTGTCATCTTGGATTGATGTGTGAAAACATACAAACATGTGGTTTTAAAATGGCAGGAAGACTAAATAAATAAATAAAAACTGTGCCCAATGCTAATTGGAACAATGACAATATTTTAATAAACCCAGCAAGATGGACTAAATGTGATTTTTGCTGCTGCTCTGCAAATGTCATTAGTGTCATGGAGCGTGCTGTCATATCATTATGGTTTCCCCCGAGCCAAGGCCACATTTATTGTGCTGTGTGATCTTGTCTCTTGCATATATAGACCGCCTCTCAGGTTTTGCTGTTCTGCAAAGCCTTAAGAGTTTTATCCGGAGAGATCAATGGAGTGTACCCCTAAAGCATGAATGAAGAGCAAATGCCTGTAACTGTCAGAAGAGGAACATATCACCCCTGAAACGTCGGTGTGCTATTCAGCATCGGGGCATCTCTCTGTTCAGTCCTGCACTGATGTAAAGAATCTGCTCTGCTTTTGTGCACAGAACATTAATGCTTCAATTGTTTGCTTTGAATCAACCCTTTTAAGTATGTATGCAAGGATGTTGAGCTCTCATTTAAATAATGAAAAAAAAAAAATCCTGACAAGGTGCTTCGATGTGTTTGACAGTTTCGTGGGATTTCGGGGTAGATTTGCATGAACAATCATGTGCAGGTCTGCTGTTTGGAGCACAAATATGTGAATCCAGGGTACGGTTTGCATTAATATCTATTTTTTTCTATGCTTGAGTATATTTTTAGTTTCCTGATATCATACTCAACTTTGTTTGGAAGCTTTTGGGCTCATTGAAAAGACGAATTTGGTAATATGATTAGGTTTATATTAAAATATATGATCTGATGAATTTGTAACCAGTAGTTATGACCGGTGTTGATTGAACAGATTGATCACAGGTGAAACACCAACCCCAAACTTAAAAAGTCAAACATATAAAAAATAACAAATATCTAATGAAGATGAAACCATTACAAACCTAAACACTGAAATAAAGAAGTAATAAAAAAAATGTAGAGCCAAGAAAGGCTGAACTATCCCACCAAAACACACAACACCCTGACAAACTGCTCACGTCACAGTGACTTATCCTTCCTGCATGTGATGGCAACAGCATTTTGCTGCGTGAGCTGTTGTGTCGTAGCATCTCCTTCATGGTTATTACGTGCATCAAAGAAAATAAAGGTTGGATCTGGAAAGACACAAAAAAGTGGATTTGATTTGAAAAAAAAATGTTTGCAAAGAAAAGAGCTTTGCAGAACTAAAAAGATGCTGTTTGTGCAAAATGTAACCCAAACCTCAGCGAATAGTGTCGACTTTAGCAAAAGGAAATAAAATAGCATCAGATTAATGGTTAGTGTTAGTTTATGAAGTGAAGTACATCTGTTAAACCTAACATTCCTCCCACAACACATCAACATTTAACAATTTGATGTGCTCTTAAAGCAGCATTCCGCAAGATTGCAGTTTTATGGTCTCTGTCGCCCTCTAGAGGCTTGCTGCGTAACGTCACTGTCGTAACATTAAATCTCTCTCTGGGGCATAAGAGGCATGTTTACATTCCTAATGTCAGGCAAAACAACGAAAACAAACTTTTCCACCTCCACACATTGAATAAATAGTTTTATCAGGACTGTATAACAACTTTATGCCCGACCAAACACAATAACCCTGGTGAAATCATTTATTACTTACCTAGCCATTAGCAGCACGGCTAGGTTAGAGTCCGTAGTTAATGCTGTTCTTTCTAAAAGAGCTCTCCAGCGAGGAAAAGACGGCCCAATAATAACTCTGGTCTTTGCTCTTGCTCTATCACGTTCTTCTTTTCTTTTCCTAGATTCCTCTGATAAGGGATTTCTAGCTTTCTTTGGTGAATCTGCCGCTGCTACAGCGAGTCTACGTTATACAATTATGGCAAGCCAAAGGGATAAAAAAAATACGCATTCTAAACTCGCATTATGTCCGCCAAAACGCTCGTTCAAGAGGTGCGTTTTGGCGGACATAACGCGCGTTTAGTACGCGCGCTTTTTAATCCCTTTGGCTTGCCATATCGCTACCCGATGCACAAAAACTGTATAGCGCAGTAAACAGATGTTGGACCCCCCAACACTATCACAGGTATGAAATATGGAGGGGGCCATCGGCTGGCACACTGCTGCCAACCACTTAACATTCTCCCTCTCCTGATATTACATCTCACTTTCTTTAACATAGAATGTGCTACTATTAGTTCACCTATTGAATTAATTATAGATTCACTCAGATAAAGACAATAAAGTTTCTCTTACTAAATAGAACTTCTACTAAGAAATCACAGTGTAGCCATAGAAACACTACTTGATCTATATGGTGTGTGTGTGTGTGTGGGTGTGTGTGTGTGTGTGTGTGTGTGGGTGTGTGTGGGGTGTGCGTGTGCGTGTGCCTGCTCTGTCTTCTCAACCCCCAGTGAGTCGTAGCGGATGGCTGCTCATACTGAGCCAGGATCCTCTGGAGGTTTCTTCCTGTTAAAAGGGAGTTTTCCTTCCCACTGTCGCTACATGCTTGCTTAGTATGAGGATTGTATCAACACACAGTCAGTGTCTTGATGCAATCTGCTGGGTTCCTTATATAGGAAACGTTTTTACTGATTGGCTTAATGAACTGAACTGTATTGGAATGTTTACTTTGTGAAGTGCCTTGAGACGACTCTTGTCGTGATTTGGCGCTATATAAATAAACTGAATTGAATTGAATTGAAATAGGGATGAGCCAGATACTCGTTTCAGACGAGCTGTGCTTGTAGCTCTCTCTTGTCATGTTGCTTCAGTAATCTGTACTCCCTTCTTCAGCTCGCTTCTTTTTCAGTTTGTGTAACATTTAAAGTTACTTGTTTTGTAGCGGTGCATTTGACAAGAGAGCTGAAAATGGCTCGTATCGCGTTGGTCTCTCACTCTCGCTCTCTCTTTCTCTCTTGAAATACGGCACAGGACTATTTGGTCAGTAGAAAAACCTCTCTCTCTCTCTCTCTCTCTCTCTCTCTCTCTCTCTCTCTCTCTCTCACACACACACACACACCTTAATCAACATTGTTTTGTTTAGCTTTGTGGGGAAAAATGCCAAGAACTTTAGAAAAAAAATAGTTTGATCACAAAATAAAAAAAAATTAAAATTGAAAAGTTGTGTCTTATTCTAGTAGTTCATATACTGCATGAGTTCAGTTATATTCATTCATGCACTTTAGTATTCATGTTCTGAGTTTATATTGAAAAATTTGTTCTGTAATAGTTCCTTTACTACTGTGATCAAAAACACTGAATCTCAATTCTGAGGCTGAACTGTAAATAGTTTTCAAATAAACAATACATATAGCAACTTGTGATCAATCCATATCAATTTCAGACTTAAAATAATGTACCGAGTTAAACAACACCAACTTCCGGGTGAACCACGCCCACTTCCGGTTTAGGCCCCACCCACTCCGAGTACAGATACGGATAATTTAGATGGTTGAACAGATACAGATACAGATACAGATAGTGGTGTACTCGCTCATCCCTAGTATGAAAATGAACATAATAGATAATACTATGACGCAAAAACTTTACAAATTTTAAGGTGTAAAAGTTGCGGAATGTTGCTTTAAATACCAAAAACTTCAAACAAGAACTTTAAACTAATCTTATATTTAGCAGGTTTTTGTCAAACACTGTTTATAACTTTTTGTTTTCTGATGCAAATAAATAAGAAAAATCATGAAACCAAAGGAAGGTTCATAACTCCGTTGCATTGGTATTTGTTTAAACGTCTCATATAGTGGAAGTAAACTCATTTCTGCAGCTGCTAAAGCCAAATATTTGTTTTTCTGCCTTGATGAATTTCAAATTTAAGCCTTGTTTATGTTTTTCTTAATATATATATTTAAAAGGTTTCAATAGCTTTATGGGGTTTTTAAAGCCCCATTCCTGAACTTTGCGGATATATGCTCTTTGTCGCCCTCTCAAGGCTTGCTGTGTAACGTCACTGTCGTAAAATTAAATCTCTCTCTGGGGCATAAGAGGCATGTTTACATTCCTAATGTCAGGCAAAACAACGAAAACAAACTTTTCCACCTCCACACATTGAATAAATAGTTTTGTCAGGACTGTATAACAGCTTTATGCCCGACCTAACATAATAACCCTGGTGAAATCATTTATTACTTACCTAGCCATTAGCAGCATGGCTAGGTTAAGCCGGGCATACACTGTGTGACTTTTTCACTCGTAGCGTTCAGCTTCAGCTCAAACTGTACGACTTCCTCGCACAGCAAATCTCACAAGTCATGTGCTCACACTGTACGACCCAGTTCTCAGATGCGACCTGACTGCTCACACTGTACGTCTGGCATGAACTCGTCGCAGCTAAAAAAAAGTATATATGACGCAACACGTTGGTCTGAGTACAGGAGGACGAGGACGGCATTTGGAATAGAAGCGTACTCTGTTGCTTCATGGGAAGCGCTGCTTGTTGCTACGGTTAAAAAATCAATCTGACATAAAAATCAAAGTCTGGTTTGTTCCATAAATAACAAAATAACAACGAAAACAGATTATTTGTATTATATTGGATCCACTTTTGATCAAAATCGATAAATTACCAGCATTTCCCGCTGTTAAATGAAGAAAAAATGTTTATTTTTCATCAAAACAAAGCAACGCTGCTTTTATTTTGAAAGTGGGTTAGCTATTTGGTTTGTTTTCGCTTCCACTTCCTTCATTTATGCTACTGCTTCTGTGTTTGTGCATGCGCCGTGTGCGGTTCTGATACTTTTTGGGTCACAGACGCTAGCAGCGCCGCTTCAACAGTGCGGCACCCTCCCGAGGGATGAGCAAAAAATCAAACACGCCAAAAATCCGTGCGAGCTTACGATTGCTGATCGGATCGGCAGATGGTCATGTGGTGTTAATCGCCTCTTGTAACCCCCTGTATACTACACGACGCTTAGCGCAAAACTCGCCCCGAGCTCATAGATTCTCGCACGAGGAGAAAATCGGCTCAAAAAAGTGAAAAAGTCGCACAGTGTACGCCCGGCTTTAGAGTCCGTAGTTCATGCTGTTCTTTCTAAAAGAGCTCTTCAGAGAGAAAAAGACGGCCCAATAATAACTCTGGTCTTTGCTCTTGTTCAATCACGTTCTTCTTTTCTTTTCCTAGATTCCTCTGATACGGGATTTCTAGCTTTCTTTGGTGGATCACTGCTACGTTATACTGCTATGACAAGCCAAAGGGGTGAAAAATGTGCGCATTCTAAACACGTGTTCTGTCCGCCAAAACGCACATCTTGAACATGCGTGTTGACGCCAAAGGGGGCAAAAAACCGAGCGTTCTAAAATCATGCATTCTAAACGCGCGTTGTGTCCACCAAAACGCGTTCAGAACACGCGCTTTTTTCACCCCTTTGGCTTGCCATATAGTGCTGTAAAGCAACATGCTGTCAGTACTTCTGGTGTCAGGTCACGGGTGAAAAACTGTATAAAGTCCCAAGTCATCATCACACACTGGTGAATTTACATCTCCACATTTGACCCATCCCCGTGGTAGGGAGCGGTGAGCTGCAGCTGTGGCCGCACTCGGGAACTATTCGGTGGTTTAACCCCCCAATCCAACCCCTTAGTGCTGAGTGTCAAGTGAGGAGGCATTGGGTCCCATTTTTTCAAGGTCTTTGGTATGACCCGGGGTTTGAACCCCGATCTCCCAGTCCTGGGGCGGACACTCTACCACTAGGCCACCGGAGCTGGTATAATATGTATAGTATAGTGCTGTAAACAGAAGTGGGACCCCCTAACACCATCACAGCTCTGAAAATGAACATAATAGATGAAAGTATGCCACCAAAACTTTACAAAAAACATTATTTGAAGGTGTAAAAGTTGCGGAATGTGGCTTTAATATGTGTTGTTTTGTCTAAATGAAAAGCCTTTCATTAAAATTTGCAGATTCTGTTTTCTTCATCTGCAAAGGTTCAGTATCCATCATTTCCAAATAGATTTTAAAATTGTGCTGCTTTATACCACAGAAAGTATTTCCTTCTGTTCTCTTTTCTCTTGTATGACGTGTCTGTAATTATTGATGCAGGAACAGACCGTTCTCACTGATGATGGTTTTCAGGAGTGCTTCTGAACCCACATAGACGTTTTTGTTATTTATTTTTTTTTTGTCATATCTGTTTTTAAAGGAGTGCTGCTTGAAGAATTTAAGATCACAACTTTTCTGAGATTTCACCAGATTCTGAATATTTTACAGATGTTATTCTGTTATTCTCTATCACAATAGATTGTTGCTTGCTTCAAATTATAAAAGAAAATATTTTTAACAAATAGTTATTTTTACCTTTTGATCTTTGAACATTATTAAAGGAAAATGTAAAAAAAACAATTAGAAAAGGTCTCATTTTACAATGCTAAAACTATCTTTTTGAGGATTATATCCTAAGGTCCTAAATAATGAGAACCATGTGGGTTTTAATGTTCTACATTTTAAAGATTCACTACTAAATGACATCAAGTGTGTAAAAATATAGTTAGTTAAGAATTTTCTCTTAGACTGGTTAGAGTAACTTAAAAAAATTAATCCGACTCCTGGTTTTTCTGATCCGGTCAGCAAACAGGACTTATCCAGGGTTCCTACAAAGCAGGAGAAACTAGTTTGGACACGTGTTTTCCAGCCTGTGACAACTGAGCTGCAGTGTTAATAGTGTCCAGGTTTAAGGATCAAATGAATAAGCTTCAGCTTTGTTTAATGATGCCCTTTGGGAGAGAAAATTCCTCGGAATGGGGAGGAGGTGGGTGCATGAGCCGTAAAGAGGAGGATAATCTCCCACACCTGCAGGATGACACACAGGCCGAGGCTTTTTAATAAATGCGCTCAACCAGGGCTGGACTGGGACAAAAAAATCAGCCCGGGCATTTTGAGCCGAGACCGGCCCAGCACTCTAACCCTGGTCCTCAATATTCCATATCCATCATGTTTTAGTTGTTTCCCTGCTCCAGCACAAAAACTGGGCTTATTTTGCTGCTTAAAGCAAGAAAACATCAACAGACCAAGAAAAACTGCTGATAACCAGCTGCTCGATTTAAGTGAAGTAAAGAAAACAGTAAAGCAGAAAACTAAGTTGCCATGAATGCCCTAAAGATCACACACACACGCACGCACGCACGCACGCACGCACGCACGCACGCACACACACACACACACACACACACAGATAAGCAGAGTTATGGTGCCACCCTGTTGGTTTTTTAACTGGCTGATCTCTTAATTATCCTCCACAAATGTCAGATGGAATTAATAATTATTTCATAATAATTTAAGCTCAGAAATGACAACAACCAGCTCCAGTGGCCTAGTGATAGAGTGTCCGCCCCGGGACTGGGAGATCGGGGTTCGAATCCCGGTCGGGTCATACCAAAGACTTTGAAAAAATGGGACCCAATGCCTCCTCGCTTGACACTCAGCACTAAGGGGTTGGATTGGGGGGTTAAACCACCAAATAGTTCCCGAGCGCGGCCACAGCTGCAGCTCAATGCTCCCCACCATGGGGATGGGTCAAATGCGGAGATGTAATTTCACCAGATGAATCCTTGGGACTTTAACTTTAATAAAACATATATTGACGTAATGTTTAATTTTAATTAGTTTTGATCAGAATTTTCTCAGAATAATTATTCACATGGATTATTTACTGAATATAATGAGTTGCAGGATTTTTTAGTAAACTCATTTAAAAATGAGTCAGTCTTTTAGATGAGCCTTTGATAAGAACAGATCCTCCAGATCCCTAAAAACAGGGGTGCCCAATCTTGGTCCTGGAGGGCCGCTATCCAGCAGGTTTTGTGGTTTCTCTGCTCCAACACACTTGATTCAATGCTTGAATCACCTGTGCAGCAGCTCATCAAGCTCTGCAGAAGCCTGCTAATCACCTGCTGATTGAAATCAGGTGTGTTGGAGCAGAGTTAAAACTAAAACCTGCTGGATACTTGCCCTCCAGGACCAGGATTGGGCACCCCTGCCTTAAAAGAACCACGAATCCCATCTACAGGTGAAACTCGAAAAATGTTAATATTACGTTAAAGTTAATTATTTCAGTAAAAGCAAAAGGACCCAAACCAAGCTCTGAGTACATATATGAGTAGGCTATACTTTTTCAGACATTTCTCTATTTGAAATCCTTCTTTTATTGATTTTATGTAATGTTCTAATGGGGTTTTCATCAGCTGTAAGCCATAATCATCAGTTATAACAAATAAAGGCTTTGTATGTAATGAGTCTGTCTCATAGATTAGTTTCACCTCTGGATCGCTGACATTAACCAACTTTTGAACCAAATTCTCATTTTTTGAGTTTCAGCTGTAATTTCACGAGGAAAGAAATAAAACAATGTCCTGATCAAAAAGCAAAACACACACACGCGCGAGACTGTACTCACTGTCGGTTCTGCGTTTCTTCTACGCAGCAAGTGATGGAGGGATATCCAGTCTCCCCATTCTGTTCTCACAGGGAAATCTTTGGATGAATCTGACGCACGGCTGAACGACCCGAACCTGAACAGCTCAGTAATTTAAACGCACGAATGTTTTAAAACAACAATCCAAGGAAGTTCTGAGTTGCATACGGCCACCTGTGCGCTGAACTGAAGTCTTATTAGCTTTTCCCCACTAAAAAGTCAGCTAAACCAGAAGTTTAGTCAGTGATGACGTCTATGAAAATGATTGGATGAACAGATTTCCCAGCATGCTTTGTTTTTGTAAATTGTTGAAAAAAATAAATAAATAATGAATTATGATTCATTCATACTGGCAGCAAATGTAACATTATCATTACTGACATGAGAAATGCAAAAACTAAAGAAATAAAAGGATGACATTTATAAACTAGCTTCAGTTTGATTAGAGAGCTGCTGCACCATGATGGAGAAATGGAGTTGGCTGATATGAATATCAGGCAGTTTCGGCATTCTGGGCCGGTCCGAATAAAAATATTATTTAGTAAATTGCAGTCGGCCGCCCCAAAATTACCGTCGGCCCAGCGGGCAAATGCCCGCCTTGCCCGACGGCCAGTACAGCCCTGCGCTCAACATAAATCTTCTTACTTTGCTGCTGCAGTAAAAGACATTTTTTCAAGATGTAACATGTATAAATATACAAACAGGCATTAAAAGCTGTGCAACCAGACTAGAGTTCAGTAAAGAGATTGAGTTGTAAACATACAGCATGAGGGCAAAGGAACTCTCTATGTAGCGGTAACAGACACCCCCCCTTAGGCTGAGAATATACTTGTGTCATGATTCTGGCCCCTCGACCCCATCCCCGGTTCTAATCACCCCAGAACTCTTCCACCTCAAACCCAAACCTGCGCCAGTATTCCGGTAACCAGCCATTCCCATCTGACCAAACCAGCCTCTGGAATCCACGTCCCATCATGCCCCGCACTTCCTGCCGACGGCACGAGCCCAGGACTACTTCAGGAATTCAGAATCATAGCTCGTGGCTCAGTCATCATTCCAGCTAAACCCTTTTCAGTCGTTCCAGTAGAACTTGTCCAGCGTTTTCCAGTCTAGTCAGTTTCCAGTCCAGCCCTTCGACTCCCGTAAGTTGTCTCTCTTTATTTTGGAACCGCACGCGCTTTCGTTTCCTTTTCGACCTGCGTGCCGCGGTTCCTATTTTTACTGTGTGTCTGTTCAAACCCAGTGTCAGTTCACTCCACACTTGGGTCATACAACACGCCACATTCCAACTCACGTTTGTGTCTGTTCAGTCCAGTCCTAGCTAGCTCCTGACAGGATGACTGAGCCCATTAATGACCCAGTAGAGTTTGATTGCCTGCATTCAGGCCTCGCTGATCACCAGGCGTTTCTCATCAAGTTGCTATCCGGCCTGGCTCTCCAGTTTTCTGTTACCTTGCAATGCCAGGTCTGTAGCGACCAAGACCAGCCCCACATGAGCCTCCCTGAGGAGAGGGATGGTGACTGGGGCTCTCCAGGGGGCTCATTCAAGCTCTGGTCCCCTGCTGCCACAGAGGCCCCTGCTGTGCTACCTAAGAAAGAAAAGTTCCCAGTTGTGCCGCCTATGGAAGAGGTCCCGGCTTCACAGCCTTCCCTGAACTTGTCCAGCCAGCCACACCAGCCCGACTATCTGTTCAGCCTGTCTTGTCTTTTCTCCTCCTCCTAAATTCCAATCCCCTATGTCTCCACCTCCGGTATCCCAGCTTCCTGTGTCCAAACCTCCTGGGTTCCTGTCGGAGGTGTTCCCGCCTCCTCCTCTGTTGGAGTCTCCTGTGTCTCAACCTCCCACTCCGGTTTCAGTCCAGTCAATCTGCTCCCCTTTCCAGCCAGTCACCTGTCCGGCCCTGCGCGAGATCCCCTCGCAGTCCTGCAACCTCACCTGTCTCACCTACAGGGCTGCTGGTACCTGGGCCAACTATGCCTGTGCCCATCGGTGCCATCAATGTCAGTCTCCTTGGCCTCTGAGGTTTCTGCACCTCCACCACTGGCCTGCTCGACCCCTGGGGTTCCTGATAACTTGCTTTTAAATATGTGTACATGTGTTTATCATGGCTGCCTCGTGTAACTTGCATTTGTTTAAAACTTTAATGCCCATCTGAAATTAATTCAACATGTTTGCAAGCTGCAATATGCAAGCAACCAGTAGGAGGAGTGTGTCTCATTGGCAAAATGAGTGAGACATATTTGCCACTGTCACTCCATGTCTGGTTTAGAGGTCTTACATACCATCTATGACAGGGGTAGGGAACCCTGGTCCTGGAGAGCTGCTATCCAGCACGTTTTAGAGGTTTCCCTGCTTCAACACAGTTGATTCACCTGTTCAGCAGCTCATCAGGCTCTGCAGAAGCCTGTTAATCACCTGCTGATTAAAATCAGGTGTGTTGAAGCAGGGAAAACTTTAAAACATGCTGGATAGCAGCTCTCCATGACCAGGGTTCCATACGCCTGATCTATGATATCGACATCGTGATCTCAAAATCAACCCACTGCTAATCTCTTCTATTGTCACCATGTTTGTTTTATTTGTATCGTACAAATCTGGCACTCTATCTGGTCTGAGTTCTCTGCTGTACCCCCTCGTGGAATGTGAACAATATGCAGCCTGCTGCCTGTGTCAATGCAAGGTTGAAAAGCAAGTATATTCCCAGCCTTAAGAGGCCATCCTTTGGCTGTTAAAACAGGGAAAATTTAGAAATTGTCACAGGATCAGGAGTGAAAACATCCACAAAAGCCCTGATGTCAACGGAAGACAACACTGGTGGATGATCACAGAATTATTTCCATGTTGAGAACCTTTTGTAACAGCCAATGAAATGAACAACACTGTCCAGGAGGAAGATGTAGCCAAAGTCAAGTCTACCATAAACAGGAGACTGCATAAAAGTAAATACAGAGTGTTCACTGCATTATAGAAGCCACTCATAAGCCGTGAGAATAGAAAGGCTAGATTGGACTTTGCAAAAAACATCCCAAACATTTTTGGACAGATCAGAATCAGAATTAAAATCAGGTTTATTGCCAAGTCAATTGTTAGACTGGCGAGACGTTTGCTTTGGTGTTTGGCGCAAGTGAGTTTTTACACATATGCAAAAAATATAAACATAAATGTTTGTATTATTATCTTTATTGGGGGTGAGGAGGCTGCAGATGCATTGAGTAGCCCGGCTGCACCTGAAAAAAAAAACTGTTCCTGTGTCGCGTGGTTTTTGTTTTGATGGATCTCAGCCTCCTCCCAGAGGAAAGAGGGTCAAACAGGATGTGTCCAGGGTGGGAAGGGGCAGTTGCAATCTTTCTTGCTTGCCTTAAGGTTCTGAAAGTGTACAGGTGTTGTAGGGAGGGCAGCTTGCAGCCAGTCACCTTCTCTGCAGATCGGATGACGTGCTGGAACCTCTTTTTGTCTTTGACAGTGGCAGTGGCGTGCCAGACAGAGATGGATGAGGAGAGGATGGGCTTGATGATGGCCATGTAGAGGTGCACCATCATTTCCATTGGCAGGTCAGATTTGTACAGCTGCTACAGAGACAACCTTTGCTTTGCTATTTTGATCAAGGGAGGTTATATAAAGCTCCCACCTGAGGTTCTGAGGGAGATGATGGTTCCCAGGAAGTGACAGGATTCTACAGGTGAAACCAAGATCAACTTTAATCAGAATGATGGAAAGAAGAAAGAATCATCCTCCTCCTCCTCCTCCTCCTCCTCCTCCTCATCATCATCCTTTGTTTATATAGCACTTTCTGCCACCACCTGAAATGACCAAAATTGCTGCACCCAATTTTAACCCTTATATAACCTTATAATTTTCTAATGTTTCTGTCATTTGAGCACAAAAAATGCACTAAGGGCATATAAGGGTTAAAACAGTTAAGAACAACTTAAGAATAGTAAAAAACACCTACAAACCATAATTTACAACAATAAAAACAAGACAATTAAACACATCTGACATATACTCATTATGATTAATGTCTTATTGATAAAAATATGTCTAAAAAGCAAGAGGGATGGAGTATGTCTAACATCCATTGGTAGAGTATTCCATATATTGGGTGCCATTCTTGAAAAAGCATGACCCCCCTCAATTTCAGATGTGCTGTCAGCACTTCTAGCTGCAGCTGTCCAGCTGAGCGAAGGGTCCATGAGGGAATGTGCAGGTGTAGGATGTCAAACAGTAAGGAGGACAGGCACAATGCAAAGGCTAATACACAAGTAAAAGAATTTTAAAATATTCCAGAAAATGGACAGTGAAGAGAAGCTTGTACTAGAGAAATATAGTCACCTTTCTTAGTGCTGGTTAAGAGCTGAAAAGTTGTGTTTTGGACTATCTGTAGCCGTGACAGTTATGTTTGATTATAGCCTCCATTTAAGAATAGCAGTAGTCCAGCCTCAAAGTGACAAATGCATAAGTCACAGATTCTTAATTCGCTCGGGAGACAAAAGGCTTTATTTTCATGAATAATTGGAAGAAACAAGTCTTTACTGCCAAGTTATCTTGGGTGTAGAACGTGAGCACCACATCTTCAAATTGGGGATAATATGCCTCTCATACCGTTCAAATAAGAGGAATCCATCGATAGGGGTCACAGACCTATTGCTAGGTCTCAGCATCAAAACTTCAGTCTTCTTGTTCAAGTTCAGGAAGTTGTGAGCCAACCAGATTTTGACCCCAGAAAGACAAATCAGAAGGGGCTGTAACTGTCCATTGTGGCCGACTTGAAAATAAACCTGACAATCATCCACATAGAGATAAAAATGCACCACATGCTTTCACATTATTTTGCCCTCAATGGTAACAAATAAATGGAAAACAGATGAGGGCCAAGAATGGACCCCTGTGGAACACCCCAGAGAAAGCCTGTTTTTTTTTAGATGTAAAATTCCTTATGTGAATACTTAAGCTCCTGTCAGACAGATAGGACCTGACCCACATTAGAACTTTGGTTCCAAAAGTTGGGGTTGGGACCTCACTGTGGGTCACCAAGAGCTACAGAGGGGGTCTTGAGATGATTTCCAGAAATCAAAATAAAATTGAAAGACAATTGCTGAAGCTATATTTCTAGCATAGTTGTAACAAAAACTCAAAAAAATTGTCACAAATGGATATAGGTGAATGAAAGCTGAAGTGGTTTTCCTTCTGCTCTGAATTAATTAGTTTGTATTGTCAAATCTGTGGTCACATCTTGACAAATGCTATTTCATGGGCCTGAACCTAAAAAATGTGAGAACCACTGTTCTAGACGCACCCACAACTCCAAATGTTTTAAGAGAATGGCATGAACCAGTGTATAGAATCCCACCGTTAAATCGGGGAGTTATTTTACCACCTTCCCTGCATCATTCATCAGGTAGAGCCCTCAAAAGTGCTGATTCTGTGCTGTGTAGGGACCAGGAACCAGACTGCAGTGTTTCAAAGATCCCAAGCTCATCCAGGAAATCTTGCAACTGACAAAGTATTGAGAAGGGCTGCAGCGTATGATCCAAAGAACACCACATCATCTGTAAAACATGGAGGCAGCGTGAGGGCTTGTATACTTGCCTGTGGCACGTTTCCTGATGATATGACACAAGATGGAATGAGCTGAATGAATGCCAAAGTGTTAAGAGATGTCACGTTTGTTCAAATCTAGCCAAATGGTGAAGTCAGCCACCTAATCTTTAGCATTTACTTCTGAGATTTTGCTGAGATTAAATTACAGACCCTCAAAAAAAAAAAAAAAAAAAAACACCAACTGAAAGCTGCTGTATTAAAATTGTGGCTTCAGGCAGTCATTTCCTGCAAGAGGTTTTTAGAAATGAACATTTTAATCAAATCACAAGTTATTGTCAATCTGCTGTGCCTACAATTGTAATGCAGAAAAATTAAAGAGCATTTCTCTAGGGTCAACATAAAAACTCATACTAAACCTAAAAACGATTTTTAAAAAGTAAAAACACACATTACTTCCTGCAGCAACCACCCACCTCACCCCTCACCTCTCGTTAGGAAAGGGTACCTTTGATATTTGAATCGATACGGTACCAATTCCTGGTGCCTACAAATCGATACCGGTACCAATTTTTGATACTTTTAAATTAAATATATATTTTATTCTCAATATATAACCATATTTGATAAATATCACAATAAATAACATACAACTGTTTGTATTTTATCATGGTAGTGTGCCGTGAACTAAATTTACTGTATCTTCCTTCATTTTGCGGTTCTTTTTCAAACTGTTGATTTTTCCTACTCGGAAGTCGGAATTTCCGAGGAAATAGCGAACGCACCATTAGCTGATGCAATGTTTACGGAAGCTAAAACATCAAGCTAACGTTTATTTTCAGATTAAGATGATGATGCCTCACACTTATATTGTTGTCGCTGGTTTCATCATCACCCAGTCACCCATCCCATTTAGTGAAGTGAAGCCAAACTTTAAAGCGTGTTCGCTTTCCAATTTCCAAGGAGAAAGCGAATGCATCATTAGCTGAACGGAAGCTAAAACATCAAGCTAACGTTATCTTAAACAGTTTATTTTGCTGCTGGAGCAGATTAAGACGTGATGCCTCACTGAGATCGTTGTCGCTGGTTTCATCATCACCCAGTCACCCATTCCCATTTAGTGAAGTGGAGCCAAACTTTAGAGCTCTTCCTCTCTGCCATGCTGCTTGCTCTGTTTACAGATCGTCTGCAGCAACTGATGACATTACGCTCTTGCGCTGCTGTCTATCTTGGCAAATCGCTGTCTCGCAAGTTCTTGTTATGAAGGACGGGTACCGAAACAAGGCACCGTTTCATATCACGTGAATCGGTACTCTGTCGGTACCACGAAATTCGGTCCATGCCTTTAAAAGTTTCAAATTTGGTACCCATCCCTACCTCCCGCCAATAAATAAAAAAGTACAGTATATAAACACTTTTCAATTTTATAAAAGTATTTATTTATTTGTGCAAATGAGCAAAGCATCCTTGTTTTGTTCTCAGACTAAGAAGGGACATGGTGCTTTTTTTTTTTTTTTACCTTTATTGCTTTCATCATGTTGTCTGACAGGTCCCTTTGAGGTCATTTCTTAATTCTGCTGGTCTGGTAGTAATCAGATCTGGGTGCGAATGGTGAAACTGGACTCAGCATTCCAAATAATGTCATTTATCACATTTAACTCACGATTTACCAAGAAAGATGATTATTTTAAAGCTTCAGAACTTCATAATAATTTGTGATTTAAATATCAGCCTGCATAACTAGACAGAAAAGTAAATTCATAGAATGGAACCTCTTTTGTCTCAAGAGTCAACAAAAAACTGGATATATTTTACAATGTGTCCCATAAATGAATAAAACAACTAAGCATTCTGTCATCAGCATACGCGATTAGATCGGTTTCATTAAACACTTTACCTCCCCATGAATAGCTGCTAGCACACAGGAAGCTACAGATGATTACTGAGAGCAAATGTGCAGCTCTGTTCCGTGGAGCACGTGTGGAATAAATTACAGGAATCAGAATGAGATTCTCACCTTCACCCACATCACCGTGGCCTGCTGCTGCTTCCTTTGCAGGAGCTCCTTTTATTGATTGCTCTGATATCTCTCTGCACCCACAGCTCAGCTGAAACTGAGTGTATTTTTTTGTCCATGGAAGATTAATAAGGGGCACAGCAGCAGGTCACTGGGAAAGGGACGATGAAAAGAAGCAGTTCATAGTGAAGGTCGCAGCAACACCCCGCGCACCTTTTAAAGAGCACGCGTTTGTTGCATCTCATGGGTAAACTGCAAACTCAGGGTCGATAGATATATTAATACATTTTTCTTACCTTTCAAAGACACACAAGCCCAATTGTTTTTTTTCCCATCGTTGTGTTATGACGCATGTTCTCTCATTTCCCCGCATGAGGACAAAATAAATCCCAGACAAGCCGCTCTCATTTTCCTTTCGCAACATTCCTCCCGTTCCTCTTCTGTGAGCTCTCCTTCACCGACTGTTATTTCAATAATTACCAGACATCATGTGTTCACACCCCTCCACCACCACTCTCCTTCCCTACAATCTGTTGTATTTAAGCATGCATGTTTTTTTGCTGACATGCAAGAACGTCAAGATTTAAAGGCTGCAAGGTTGTAAAAGGGAAGAAGCAGATGGATGAGGACTGTCTGAGTGGCTCCAGGAAATTAACTACGTGTTTATTAGCGCTCACACCCATCCTCTACCTCCCACCCTCCATGTATAAACACACACACTAGTACACGTTCTACTATGATGCCGTGGTAGCTCTCAGAGCTCAGAGAAAGGAGGAAATGTCGGGATTATGTGAAAGCGTGAGCTGTAATGAGATGATAATGGCATCTCCCATGCTGACGAGCTGACATAAGGATGAACGGGCCTCTGGGATGTTGCTGTCAATAACCTGCTGAAGCAGATAAAATGACATTACAGCCAATTAGCTCCTGAGCTCACGTGAATGCATCTTGCAGCACCCTGATTTCTTTAAAACTGCACTTTTAAAAAGATCTTCAAACGGGGCCGAGTATATTCAACAACTTGCAAGTGAATTGTTCTGCAATTTAATTGTAAAGCTTCGTAATGCTTCTTGTTCTCTTGGAACAGAAGCGAGAAAAGTCACATTTTGTGACCCTGAATGCAGCGTCGGTTTCATCTTGGTACATTCACCTCCACTCCTTTGCTACCCCTTCTTTCCTGTGCGCTCACATCACCATCTGGGAAAGGCTGATAAGCTTGGAGGCAGACCCCAGCATCGAAGCATTGAGTTGAAGAGCTTTGAGACATCCAGCAGGTTAGTCTTACCAGTACCAGAGGTTAGAACGTGGCACGCTGTCTCTTGGTTTCTATCTGCAAGGCTTGGATGAATCTTTGTCCTTAAGAGTTTTACGTCTCAGGTAAATTGCCCTTCTGCGGTGCAGCACATTTAAAAGGAAGTAAGAAGATTTATTTTCAACAAATTTGTTTGTGTGTCATCCTGCAAGTGCTGGAGATTGTCCTCCTCTCCTACGGCTCGTGTTCCTCCTTCTTCCCCATTCTGAGGAATGCTCTCTCCCAAAGGGCATCATTAAACAAACTGATCCCTGAACCTGGACATTATTAACACTGTTGGAAAACACGTCCAAACTATTAGTTGCAACAAGGAATTCTGGATATCAGCCCAGTTTGCTGAAGGTAATGGGAAATTTGTGTGCATAAATGCTTGTGCAAAGAACTTTATGAGGTGTTCTGCAACATCCGGGTGCATTAAATATACTTTTCTTTAGGAGATAATGCTTCTGCTTCATGTCTGAGTGGATTTTGTGCATGGCGCTGTCCTTGGTCCTGACTATTAAACACCTCTATTAAAAACCCATTAACTCCAGTGCTCTTCTTCTCCTGCTCGACACTGTTTGTGTCCTCTTTGCTTCATTTTTCTCCATCTGTCAGACACATATTAACACATGCTTACAGAGGAGCAAATATCAGCTAATTAGCAACAGTCTAGTTATATTTGAATACAATCAGAGCTTCTGTGTAATGTGGCAGCACGGAGAAGCTTCAGGGCAGAAGGTTCATGTAATACCTATGAGGCATGTTTGGTGTGTTTTTCTGACCCTTTGACCCCGTCTTACTGTTTGTCCTCCCTTTGTATCATTCTCCTTCTATAATTTATGTTACTTATCCACATGCATCCCATACAAACATATAGAAAATGAAATAACAAGCTCAGTCCCTAATCTTATGACAGATCTCCCACACACACACACACACAATAAAAACAGGCGGTCTCTGTAACATTTTAAATCCAACTTCTCATTATTTTCAGTTCACATTCTGCCAAAATAACCCATTTTTTATTTTCAGATAGGCACCTATAGGCAACTCATTTTAATATGTTAGTGTCTGCTGCAATTTCTGCATATTAAATATGTTATTTCTTGTCAGACCTGGGTGGGACGTGCAATCAAACAGAAGATCTGACAAAAATGCTGTATGTTTTGCAGCTTCAAGTGTTTTAAATGTCAAACCTGCTAAAGGGAGTAAAAATCCATTAGATTCTGTCAGATGCAAGACATTTTAGATCTATTGTGCTTTTGTTTGTTAAATATTTGCCTGGGCAGACACAGAATTGCTTAAAGCTGTTTTTACTGGGCTGTATGCTGCATGAAGCACTGCCCAGGTCAATTCTAAAAAGTAATTTCCCAAAAGTTTCAAAAGCAGCATCAGGTGTCACTCCTGTCAGCTAAGAACAGGAAATAAAGGCCACAGTTCACACAGGAGGACCAGAACTGGACTATAAGAGACTGGAAACACGTTTTCTGCTCTGATAAGTCTGGATTTGTGGGATTCAATGCAACAGGTTTTAGACGGAAATACTTATACAGTTAAAATAATTAAAGCTCCTAAAGCAACACTAACATTTTATGCTTCCTCCTACAGTTCGAAAGTGGAATTACAACTGTCATAAACAACCCTGCCACAGCCTGCTGTTGCTAGCACGAACAACAAGCTAATGCTAAAATGAGCAAACTGATTTTTTTTAACCTGTCCTGTCAGTAGACGCAGACAGAATGGTTGATCTAGGTGCCATAACATGCCAGAGCAGTTTAATGCAATAATTTATGCACCTGGGGAGTCACGGGTGAATAAACGTTCATATTTTCAGAGTTTTTCCACGAGGTATTCTTCAAGCTGCTGTGTCTGCCGCTAGATATCTTCAATTCTCTTTCTATTTTATTTTTTTGAGGGGGCAACGGCGGTGGAATTAAAAGAAGTGGCGTCCTGGCCAATCACAAGCTTGCGCTCTCCGTCTCGTTTGACAGATGTTTAGAAAACTGGGTTTGACATCACCCGTCCTTGCGATCCTGTTGGAGAGCCCTCGCAACAACGGATAATGGCGTTGCGTGTCTCGGTACCAACGCAGATGGAGAAGCATAAATTAGGCTTTATTCTACAGCAAGAGGGATGTGTGACATTCCTCTTGTTGCGCAATAGCCTTTATTATGTTTGTGGCATGTTAGACCGTATTTGTTTATGCACCAGAGTGGACGGGCAGGGAGAAAAGAGACGGACAACACAAACAGGGAAAGAGAGGGAGGGGGGAATGGAGGGACAACAGTACACAACAAATGGACAACAGACAACAAATACACAGGCAGGACAAAACAGTGAGGTCATCATAAAAAAACTAAAAAGAATAAATGAAATAGGAACTGGTAAATTGTATTGTCCATATTTGTAATAGTATATACTTCTGTGTGTGTGTGTGTGTGTGTGTGTGTGTGTGTGTGCATGCATGCATCTATATCTTATATATAATCAAGCTTAATAATCAAGCTCCATCATACATCAGTGATCTGATTGTTCCATATGTTCCTAACAGAGCACTTCGCTCTCAGACTGCAGGTTTACTGGTGGTTCCTAGAATATCTAAAAGTAGGATGGGAGGCAGATCTTTTAGCTATCAGGCTCCTCTACTGTGGAACCAGCTCCCAGCGTTAGTGCGTGAGGCAGACACCTTGTCTACTTTTAAGACTAGGCTCAAAACTTTTCTATTTGATAGGGCTTATGGTTAAATTCTGATGTTAGCCCAGGTTTAGACGAGTGGGGAGCAGAGGGAGGTGGAGTGTACAGAGGGGACTACTGTCGTTAAAGACTTCTCCCTGGCCCTGCCTCCCACATGCCTCCATCTACAAGGCTAGGTTATCCTGAGTTATCTCTGTAGTTATGCTGCTATAGGCTTAGACTGCTGGAGGAAATACTGACCACTTTCCACACTCTGCTACTCTCTTCTACCACCACTCTCTAACTGCATTATTTCCTGTTATTCCAGCTGTTAACTTTATTTTCTCTCTAAGTGTTTTTCTCCCCAGAAGAAGCTACACTGGCGTTCTGCTGAGCTGTGGTGGCCTCATGGAGGGGGCCATCGGCTGGCACACTGCTGCCAACCACCTAACATTCTCCCTTTCCTGATATTACATCTTACTTTCTTTAACATAGAATGTGCTACTATTAGTTCACCTATTGAATTAATTATAGATTCACTCAGATAAAGACAATAAAGTTTCTCTTACTCTTACTAAATAGAACTTCTACTAAGAAATCACAGTGTAGCCATAGAAACGCTACTTGATATATGTGGTGTGTGTGTGTGTGTGTGTGTGTGTGTGTGTGTGTGTGTGTGTGTGTGTGTGTGGGTGTGGGTGTGGGGTGTGCCTGTGCCTGCTCTGTCTTCTCAATCCCCAGTGAGCCGTAGCGGATGGCTGCTCATACTGAGCCAGGATCCTCTGGAGGTTTCTTCCTGTTAAAAGGGAGTTTTCCTTCCCACTGTCGCTAAATGCTTGCTTAGTATGAGGATTGTACCAACACAATGACACTAGTCAGTGTCTTGATGCAATCTGCTGGGTCCCTTATATAGGAAACTTTTTTACTGATTGGCTTATGAACTGAACTGTATTGAAATGTTTACTTTGTGAAGTGCCTTGAGACGACTCTTGTCGTGATTTGGCGCTATATAAATAAACTGAATTGAATTGAATTATAGAATATGTTCATGTGTGT
>SSNS01000060.1:387890-615390 GCA_006937985.1 Aphyosemion australe
CTGCCATTGCTCAAGTCTCTAAACCACGGGTCTACGTTATACTGTTATGGCAAGGCAAAAGGGTGAAAAAAGCACGCATTCTAAACGTGTGTTATGTCCTCCAAAATGCGCATCTTGAATGCGCGTTTTGACGCCAAAAGGGGCGTAAAGAAACACGAGTTCTAAAACCACGCATTCTAAACATGCATTGTGTCTGCCAAAACACACGTTTTGGCGGACAAAACTAGGTTTTGAATGCGTGATTATTTCACCCCTTTGGCTCGCAAATATAATGCCATAAAGCAACACAAAGTCAGTACTTCTGGTGTCGGGTCGCAGGTGAAAAACTGTATAGTGTGGTAAACAGACCCATCACAGCTCTGAAAATGAACATAATAGATGATAGTATGCCACCAAAACGTTACGAAAAACATTATTTGAAGGTGTAAAAGTTGCGGAATGTGGCTTTAAAGATGCAAGTCAACATGCTTCTTGGAAAGCTTCAGATTCCTCATTTGGTGTTGATTCCTTTCTTAACTGAATGAACATTTGCTTACAGATGTGGACAAAAGTTTTGGTACCCTTTGGTCAATGAAAGAAAAAACCACAATGGTCACAGAAATAACTTGAATCTGACAAAAGTAATAATAAATAAAAATTCTATGAAATGTAACCAATGAAAGTCAGACATTGCTTTTCAATCATGCTTCAATGGAATTATTAAAAAAATAAACTCATGGAACAGGCCTGGACAAAAATGCAGGTATTTTGGCCCACTCCTCATGAGCAAACTGCTCCAGTTGTCTCAGGTCTGAAGGGCGCCTTTTCCAGACGGCGTGTTTCAGCTCCTTCCAAAGATGCTCAATAGGATTGAGGTCAGGGCTCATAGAAGGCCACTTTAGAATAGTCCAGTGTTTTCCTCTTAGCCATTCTTGGGTGTTTGTAGCTGTGTGTTTTGGGTCATTGTCCTGTTGCAAGATCCATGACCTGAGACTGAGACCAAGCTTTCTGACACTGGCCAGCACATTTCTCTCTAGAATCCCTTGATAGTCTTGAGATTTCATCGTACTCTGCACAGATTCAAGACACCCTGTGGCAGATGCAGCAAAGCAGAACATAACAAAGCCTCCTCCATGTTTCCCAGTTTCACAACAAATAATGTTCTTGCATTCTTAGGCTGGATAGTGCACCTTCAATAAACACTTTAAGACTATGTTGACCTTTTGTCTCCAAATAAAATGCGGTGCTAAAACAGAAAAGAACAGAGGAACAAAGAGCTAAAAGAAAATCTGCAAAAGTTAACATCATTCCCTTTTATTCTGTCAGACATGTCTCTGAAGCAGACATTTGTAGATAAATACTTGTGATCTCTGTCACCCCACGTTGGAGTTCACTGACCTCCCCCTCATGTTTTGGACAATCAATATTACAGCTGGAGGCCATGGGGCCGTTAAAAGTTCTGCAAAAGCTACAGTCTAACTTAAGAAATCCGGATCTTTTATTGATCTCCGTACTGCCCTCTCAGCCCCAAGATCAAATCAACCGTCCTGATGTGACGCATGTTCCCCGTATCCCTCCAAAACAGCTCTGACCTATTGGGTGATGTTTATCATCAGAACGTTGGACTCCTAGGGTCATGTGGTAGTGCACGGCGGACTCGTAAAGGGATGGTTTTGATAGTTTTGACGTAAAAGCTATAAATTATGACAATAAAATGCAAAATAAATAAGAGGTTGACATTGTCTTTAAACCAAAGGTGTAAGTTAAAGGGTTAATAAGCTGATGTGAGGATGTCCAATCAGATCATTAACCATCATGTTTCATTGCCTGGTTGTCCTTTGGCTCTCGCCTCTGCTGTACCATATTCGTTTCTACAAGGTCATCCGAGTTGATTACAGTTGATTAATCCACCTAAAGAGGAGAGGTGCTCTGCCTACATGAAGATACAGAGAGCAGATGAGCTGGTTAGGAGGGCATAATGGAATTTTATTGAAAACAAAATCAGGAAATCAGCAGTAAATCATTAAAATAAACACTCTGGATACAGCCCAAGACAGTTAATTGATGTAAAAAATGTACCAGAAAAAATGAAAAGGTTTTTAATACTAAAATAATTATGTGAATTAAAATTAAATGAGGGAAGTTTGAAGATGAACTCCATTAAACGAGTTAACTAGAGACCACAGAATGACTCGGATTTGACCAGATTTAATGTGGCTTAAACAGTCAGACTGACAAACGGCTGCTCTTTAAATTAGTCCTACTTGGATTTGAAGCTGCATGAAAAAAAGGGAGCAGTAATAAAAAAAATAAAAATATTTTTACTCAGCCGTCACATCTATAGTCCTTGAGACAGTCATGTCACAGAAACAGTTTGTTATGTTTCTTTTCTTTTTTTATAGATCTGCAGGGTGCTTGTTTGTCCTGGAAGGGTGGTGGGGTGGTGGTGGTGGTAGTGTGTGTGTGTGTGGAAGGGGGGGGGGGGGGGGGGGGGGGGGGGGGGGGGGGGGTTGTTGAAGTCAGCAGGAAGTTGCCACAATGGGAGAGCGTCCTTGGTTAGTCACAAAGTTTAGTCACAGACACCAGAAAAATGTGTCTTGACTGTGTTTTCTGTTGCAGAAAAAGAGGTAAGTGAATCTTTATGCTTATCACCATGGTAACAGTCTCTGTGAACTAAACCTCCTCAATAGCAGATTTTATTTAAAGGGATATTCCAGAGGGAGAAAACATTTTGTAACCAGCCCAGTCATTCTCCTAATCTGGCAATATTATATTAGCTTTAGCTTAGCATAAGCAATGCAAGTGAATGGTAACAGCTAGCATTTCAATAGTTCAAATTCAAAAAGGCACCTACTTCTGTAAACACAAATGTGTGGCTACTAGGCTTGTACCCGGCATAGTAAGTGCCGTAAAAGTGGCTGAGTACATGACAGACGAAGTAGGTGTCTTTTGGGGCTTCTGCGTAGTGTGCTTGCGCCTTGCAGTGGCGGCTTACAGCTGTATTTGTCATAATGTAGTCCCAGTTCTTAATCAGCTCCTGTAATTTCTCCATGTTTCTTATTATTTTCATTTTCGGTCGAAATGAATTTTGAACTCAGAGAAAATTTTGGAAAATTTTGGAAAAATCATTTTCATGACTTTTACATCTAATATGCTAACTGTTACCATCCACTTACATTGTTTATGCTAAGCTAAAGCTAACAGATTACTGCCAGATCAGAAGAATGACTGGGCTGGTTACAAAATTGATTTTTCCCACTTATCTAACGCTGAGGATTATGACAACAGACTGGATTTCACTTACAGGTAGACTATCCCTTTAAGAAGAATAAAAAAGAGATAAGAACTTTAAAGAAATTCATTTAAGAAATTCATCAGGAAGAATTTAACAACAAATGAGATGACGTCCTGGTGACCCAAGCCAAAGAAATTGTCACTACCTGACAATTTTAGAATTTGTTTTAAACTTCTTTTAATGGTGTATAATGGGTTGGCCCCTGCCTATTTGTCAAGTGTTGCAGCCACACGTTCCTGGTCGGGCACTCCACTCCGAGAACCAATTGCTGCTCTCGGTTCCCAGAGCTCGGCTGAAGACAAGAGGGGATAGGGCAGTGTACAACACTTTGGTGGCATGTTTCATGCCTGTAAAGTGCTTTATAAATAAAGGTTGATTGATTGATTGAAAGAAAGAAATCGTCACTCGAGCAAGTCGACACCTCACTGGTTGTTGTTCACGTGATCAGAGAAGCGTAGTTTGATTGGCTAAAAGCCACTCAACTTGATTTAGAGGCACTTACTTTGGCTTGAGTCACCAAAACGTCACCTCAGTTATCGTTGAATTTTTGCTGATGAAATTTTTGCTGGTTAAGTAAAAAAATTCAAATACATAATTTCATAAAAGGTCATTGTCATAAATCCAAGGTCTAAAAAAGTCATATTCTGGTGAGAGTCTATTCTTTCTATAGAAGACAGATAAAGTTGATCCATCCTATGAAGTTGAGCTATTTTGTTTATGTTTCTGTGAAAAGTCATAAACAAGTCTGATAAACTACATAATGCTGTAGGAATACAAATAAAAAAAAAACAGAAAAAAAAAAAATCAAGGAAATTCCAGGATGCTCTTCACTTGCATCACTTTGCATTAGCTCGCCACCTCTGTCCCTTAAGAGCTGAAGAGTGCAGAGTCGCTGCTATAGCAACAGTGTGTCTGACAGGCGGCACAGTCAGTGATGAGCTCCTGGACTTCAGGGATGAACGTGATGAAATGAGGAATCATTGTGAGCGAGACGAGCCTCGGTCTGTGTACAACTCTCTAAACATATTTGTTCCTTACGTATGACTGCTTAGGTGGTGCAAACAGTCGGGCTGTACACTAACAGCATTAAATATTTTCTTGCTTTCTGTGGAGACACGTATTCATGCATGCATGCACACACACATATATACACACACGCCTGCTAAACATCAAGGTCAAAGCAGATCAGCGTGTACCTGAGTCAGATCACACAGCTGGACTGCGGGGAAGTTTATGACCTTCTATAACTCCCAACCCCCCCATGATGCACACATGCGTGTTGATAAAAATTTATTTCACATAAGCATGCGCCAAATGCATTATTCAGGAAGCCTCGTGCGTGCAAACGTCTCACTGTTTTAAATGAAGGGCATTCTAACTGTAGGCTTTAATTTACCAGAGTCACTGTGTAAACACGAGTTCTGCTGTTACAGAAGGAGCTCTCATTCCTGGGATAAATACACCTTTTATTATTAACTCTCTAATATCTGCAAGAACAAACCAGCTGCATGCACATAAACAGGAGAGACTTTGAAGTATGAAATGCGGTGGCAGCCTAAAGCCTCAGCTGAACTCAGTGTGAACCGAAGACTAGCAGCATAACAGCATGTTGTAAATCACCTTCAGATTCATTTTTTATCAACACTTTCACTTTGAACTGGGTATTGTTTTGTCATGCTGCAGACATTGCAGGAGAAATGTTCTTTCTCTGAGCCTCGGTGTTGCCAACAAACTAAATGCCTGACCGAGAAGTGACCAGAACAGTAGGATTTACGTCCGTCTGAGGAAAGCTTCCAGCGAGCCGACGAAGCAGTACGGTGTGCCCAAGGGACAAGCTGCTTCATCATCGTATCGATCTGCACCCAGACTAGTTCGCAGCATGGAGTTTCACGATTGATTATTGATATCAGTGAGTCTCATCAACATGAGGACGTTCATTCCGTTGTTGGAGACTCTACATATGTTGTTTTGAACTGGAAAGGAGAAGAAAGCAAGAACTTTATGCATGCATCTGCAGAGAAACACCTGAAACCTAATCACATTTACTGTTGCAATCAAATCCACGTAAGCTGATTTCACAGATTTATTTACCACCAAAACAGGAGAACTTTTCTGCATTCTTTTATGTTGTCGCTGGCCGGATGGATGAATTACATCATGCAGGATAAACGTGTGAGTCTCAATGTAGAAAGACCCTACTTAAATTTGATTTTGGACAGTTTAAATAGGCGAGGTATGCAGTCATATGCTAAAGTGTTTTGTATGTGTGTGTGTGAGAGCCTCGTCAGCATGTGTCTGCACATCCAAAGAGATTACTCACCTCATGCTCCGTGATTCTCAATCCCCAAAATCATTTTCTTAATTTGGATGATTATCGAGGAATACGTCCCTGTGAATTTCTCAACATGACACCACAGGATTTTGCCGTCTTGCCTAACATCTAAAAAAACAGACACACACCACACAGGTGCAAATGAGGACTGGTTCTTCAGGGCTTTTAATTTTACCATTACTGAGGAGATCCTGCTGTTTTTACTTCCTGCAGCTCACACACCCTTTAAATTGATTCAATATGTAAATTAGGCCGAGGAAAACTGAGGAGATAATCCTGATACGTTCAGAGTTTAGATATGTTCAAGAAATATGTGTTAAAGAAGTGGTTCCCCAACGTGGTGTGTGAAACACCAATCTGTTGGGTCCTGAGTTGATCCCCAGAAATTGTGAAACTAATTCCTTATTTTCACCTTTCTGATCCTTGAAAAAATGTGACAAATTGATGAAAATAGTACATTGGTTATTTTTTTTTTTGTCTGTCTGCACATTTCTTGATTTGTTGGCATTTTTACATCAACCAGTGTTAGTTGGGGGTTACAACCCTCTGCTCATGCAAATTTCTGGGATCAAAAGGTTTTTTTTTTTGCAACGGAGAAATATTCCTGGGAAGAGGTGGCGCTATTTACAAAACAAAAATAAAATTTGCAGAATATATAGATGTTTAACACAAAATGTCAGGATCTGGCTGGGACTGGACTGAGCAGACACAAGCGTGAGTAGGAATGTGGCGTGTTGTATGACCCAAGCGCGGAGTGACCGACACTGGGTTTGAACAGACACGCAGTTAATATAGAAAGCCGCGGCGCGCAGCTCGATTGGAAACGAGAGCACGTGCTTTTCCAGAATAGAGAGTGACTTACTGGTAGTCGACATGACAGGCACGTAGACCGGCAGGTCTAAATGAGACTGGCTGGTCAGGAGCTCTGGAAAAGGTTCGGGTTGTCTGTGAAACGCTGAAGCGGTTCGATGACTGAACTGTGAGCAGTGATTCTGAATTCCTGAAATAACTCCGCACAGATGACGTAGGAGGAAGGCTAATGCGGGGCATGATGGGAAGCGGAGCATGCTGGGTAGTGAAGTCCTGAGGTGGGTTTGGTCTAAAGGGTAATGAGATGTCAGATGGAGGCTGGTTTCTAGTGTACTGGGGCAGGTTTGGGTCTGAAGTGGAGGAGTTCAGGGGTGATCAGAAGTGAGGTGGAGGACGAGGAGCCATGATCGTGACACAAAACGCCTCTAGGCTAAATGGACAATAGCTAAAAATAACCCTGAACGGAGGAAACACTGGCAATGTTATTTAACCATTAGACTAAAAATGAGTGGGGCAACGCTCCACCAAAACAAGTTAACCTAAAACAAGAGGCAATCTTCACGACAGGATTAAAAACACTACAACAAAGTTCTGAGGCAATTTGCAATCAATCAAAAGCTCCAGGGCTATGTAAACAACAAAAAGCAAAAACAAAAAAACAAAGCTCTGGCTCTTTAAACAAACTACACAAGGGGTTTTAAAGCATAACGTTCATCAAAAAAAATCTAGTTTTCTAAGACTAACAAGATCAATGCTATTGCTACACAGCGTGATCTGGGGACAACAGCACATATCTGAGTCCCCAGAACCACCAGCAGTCTCTGTGTTTTAAGGAGCTCCGTTCCTTAGGTGTCATTAGGGCAACAGCTGCACCGGCCAAATCTAGGAGGAAGAAGGGATGGAAGCTCAGACTGGCTGTGCCGCTGTTCAGGGTGCTGATCAAGAGGGAGCAGGCGCTGTCCGAGGTGCTGAACTGAAAGGGGTAAAGTGCAACAGAAATGCTGTGCACGGTGCTCCACCTGTAACAACATCATTATGTCAAAGACGTGTAAAAGTCTCATTAGCAATATCAGATTGTTGACTACTTTGTGTGGAGTTTATTTATTTGCTCACATTTTACTCTATTTTGTTTAACCTGGAATTCAGCCAATTACCACTCAATTTTGCATTGCATAAAATACCAATGGCATAATGCTATTATGGCAATCAGAACACTAGATAAGCAGTAGAATGGTTATGCAACCTACTGAGCTATTAGGTTACATTCTGAATATGTCCTCAACAATAGCAAACACAGTAAAATATATTTACACAGTGATTGTTAAGGCACTAAAACAATTTATAGATCAGTCATTAACTCACTCATACATACTTTGGTGGTGTTAAAGGCAGAGAAACCGTGTAATCCTTGTTCTTTTTGAAATACGATCAGTTACTTGAGTTTCTGTCAAAATGAACACTGATGGACTCACCCACGTTGGCTTCTTCCCACGGAGGGCTGTGTTGAGTTTGTGGCAAGGAGAGAGCAGAGCAGACTAGTAGAAGCTAACCATTGGCATTTGCAGCTCTACTCCTCTGGAGTGACACCTGCTGTTTGTGATGAGGACTGCAGGAAGCATATAGTACATTTTACCACATTGACTACACACCTCATTAAAAATATCACCCATGTCTGCCCCTATTTTTCCCAATAGCCTGATGAGATGACTTCAAAGTGTCTTTAATTACTTCTATAAATGTTTCCACTCATTGCTGCTTTTACCACACTTGCAGTCGATAGATCTGAAGCTGAGGAGAAGCAAGAAGCTGGAATCCAATAAAAGTCATCTGCGCATTCTGTAACCGAGACACATGATGAAAGAAGCAGAATGACAGCTGACAATCTGTGAATGGATAAGAAAAAGAACTTTTGTAAGTGGCATGTTGATTCCTTTTTCTCATTTATTTGTTACTTCAGTCTCTTTGTGCCATGATTTTTAGCAACGACCACACAATACCAGTAGGTAGTATGTTTAATCTATTCAAATAAAGTCAAAAACATAAAAGAGACGTTTAGCATATTTTGTGCCCTGGCATAATTTGAGGAAGCTTTATGTCACGATCCTGACTCCTCGACCTCCACCTCACTTCTAATCACCCCAGAACTCCAGAACCAGCCTTCATCCCACAACTCACTCCTCTCAGGTCAAACCCGCCACAGGACGTCACTACCCATCATGCCCCACACCGGACTTCCTGGCCATGTCATCTGCACGGGACTATTTCAGGAAGTCAGAATCACTGCTCACGGCTCAGTCATCATTCCGGTTAGCATTTCATGCCTGACCTGTTCCAGAGCTCCCGACCAGCCAGTCTGCACCTCATCCCTGTCGACTACCAGTAAGTCGTTTCACTTTATTCGGAACCGCACGCGCTCTCATATCCAATCAAGCTGCTTCCTACATTAACTTCGTGTCTGTTCAAACCCATTGTCAGTCACTCCGCACTTGGGTCGTAACAACACGCCACATTCCAACTCACGCTGTTCAGTCCAGTCCTAGCCAGATCCTGACACTTTATTGGTAATAAATAATAAATACTACCAAACCCTTTTGCATGGTCCTTACCTGACCACCGTCATCCTTAATATAATAGAGATAATAAGAAAAAATGTTCCCTTTGAAAGTAGACCTTGAGTTGTTGTGTATGCACCTGAGTCCTGAGCTTTTAGGTGGAGTTCATTCGTATTTTCACCCAGATATCTTGTATTAGTACGGCTACATCAACATATACAGCAAGATTTTTGTACATTTTGAAGTTTTAAAAGAATTTTTTTAGCTACTAACTGTTAAAAAAACAGATTTTTATTCTTTAATTCAATAAAGTTGTACGTTGAACTGAATAATGCCATGCAAGAATCCAACATCTCATGTGAGATGGGTCTCAGCAGGTTAAAAACACATGAAAGGAACTAAAATCACTGCAATAAAAATATGACATCTGCAGTAACATGCACAGTCCACAATAATACCTTCTTTCTCCCCGACCTGGATTATTACACCAATGTCATAAAAATTAGATTATTGAGCTTTTTTATTTGATACACAATCTCCATAGTAATGTAACAATGATTGAATAAAGAATTCTGTATCCCCCTGCCGACTGGTCCCCTATTAATAAAATGTCAATTTCAGCTTATCTAATGCATATTAAAAGTCAGGAGGCTGAATCTGGGCTCAAAGCTCATCTCAGGTGGTAATTTGCTGCCTATTTTCCATATAAAAGTCGGATTCTACCTAATTCTTTTGGATGTAAAACCGTAATAATCTCTGTTCATCATGTCTCTGAGTAACCGTATAGTTTCTGACAAATATCTCCATGTTGCCATTTGAGCTTTGACCTACCGCACACAAACAAGAACACGGCCGCTTCCCGTGGGACAGGAAGTGCCACCAGACAAGGCGCCGCATGTCGGTCTGTGCACTTTTCTGTCAGTGCAGTTGAGCACCTCAGACTGCACCTCCAACACCTCCTGGGAGAGTCTCAGACATCATTCACAACACACCAAGCATTGACATTCACTTTCACACACACACACACACACACACACACACACACACACACACACACACACACACGCACACACACACACACACACACACACATGCACATACACACAAAGTGTGCAGTTGTATAAATGAAACTGAGAAAGTGGAGTCAGATGGAGTTGGAGTCTGTGGGAATATAGACTCATGGCTCCACGCTTCATAACTCAGAGTTGGTGAGGGGCAAAATTACAATAGCAGGAAATTTATGAGATTACAATATTAGATAGGTGATGCATTAAATTAATGCTATAGTGTGCTGAAATGTTGAAGGAGGGGGGCAAAGAGGTTCTGTCTGTGTCAAATTCTGATTCAGTCTCTAAGGCGGGACGAGGAGAGACGGTATGAATGTGGAATGACTTTATCGCCATCAAAAAGTTACCGTGATTGTTTTTTCATGCTCCAGAGATTCTCTGTTATTTTGGTATGTAAAACACCAGAGTTGATAATATAGCAACAGATCTTTGCATTTACTGCAGTAGAACCAATCAGAGGCAGAAATAAGCATATGCATGAGATGAATATATATACAAAAATAAAAAAAATGGTGCATCAAGAAAGGATCTAAACCAGTGGCTCTCATTTTTTAAGCTTCTATCCCGTAAACGTGCAATGACTTGTGACTGCCATTTTTTGTCCAGCTTTTTTGTCAATTTGGGGTCCTGACCTTTGGGAACCATTGACCTAACCCGTAATAACCCCTAGTTTGGCCTCAGTGTCAGGTGAATTCATGATTGGTGTGTGTGTGTGTGTGGGGGGTCCTGCTCTGTCTTCTCAACCCCCAGTGAGTCGTGGTGGATGGCTGCTCATACTGAGCCAGGATCCGCTGGAGGTTTTTTCCTGTTAAATGAGAGTTTTCCTCTCCACTGTCGCTACATGCTTGCTTAGTATGAGAATTGTTGTAAAGACACCGACGCTAGTCAGTGACTTGATGCAATCTGCTGGGTTTCTTATATAGGAAACTTTTTACTGATTGGCTTAATGAACTGAACTGTATTAGAATGTTTACTTTGTGAAGTGCCTTGAGACGACTCTTGCTGTGATTTGGTGCTATAGAAATAAACTGAATTGAACTGAAATGTAATCTTTTGTCTACTGGTTTTTTACGTAGTCACCTAAACATTTCAGTATTTTGCAAAATTTTGTAAACGTTCATCTAAAGTTGAGTTGAGAAATGAGTTTTCTCCGCAGGGTGTCTGGGCTCTCCCTTAGAGAAAGGGTGAGAAGTTCGGTCATCTGGGAGGGGCTCGGAGTAGATCCGCTGCTCCTCCACATCGAGAGGAGCCAGTTGAGGTGGCTCGGGCATCTGGTTAGGATGCCTCCTGGATGCCTCCCTGGTGAGGTTTTCCAGGCACGTCCAACTGGGAGGAGACCCAAAGGAAGACCCAGGACACGCTGGAGGGACTATGTCACTCGGCTGGCCAGGGAACGCCTTGGGATTCCCCCGGAAGAGCTGGCCCAAGTAGGTGGGGAGAGGGAAGTCTGGGCCTCCCTCCTTAGGCTCCTTCCCCCCGCGACCCGACTCCAGATAAGCGGAAGAGAATGGATGGATGGATGGATCGTCTAAAGTTAGTCTGAATGCTATGAAGCCATTATAAAATATGGTTCAAATCTATAGGTAGATTAGTATGTTTAAGACTCTTATTGTGAAGGACTGAAGGATGTTCTATTGGTGCTGCTGTTGAGGTTGTATAAGTAGGAAAATGATCTGACCTTGTGATAAATAAAATCACTCATATATATATATATATATATATTTAAAATGTTTTACCCATTAAAATGTACACAGAACCCCTGATTACAAAAATAAATAAAACAGCAAATTAAATGAAGTTTGCTGCATCGGCCTATTCTTGAAGCAGCTTACCTTGGACTATTTTCTCAAAATAAACTTTGTACACACGTAGATATTTTTCTACAATTTTGCCTGTCATCCACACAAATGTGAAGATGAACAGCACCAAAAACACACTAAAGCAGTTTAAAGAGGTATCTGGTAATAATATGGAATAAGATAAGAATTATTCATCACTTTTCTACAGAAACCTGCTTTAGAAGATCTGGTTCATAAGAAAATTTAATGCTGCTGGTTCTGCTGCACAAGGTGTGCCATTAACGTATGGTAATACTGTGTTTCTGTGTGAGATAATAGACAATAAACAGCTGTAAATAGTTTATCCTGGACCTCAGTGTAATAAGAAGGTGAATAATGAGCTTTGTGTTTCCTCCTAGTTTATTTTTCAAGTGTTAAACCCTGAAGAGAAGTTTGAATTCACACCTCATTCAAATCTGAGAAACACAGAGAAAAAACTTCTGTCTGCAGGGAGAGTGCTCATGTGGAAGTGACAGACAGAAGTAACGCATCGATGTGAGATTGTTGGGATCACAGGATCCCTGTCCATCACGCTGATGGACGGGGAAATAAAATACATCCATCTGTGTTTATTTACACCTATCAGCTTCTTAGTGCACTTTTTTAGAAGTGTTATGATCTGGTTGACCGTCTGCAGAATGGTTTGGTGGTTTTAGTGATGATTAAATGCAGATGTCTTCATTTTATTTTTTCAGGTTTGCTTTTTCTGATATTTCACCACTTATTGCTTTCCGTAGACACTCTGATCCCAGTGAATTATGTGATATTGTCTGATCTCCTTGTTGCCACCTGTTTGAGGTGCTGATCTAATAAACGTACTCCTTTGCTTGTTTTCATTTGGCACCTTTTTAGTTTGTCTTTAGGTTTAATTAACTCAGTTTAGTTTGTTTTAAAGCCATACTATGCAACTTTTTCATATTTTTAATTATTTTCTAGAGCCTGTATGTGCTAAAATGACCCTTTACAGGGTTAATGAAATGTCACTCAGACCCCCACCGCCCCCTGTGGCCAGAATACTGCACTTGCAACTTCAGAGTGGCGGTCCGGTCTCTATTGGACCTGACATGACTGGTGCTGCAGTCTGCTTCCAGCATGTTTCCTGCATGTTTTAGATCATGAACACAGCTGATTTGTTTGATTTAGTGATGAACCGCTCCTGTAGACACTAATGAAGCTGAGGAGACGTTTCAGCAGTTAGATTAAGGTGTTAAAAAGACGAACGCACAGCGAGGAGATACGTTTCACTTTTGCTTTCACTAACGGACACTAGGGGGTGCTAAAAACAAGCCAAAACTGCCAAGTGTGTCTTTAATATATGCATTGTCATAAAAATCCATCAAGCTTTTTATTTACAGTTTGACATCTGTTCAGGTAATTGTACATTTTGAGAGAAAAATCTTTAAAACCTTTAATGAAGTGACATGAAAGGACAAGCTTGGTCTACGGGTTTGCAAAGAAAAAACAAAACAAAAAATAAAACATTTTCTACATTTCAGTAAAGATGTCACAAACAAAACAGTTGGGATTCAGTGGGTGGAAATCTGATAATCATTTTAGTATTTGGCTTGTTTTTAACTTATCTATTCAGATGACAGTAAGTCACATGCAGTTCACTATTTCACAGGCTTAAAACATTTATAGGCATGTATATAAATGTGAATAAAATATTCTGGTACTAAATTGTTGACAAAACAAGACCCTTGTTAAACAACAAAAAAATACACACAATGTTACACATATTATAAATTTATATTTCCAGAGGACGAAACCACTTGAGATGAGCCGTCTCGTGTTCGAGCGTGTCCTCTTACCTACCGACAAAGTCAAGATAACACAGTCAATAAGCAAAAAGACTAATCTGAAACATTGATCACAAACTGGAATAAATAAATAAATAAAATCCAGACATCCCATATCCATATTAGGCAAAAAGTCAAAGCATGTATGTGTGACAGTGTGAGTGTCCTGTCACTGGATCCCAATTGATCACGTGCCCTGGCTGCTTGGCCACAGGGATATCCCTTTGGCTGACTGGTTACCACGTGTGACTCTCACCCGGGAGTCTGGGGTTCAAGTCCCGCCCGGGCCCTCGTTTGTCCACCTTGCCACATATGAAAAACTAAATAGCACAGAGAAATTATGAAGTGGGCGTTACTGTAGATGCAGGAATACTGATCCCCGAATACAATCATAAACAGTTGCAGATGGCCATTACATTTTCATAAACCAAAGGTCTAAACAGATGTAATTGACCTTAAATGAGCAGGTAACGTGTTCCAGTCCATTGGACCTTTATGGCAGCAACATCAAAACCCAATCCTGACAACAAAGGAAAATGTTGCTAAAATATTACAGGTGTGTTTTTTACTGTCATTAATGACAAGAACCATTTAATAAGTATGAATATTATTTTTCTGGAGGAAAGAAAATCATAACAGTAACTATTGTCCACTATTTGTCCCTGCTCGGACGCTTCGCTTGGAGAACCTTCTGCTGCTCTCAGTCTCTAGGTCATGCTGGATGAAGAGAGAGGATAGAGCCTCCTCAGTGGCAGGTCCGAAGCTTCAGAACGAGCTTCCTCTGTCCATAAGGGCTTCTACACCTGTGGCGGTTTTAAAACAAGGCTGACGACTTCCTTTTATGATTTGGCGTTTACCTCTGGTTTTATTTGTTCTTATCATATAACTTGTGATACTGTTTTATCAGTTTTATTATGTCTGTGAAGCACCTTGGTGTCATATCCTGTCTCTAAGGCGCTATAAAAATAAAGACTGAGTTGAGTTCTTATCAATAACTGAATGTTGTAAAGCACCTTGGGGGGTTCTAGGACTCCATTTACCATTTAGCCAATAACAATTACAAAATAACAATAAGGTCATAATAAGTAGTTAAAATAAATAATTTAGTTGGTTTAATTAAACAGATAAAGCGTTTTATCAAAGTCCAGCGACAGAAGTGTACTCCTGTAAGAGACACTACTCTGGCTAAGTCAAAGTGTGGTCAGATGTAAAGCTGGTATGGCTGTAACAGAATCAGCTCTGCAAGCAGCGGTGGGACCTCAATGCCTGAACAAAACCAGATCTCAACAACAGCTAATTAGGTGAGAAATAACAGAGATGTTTTGACTGGTTTTCTGGTATTCTTTTAGTATAGTAAGCCAGTACTTCAAATCAAAAACCTGAATTTTTGGATCAACGTCATGGTCTATCATAGTCTCTGACTGTCACTATAAACACATGCTGTGGCCATCACTGTTTGTCTGCATAGAACAAATTGCATACAGGCCAAATCATGCAAAGTCCTTCAAAAGTTGTGGATGCATCAATGAATTTTACTTAGTTTAATAGCAATACATTAATTTAACACTTGCATCATTTTCATACCCTAAGTACATTAGAGGTATTCAAATGAATGGGTGTCTATACGGAGCCTAAGTGTAATTTCTGGTCAGCTCATGGGTCCCCTGACCAGAAAAGTAATGAATGTTAGTGAATGGGGTAATTCTCTGGTCCACTTTACCTTACACCCTGAATCACACATATGTCCTTCTTCAATTTAAATGAAAAATATTTATGTGTTTCGACTATGTCTGTCATGTAATTTAAAGCAGCAATCCGAAGTTTTCTCCTTTCAGGAATTATGCATTATTTTTCAGAAATCCGTAAAAGTGATTGTCTTATCATGTAGTGTGATATAATGTAAGTGATACGTCTTTTTTTGTTTTTTGCTAAGCCTGCCCCCTGCCCCATAAAATCTGTGCAATAGGAAGCTGAGCGCCGATCAGAACTAACCAATAGTGTTAGACTGCCACTGCTTCAAATTTAAGGAAGTACCTCAGCTGATGCAGAGTTGATGAACTTTTCACGGACAAGTAAGTCTTTAAAATGTAAATATATGAAAACACAACATGACATGAGAATAATACTTGTAAAACGTGTTTTAGCTCTGTTTGTCGGCTACAGAAGCACATTCATAAACAAGAAACGTGCAGTCGCCATCATAAATTACCGATTTGACCGACTCTTGGTGTGACATGGTTGTCAGCCATTAGATGTTGACTTCAGATAAAAGAAATACTCCAGACAGCCGCTTTAAAGCAACATTCCGCAACTTTTACACCTTAGAATTATGTTTTTTTGTAAAGTCTTTGCGTCATAGTATTATCTATTATGTTCATTTTCATACCTGTGATAGTGTTGGGGGGGTCCCACGTCTGTTTAATGCACTATACAGTTTTTGTGCTTCGGGTAGCGCCGGAAGTACTTACTGGGTGTCGTTTTATGGCAGGATATGGCAAGCCAAAGGGATGAAAAAGCGCACGTTCTAAACGTGCGTTATGTCTGCCACAATGCGCATCTTGACCGCGCGTTTTGACGCCAAAGGGGGCAAAAACTTGCGTGTTCTAAAAGCGAGTATTATGTCCGCCAAAACGCGCGTCTTGAACGAGCGTTTTGGCGGACATAATGCGAGTTTAGAACGCACATTTTTTTTTATCCCTTTGGCTTGCCATAATTGTATAAAGTAGACTCGCTGTAGCAGCGGCAGATTCACCAAAGAAAGCTAGAAATCCCTTATCAGAGGATTATAGGAAAAGAAAAGAAGAACGTGATAGAGTGAGAGCAAAGACCAGAGTTATTGTTGGGCCATCTTTTCCTCGCTGGAGAGCTCTTTTAGAAAGAACAGCATGAACTACGGACTCTGATCTAGCCGTGCTGCTAGGTAAGTAATAAATGATTTCACTGGAGTTATTGTGTTTGGTTGGGCATAAAGTTGTTATGCAGTCCTGATAAAACTATTTATTCAATGTGTGGAGGTGGAAAAGTTTGTTTTCGTTGTTTTGCCTGACATTAGGAATGTAAACATGCCTCTTATGCCTGAGAGAGATTTAATGTTACGACAGTGACGTTACGCAGCAAGCCTCTAGAGGGCAACAGAGACCATATAACTACAAAGTTGCAGAATGCTGCTTTAAGATTTATTAGCTTGTGAAAATTCGTAAATTAAAATGACTATAAATCAGACGTTGCATATATGTCACAGCAGAATCTCTTCTCCAGCATAGCTGCTACTTACCACATGACCAGGTTTATAGTGGTTTTCTCCACTTTTAATGCTCCTTCTTTCATCGTGGAAGAAGGATGTCAAGCTCGCTAAACTCACAGCCATTTTTCTTCTCCTTGTCTGGTTTGATGATGTAAATTTTGTGAGACGAACAGTTGGAGTCCAGTACGTGTGTTCACACAAGACCTAGAGCCACCTGTTGAAAATAAGCGCTTTCTTGGCATAATGTGTCTTAAAAATTAACAGACATCAAATGTTAAATCAATGGCACATTATCAAACGTGATCACAAAATAACTTTTATTGCTCCATAGACCCTTTTTTATGTTTTTAACAGTAGGGTGGAAGTAGATGGGCGTGACTTATGCTCCTCATAGATGATCAAAGTGCTGACAGACAGTTTAGCTACTCAGAAAACAGGGTTTGTCTTGTTGTTCCTGCAAGTAGATGTCTTTATACCACCAGTCTATTTCAAACATACAGTTTTAAACACCAGTCAGTGTTTGTGAATGCTCGTCATTGATCTCCAGTCTTTGCGAAATCCAAGCTCCATTAACACCAAAGTATTTGTTTTGTTCGTCATAATTAATGTTCTGCTAGAAACAAGATTAATCAACATTAGACTTTTTTCCTTCTGTGATGAATACTTAAGCAAATCATGATGCAAGCCGAAGGTTTAAGATGCACATAAAATCCTATTGAAGTGAAATGTGTCATTTTGAATTAAGGCAAAGGTGCAGAATCTGTGATTCTGAGTCACAACATGAATGTGAATGCAGCTCAAACCCCAGCAGACACACAGAACAGTGGATGCAAGATGATTCAGAGCTTATTGGGTTGCACAGTTGTGAATGCACATGGAAAATTGTGTTAATATAAAAAAGCTTGTGAAATAATTTATTTATCTTCTTCCAGATTTTGACTATTAGTGTATTCTAATGTGCCTCAGTAGTACTGTAATAATTACCATGCACATATCTGATTGAGGTTGTTGCAAGAAAGTGGTAAACACTGCATTAGCGTTAGCATCTATACCTTCACAAATAGACTCCATTTGTCTGTGAGCACTTGGGATTGGGTTTGAAAATAAAAAAAACATTTTAATTAAGAACAAGGAAGCAGCCATCCTCTAATTAAAACACAACATAAAATGAGCTGAGATCAAATGAACTTAATGTTCTATTTTAATGGATAAATCCATGATAGAACAGCTGGAGATGTTACGGATATATCAACGGCATTTTGAATAAAAAAAAAGCTAGTCATCAAAGTGACAGCTTGAAGCATGAAGAGGGAGCGTGCATATCTGAAAAGCCTTAAGCCTACCTCCAATTCCTCACTTAGCTCCTTCTCTGCCACTCTCCTGAAGGCATCTACAAAGCCGCTGTTGATATTCTTTCCAGGTAACAGGAAAGCACCTCCAAAACATTTGAAAAATGTATGACTGAAACATCATTCACATTGATCCACCAATTCCCAGCCTACATTACATACCTTCTTTCTGGTAAGTGTGCACATGCATCATAGGACTGCCGAAGACCTATAAATCATGCATTAAGATGCTTTCTCCCCCTGCAGTCAACACGTTTTTTGTCTGCAAAATTCACCAGCTCTCTCAAGCCATTCTTCATTTTCACCACATTATGTGAGAACAGATTTTTGCCATGTTTTATAGCATCATGCTTCTGTTTGTAAATTAGGAGTCTTTTTTTGTTGCCCATCATTTTACGGGCTTGTGTGCATGAGCTTATTTGTAGAGTGAAAAATCTAGAGGATTTTATTAAAAACCCATGAAAGTCTTCACTAAACCTACAACTTATTCAAATTGAGACTCAAACCAGCAATCAAAAAAAATTCCCATCTCACCCTTCACGGGTGATCTCATCCTTCCAAGCTCTGGTCCTCTACCAGAGGCCTGGGAGCTTGAGGGTTCTTCAGTATCTCAGCTGTTCTTAGATCTGCACTTTTCTGGACTGAGATGTCTGATGTTTTTCCTGGGATCTGCTTTAGCCACTCCTCCAGTTTGGGGGTCACTGCCCCGATGACCACGGCCACCACCGATGTCTTCACTCTCCAGGCTTTCTCAAGTTCTTCTTTGAGGCCCTGGTACTTCTCTAGTTTCTCCTGTTCCTTTTTCCTGATGTTGCATCACTTGGTATTGCCACGTCAACCACAATAGCTGTCCTCTGTTGTTTGTCCACCACCACAATGTCTGGTTGGTTCTCCATCACCATTTTGTCAGTCTGGATCTGGAAGTCCCACAGGATCTTGGCTCGCTCGTTCTCTACCACCTTAGGGGGTGTTTCCCATTTTGATCTTGGGGTTTCCAGTCCATACTCTGCACAGATGTTCCTGTACACTATGCCAGCCACTTGGTTGTGGCGTTCCATGTCTGCTTTCCCTGCCAGCATCTTACACCCTGCAGTTATGTGGTGGACTGTCTCAGGGGCCTCTCTGCATAGCCTACACCTTGGGTCTTGTCTGGTGTGGTAGATCTTGGCCTCTGTTGCTCTGGTGTTCAGGGCCTGTTCCTGTGCAGCCATAATGAGTCCTTTAGACCAGCTCTTTCTAGCCATTGGTAGGATTTATTGATATCAGCCACTTCAGTTATCTGTCGGTGGTACATCCCATGTAGGGGTTTATCCTCCCATGATGGTATTTCCAGCGCCTCCTCCTCTGTTCTCCATTGTCTGAGACATTCACTGAGCACGTCATCTGTTGGGGCCTTGTCCTTGATGTACTTATGGATCTTGGATGTTTCATCCTGGACAGTGGCTCTCACACTCACTAGTCCTCAGCCTCCTTCCTTACAGCTAGTGTTCAGTCTCAGGGTGCTGGACTTGGGATGGAACCCTCCATGCATGGTTAGGAACTTCCGTGTCTTAACATCTGTGGTCTGTATTTCTTCCTATGGCCAGCTTATTATTCCTGCAGGATATCTGATTACTGGCATGGTGCAGCTGTTTATTGCCTTGATCTTGTTCTTGCCATTGAGCTGACTTCTTAGGACGTGCCTTACTCATTGTAGGTATTTGGCTGTGGCTCCTTTCCTTGCGGCTTCATTGAGGTTGCCATTTGCTTGTAGGATACCAAGGTACTTGTAGCTGTTCTCAATGTCTGCTATTGTTCTTTCTGGGAGTGAGACCCCTTCTGTGTGGACTACCTTCCCTTTCTTTGTCACCATCCAACCACACTTCCTATATCAGTGCTGTAGATCCTGGTGGTGTGGATAAGTGAATCTATTTCTTGCTCGTTCTTGGCGTACAGCTTTATGTCATCCATGTAGAGTAGCTGATTGTGGTTCCATTCTTCCATAGCCAGTCTTGTTGATTATTTGGCTGAGGGGGTTCAGAGTGGAGAGGAGCAACGTTCCACCAAAACCTATTGACCAAATCAAGAGGTGATTCTAAACGACAGCACTCTTCACACCTTAACTAAGTTATCTAAAGCACTTGTCAAACTATCAAAGGTCCTACGAACAAACAAGACCACTATTTTACTGATAAGGGTCTTTTATGGCTACATTTCAATTTTCAAATCAAACACGCTGCTTTTTTTCATCTCAAGTTGGCTGGGAACTCTTGTATTGTCGGAGCTTTTCCACAGCATTCTATTTATTAGTGAAGTCATGATTTCACATTGTCTGTCACTGTCTGAAGGACTGTTGGTAAATTGTTTTGCATATAAAGGTGACAGGAAGCAAAGGAAGTTATCGCCTGCATACATCTTCCTTTCCGAGCAGCACAGCACTGGCCTTCCATCTGATAGGAGCTCTCTCTTTCCACCTCACCAACTGTCCCCACAAGAGGAGCGCTCTCAGCTCCAACTCCAACCACTTTCCCATTATGCAAATGATTTCCCTGCAGAAAAGCTCCACGGCATGTGCCCATCAATTCAGTGAGGCCTCCAGTTTGAATACATGCATTTTTTTACCACTTTCCTCCCCCCTCCCCCCTCCCTTCTTCCCTTCATAATTTTGAAAAGAAGGTCTATTTCTGATGCATAGTGCCGGTATTCACATTGCTGTGGTGAGGGAATAGAAAGAAGTCTTACCCAATCAATTTATACAGCCTCCTTTGAAGACTATGCTTCTTTCTATGGTAAGGAGAGACATTATACAAATGCATGGGGAATACAGGAGTTGCACTCATACAGCCATGGGTTGTCTGAAGCATTGCCATTCCAACTGCACACACAACACCAGAGCATATAAATAAACTTCCTCTGCACATTTGATTAACTTCTTAGCCACCCTGAAGGTATGTGGCCTTAAAACCTCACCATCATTTAATCCTCACGTCCACGGCAAAATCCTGGAGTAAGAAATTCAAAATGTCTTCATTCTCTACATCGCCACTGGCAGAGTCCATCTGCAAACTCAATGCATAGTGATCAGCATTAAGCTTCTTTCTTTTCTTTTTTTTGGACTTTATTCTGAATCGAACCCTATTGAGGAAAATATGAAGGAAAAGATATCACACGTATAAATAAAAGCTGTCCTCATTTATTTATTTTTTCCTCCTATGTTGTTCATGTTTAGCAGCTCTCAAGTTTTTTTTTCCAGAGGGTGAGCTGCTAGCTACTGTCAAATCAATTTCACACACTTTAACTATCCTCACCTCTGGGCTCTGAAAGTAGCAGGAGCATTTAAACCAGCAGACACAGGCAAGTCAAGGTGTAGCATCTACAGGTAAGAACATTTTTAATATTTGCTCATCCTGCGAGAGATTAAGTCTTCTTCTGTAGTTTTAGTGACCCACAGATTCGTAGCTAAATGTTATTCATAAAGGTGTCTAAGAACTCAAAACTGCATTTGCCTTGTTGAATATCAGCAGATTGGTGTTATGTTCCATACCAAAAACTCCGACCTGCTTTTCTACGCAAATTAATAATGTTGTAATGGCCGCGGATAAATGGTTGGTTCTGAGAAGACACTCTTAAATTTTCATCTGTCAACCCACTTCAACGTATATAATGGCAATGGTCACGGTAATGCAAACAATGCTAACCCAAGCTAGTGAAATGCTAGCCAACATTCTTGTTGACCGAGAGAAAAACAACAAAGAAAAATGTTGGAGCACACTTGTAATGTTCCAGGATGTACTGGGATTTTGACTGAATGCCAGACAGATTTTTTTTGTCTGAATAAGTTAAGACTAAAAGAAAGTGCATGAATGAGAGTTAAGACTGAGGGGGTAGGGCTAAATAAGTGTTTACTTCTGCCTACTCCAGGGTTTCCCCCAGCGCTATATTAGCCTGGCGGGCCGTCAGGCTTTGCCTGCCCCCCCGCCAGGCTAATTTATTTATTTTAAAGTTTTTTTAATGCACCAAACTAACATTTAAAATGTTAAATTTAGCGCTTAAACAAATACTCAATTGTTTCGATTAAAAAAAATCCTCAAATCATTATTATTTACTGATTCGAGGCTTTGTTAAATGCGCACCACAGTCGGACTCTAATTTACACGGACACATTTTACTGGCGCACAACGGTGAATATCACCAGTGATAGGCAAGGCAAGGCAGTTTTATTTATATAGCGCATTTCCTATCCGAAGGCAACTCAAAGCGCTTTACAAACAATAGAGGAATAGACAGAGAAAACGATAAAGATAAAAACTCTCGCAAAAGGCAAAAGCGGTCTAAAGTTTGGGACCATTTTAAACTCAGAAGAAGTGAAAACACGGTTGAGTGTCTCCACTGTAAAACGGAGTTGTCTTATCATAACAGCACAACGTTATCCTTGAACAGGAAACCGCTTCAGCCAGCCGAATCCACGACCAGGTAGGCTAATGCTAATACCATAGACATAGGCTAATACGTAGCACGCAAGCTAACTTTCGCTTCAAGTAGGGACCGGAGAAAACACGTTAATCGTGTTCACGTTAAACTAAGACTGAATAAACTCTACAACTGAAAGAAAAATCCCCATCATCCTGTTTATGAAGATGGCTGCAGCTGCTGCAGCGGTGTGGAGCAGGGACGCAGCTAATACCTGGAGTCATTGCGGCTCAGTGTGACGCTGCAAATACGGCAAGCCATTGTAGCATGTAAATTACAAACCTATCTATCTTTGAATATAATTTTAGGTTGGATTATTGTCAATCCGTGTATGTTTAGAAAAATCTGACACCATTACATTATTACTAGTAGAAATTAGTAACATTTCTACTTGAAGTTTGATTTTGAAACACAAACTCATTAGAATTTTTTCCTCCGTTTTGAAAGGTCTTCAAATAGAATATTTGATGTATTGACAGAGCATTCGATAGAATATTAGAATACTAAAATATTAAATAGCTGTAGCCCTTGTTAATGCAGGAGATAGGTGTAGGAGACTATTTTCATGTTCAGCCTGCATGAAAAACTCAGAGTGATCAATTATAATCAGAAATAATCATAAAAAAATGTTTGTTCAGTGAAGCACACCTTTAAAATGGATAGGGTGAGAGGTCAGGTGTATTTTCCATGATCTGAATTGTATTTTTTTGTGTCTGGTAAAACCATATTTCAAAATTGTGCCTTTTTGTAAGACAAATAAGTATTATTAATAAATGGTATAACAGATTATTGAAAGGATAAGCTGTAAGGACTGTGATTGTACATGTTTGAAATACTGAACTGAACAGATAGATCCAAAACAATTTGTTTTTGTGATTTCACTTTTGTGTTTGTGATTCTTAATTTTGTTTTTGTGATTCTCAATTTTGCTGTTGTGTTTCTGAATTTGTTTGTGTTTCTCAATTTGTTGTTGTGTTTAGTGATTTGTTGGTGTGGTTTGCACTTCAGGGCCACCGTACAAATCAGCGTAATATTGCTGCAACGGTGTGTCTTATGAACGCGCTGTGGTGGCAAAGCAATGCAGGAATTTTGCGGCATTTGTGCCACCACACTTGGTAGAAATATTACCACAACGCCGTACTTGTGAATGCAGATTAGGCCTTGGCGCAACAGAGGGCGGTGTCATGCTATATTGAAAACGAAAGTAAACACGGGCATACGTTTCGCTATTGTAAACAGAATCAGCTGAGATGATAAACTGGAGCGATGCAGAGCTCCAGGAGCTTCTCTCTGTTAGAGCTGGAGCTCAGATCATCTGACAGTTCACGGGAACTGTGGTGGACAGACGCCTTTAGGAGCTGCTTGTGAAAAAAACTTAACAAGTGCGGCTTTGATTGCAATTAAAATCAAGTTATGTCCAAGATAAACAGAAGTCCGCGGCAGCGCATGGACTGCGCCCATACCCCCTTTTTACCACCATCGCGTAATCTTTTGTAAAAAGGACACGATTGCACTACATTACCACCACGGTCTGAGCTCATAAACGACCTTATGATCTTGCGCTTGGCCCTTTTATCAGTGCTCCTGGGTCATTGTGAGCCCCAACAAAGTTATAAATGTTATATAAAGGCTCAAAGAACAGATTCCTATTGCAAAAAAAACGTAGTTCTAGGTCACCTTTAAAATGAAACAATGGGCAAAATTTCTCACATCTAGATCTAGAGTATTATTATGTAATCCATAAGTACCAGAATGTTTTAAAGAGTGATTGGATGAATTACAATTAACTGCAGAGTTCCTATGCCTTGTAATAAAAGTAATCCTGAAATAGACCATTCCCACTGCATTTATGGACAAGACGCTAGATCACATAAGAGAGTCCAACATCCCCAGGACTGTCTCCCAAAGCTGATGTAAAGAGCTAGACTTTATTGCTTCCTTTGGGACTGAGTTTTGGACTCAAATGAAGAGCACATTTAGCTCCAACTGTGGAATCATTAAAATTATAAAAGCATGCAGGACATATTCCAGCATGTTGTGCAAATTGCACATAATGGTGATTCATGAAAGGTGATAATAAAAGTCTTGACTTCATTGCACAATTCCTGCAGCCTTAAGCATTATTGGCTTTTAATTGAATTAGGTGCAAATGGGTTTTTAATATGGTCCCAGTTTATGTTGTGCTACTCTGTTTTTTGCTAGAGGATATGAACTTACTCCTGGCAATTGAAATTTTAGAAGCTAAATTTAAGACAGAAAAGTTGGATACATCTTTTATGTGGAGAATTTTACAATCTTTCAAAATTATGAAACTGAAAAGAGAAATGAATGGATTTGACCAGGAAACTCAGAGTTTATGTGATGAAGGGGGTCCAACATGCAGCATTTATGTATATCTGCTCATTTATTCCTATCTGAGGCCAGTTCAAAATGTTGCTTTAGACATTTTTTTAGACATCTCTAAACTTAAAAATAAATATGAAAATTCTAGTTTTGCTTGAGTTTGCTGTTTGCTAGTCAGAGCTCTTTCTGTTTGGTGTGCTTGGAACACAGCTAATTAACATTAGTACACATAAAATGGCTACAATTTAGTCAGTTTCACAGATATTGAGCTACACATTGGTGCCATATCAGTTTATGAAAAAATACAACATAGGTTTTATTTTGAAATCTCTCAGAACCACATCTCACTTCTCTGGCTCATGTAATTTCTTTAATTTCATGAAAATCTGCAAGCAGCATCTGGAAAAATATATACTCCTTGCGGAAACATTCCACAGTTCCGCAGTCGGATGCACCACACTGCAGCCAGTGTAAATGCGCTGAATGGACTCATGATTTTTGGTCTTTGTGAAAGCCGTACAGATTCCTGACCGAGATCTCACAGCACCATATGAGATCATAAACAATGCTATTTTCAATATTTCACCACATTGGCTGTAGTTCTATAATTTATCAGAATGAGATTATTTAAAGGGCCACTTTGCAACTTTTTCATATTTTAAAATAATTTTCTTGAGCCAGTATGTGTTAAAATTACCCTTAATAGGGTTAATGAAAGGCCATCCAGCCTCTATTGCCCCCTGTGGCCAGAATATTCCACTTGCAACTTCAAAGTTGCCGGTCCGGTCTGTTGGGACTGACATACCTGGCGCTGCAGTCTGGTTTCAGCATGTTTTAGATCGTTAACCCAACCGATTTGTTTCATTTAGTGATGAACCGCTCCTGTAGACACTAGGAAAGGCTGAGGAGACATTTCAGCTGTTAGATTAAGGTGTTAAAAAGACCAACGCACAGCGAGGAGATACGTTTTGCTTTCGGTTCTACAAACGGACACTAGGGGGTGCTAAAATCAAGCCAAAATTGCCTAGTCTCCCTTTAAAAACCTGACTAGATAGCCATTGAGTTATATATACGTATATATATATATATATATATATATATATATATATATATATATATATATATATATATATATATATTACTGACTACTCATTCAACTGGTTGCTTTTCATTATTGAGTGTATTTTTTATAAACCAAAAGAGATAGTAAAAATGGAATACAATGAAAGATGCTGTAACAATAGGGCAGAGCTTCAAATCTGTGATCCAGCTAACTTTGGTTCAACCCATCATGAACACTTTGAGACTTCCATAAGTCATGTTAACCCATGAAAAAGGAGAATAAATGTGTCTCTTTCACCATTTAAGTATTTTTCAGTCATTCCCTGGTTAAAGCTGACAGGTTATTGTTACTATAACAGGAAACAGTCACTAGCTGCACAGGACAAATTATGTTATTTTACACTCTATGTTTCTTTCTAGTCGCGATTCCAAGACAAGCGCAGTACCAAGCTGGGACCATTAGACATCAAAACAATTTGTTCCTGGTAAGCAAAGAAATAAATAAAAATCCTACAAGTACCTCTCAAAGCATCAATTTGAGATGAGATGAGAAGCAACGGGGATGTTTTGGCTGAAAACTGTCAGAACACACTGTTTCCTAGAAAAGTCAGAATGACAGCATTTTCCTCTGGTGGCTGTGAGGTTTGACCACAGCTGCAGAGTTCCAACTAAAGGTCTAATTGAGAATTTTAATTGAAACTTGCATGGACCAAGAGTAAAATAGACTTTTGGTTAGTTTGAGATGTGTGCAGCTAATTGTAAATTGTCCTTTTATACATATTCAAATAGAAGGAAGCCTTTGTTTAAATGGCCTCTCTCTGAACTCGTTTCATCAGCTGCCACTTGATAGATAAAAAATGACAGTTCTTTCTTTCACCCACAAACTGTACAAAGTCAAACATCAAAAAGTGGACATCACACTAACTCAAGCTGACTAAATGTTAATTCAAAGCCTCAAGCCTGTATCGTGCATCCTACTACTGATTCATAATGTTTTTATACACATGGGATCTTTAACAAACTGCTACTTAGATGAATGAATCTTCCTTTTAGGAACACTATTTATATTATTTATTTTAAAACCCAGAGGAGAAGATTGTCTTTCCAGGTTTTGTAAAACACCCGGTAGATAAAGAATGCTCAACACTTAATGAGGAACTGACACATGCCATTTTCTTCTGATTCACTGGAGATTAGAGTGATTACACTGTGACTACTGTGTAATCACACAGAAGGTCTCAACAAGAGTGCAGGTGATGTGTTTAAACAGCTGCAAACAGTGACACAGCCCCTCTGTGTTGAGATTGAGTAATGTTCAATGAGTGTGCAAATCTATGAGGTGATGTTTGTAAAACAACAATGAAAAGCTGTTTTTTCACATTTTAGGATCAAACATAAAAAAGAAAGTTGAACCTAAATATATATATATATATATATATATATATATATATATATATATATATATATATAATGAAAATCAGTTTAAAACGTCCAAAGTTGTTAGGAATAAATTTTGATTATTTAAGAGCAAAAATAAACAAAACTGAATTTGTAAAATTAAAATACATAGAGTCAAATGTAAATGTATAAAATAAAAAAATCTAAATGTATACAGTGCAGTTTAAATTTTAAAACCTAAATATAAGTCTGGCTTTTTAGTTTTAAAACTAAATATCTAGCTAGCACACAAACTCAGTAAAATTCAAGTTGCTGGTTAAAAATAAAAGCTGGGTAATGAGATGTGAGATTTGATTTGTTCAATCCTGTATCCTTTATTAAAGTGCAGGACGAATGCAGACAGGAACACTGATAAATAATCAATAGTTGGACCCTGATGTGTTAAATGTCTTTATTCTGCTTTTATTTTGAAAAACCATTTCTGTTTAGTGGCAGTCTGAATTTGCATCTTAGTTTTGCATAATATAAAACACATATTTTAACATTCAGTTATAAATTCAGATTTTTAGATTATATTTGGAGTGTTTGATTTAAACAAAATATTTTAAATGTATATTTTATTATTTGGATTAAATGTATTTTCTTTAGTAAAAGTGAAGAAATTAAAAAAATACTCTCCACATAATATAATATAATATAATATAATGTAATGTAATATAATATAATGTAATGTAATGTAATGTAATATAATATAATATAATATAATATAATATAATATAATATAATATAATATAATATAATATAACGTAATATAATATAATTTAATATTATATAATGTAAAATAATTAGGGCTGTCAAAATTAGCACGTTTTGAATGCGTTAATGCAAAGCCCCCTTAACGGCATTAATCTTTTTAACGCGCTATTAACGCGCAGGCTTCCGTAGTCCAGAGTCTGACGTAAATAAGAAGCAGGAACAAGCCATTGGCCAGCGGCAAATTTCCTTTGAATCACATGTGTAAAAATGTATTAAACCCTCAAGTCAATTTTTTTTAGGAATTCCACGGCTGGATTTTTAAGATAAAAACAGTGTTTTTCAAATCTCGCGGGGACCTACGCCTACCAGGCTTTCAGTATGAGCGTAAAGCTGGCGATGACGTAACCACTCAGAAAGCGAGTGTAAACAGTGTGTAGAAAGTGACCCGCAGCTCGGTATTTTTCTCTGGATTATGACGAGGCGGATAACCGGACGAGTTCAACCTAACATCGGTGGTGAAACGGAGGAGGAGGGTACAGTTTGTTTACTTTTATTGAGTGTTTACTGTAATTCATGTGTTCGAAGCGCTGCAACCAACCGGGACCTCTCAGCTGATGAGATAGCGTCATCATTCTGTCACAATAAAATTCAATAGTCTACAGATAAATAAAAAAAAATGTGCTGCCCGTTTTGCCGCTGGAAAAAATCCGGGAAAAATTAATTGATAGCTTACCAGAATGTGTGTGTGTGTGTGTGTGTGCCACAGTTCAGCAACATCAGCTGATTTGATTTTGGGCCCTGTTGCATTTTTTTTGTCTGAGTTCAATGGATTAAGAAAGCAAAAATCAAAACAAAACAGAAGTGTTGCCTTATGTTTTTGTTAAAAATAATAAGATATATTTAAAATGTGCTAAATAGGCAGAGTCCTAGTTCTTTATCACACTCCTCCCTTTGTCCTTGTTTTAGTACCACATGTGTTAATTTTGTGATTCCTTATGGTGGAACCATATAAGGTGTTATTATGTGGGAGGGAATGCCTAATTGCACTTTTGAATATTTTATTTTTCTGAGGAGGATACTGGAGTGTATTTATCATGTTTGTTTGGTACAGTTATAATAAACATATTTTCTTTAAAAAGTATATTTGTCCACTCCATAGTTGAAATAAGAAAAATTTGAATAAGAAAAAAATTGCGATTAATCGTGAGTTAACTATGGACACTCATGCGATTAATCGCGATTAAAAATTTTAATCGATTGACAGCCCTAAAAATAATATAATATAATATAACATAATATAATATAATGTAATGTAATATAACATAATGTAATATAATATAATGTAATGTAATATAATATAGTTAAAAATGTTCATTTTTTAAATGTATTACTGTATTACTAATTATTATTATTATTATTGTTTATTTTTAATTGTTTTTTTTATTGTTATTAAGCTTTCATTCAATGCTAAATGTTTGTTAAATGCTTAAATTAACCATCATCTAACTTTCAGCCTATCAGTAACAATTATTTATTGTATCTAATATACTAAAAATAAGTAAAATAACCCATGAAATATCCCATGATAGCTTGTTACAGCATTATTATAAAACATACTTTTAATAGGGCCCTCCAAATGTACAAATGTGATGAAATGTTAAAGCAATACCAGTTGAAAGTCCCTGATACACTCCAGTGGCATCAAAAAGAACATTTTCTCATCTTCTGTGGTGTTTTTGTTGATTTTCATGTGAAACAGGTTTCAGAATAGAATTGAAAAAGCAATATTTTCCACCATATAATATATTAATGACTGAGTTTGTGATGGAGGAATGGTTCTGGGCTAAATTTCCCCAGTTTCTCCCATTCAATCCTTCTGCATGTCAAATAGAAAGCACTGACAGCAACCCGCCTCTCTGGGCGTATCACTCAGGTTTTAATTTAACGTAGTCAAGCTACAAGGATATCCTGCAGGAATTACAGCACGGAGGCAGAATCCAGTCAATGGCTGGAATAAAGACAAGAAAATAAAAAGTATGTGACTTGGATTTAGAGGTGAACAGGAGCTCGGTGGCAGTAATCTGCTGCTTTTTTAGCATTCTGGGAAAGAGGGAGGCATCCTATTCTAGGAATCTGACACTTTTGAGTCAGTTTAAGTTGCTATGAACTTAATTCTTTTGAACAGATACATTTTGGTGACTCACTGTGCAACACAACAGAACGTAAACACTGCCTGACCAAAACAAAGTCACCACACACTCTAATATCTTGTCGGACCACCTTTAGCTTTGATTACAGCATGCATTCGCTGTGGCGTTGTTTCGATAAGCTTCTGCAACGTCACCAGATTTATTTCCATCCAGTGCTGCATTAATGTCTCACCAAGATCTTGCATTGATGATGGTAGAGTCTGACCGCTGCACAAAGCCTTCTCCAGCACATCCCAAAGATTCTCAATGGGGTTCAGGTCTGGACTCTGTGGTGGCCAATCCATGTGTGAAAATGATGTCTCATGCTCCCTGAACCACTCTTTCACTATTTGAGCCCGATGGATCCTGGCATTGTCATTTTGGAATATGGCCGTGCCATCAGGGAAGAACACATCCATTAATGGAATAACCTGGTCATTCAGGATATTCAGGTAGTCAGCTGACCTCATTCTTGGAGCACATCCTGTTGCTGAACCTAGACCTGACCAACTGCAGCAACCCCAGATCATAGCCCCGCCCCCACAGGCTTGTACAGTAGGCACTAGGCATGATGGGTGCATCACTTCACCTGCCTCTCTTCTTACCCTGATGCACCCATCACTCTGGAACAGGGTCCATCTGGACTCATCACACCAGTTTTTAATAATACGTTGGACAGTTCTGAACCCAGTTTTAGTCGTTTCTGCAATCTCCTTAGATGTTTTCTCTGCTTGATGCCAATGATGTTCTCACACAGACTAACATCTTTTCCACGACCACCAGATGTGTCTTTCCACATGGTTGTTTAAGAAATGAGAAGCAACTCATTGCACCAGTTGGGTTAAATAACTTGTTGCATGCAGTAATTATCCAATAGGAGGCTCCTACCTCTTTGCTTAGTTAAATCCAGGTGGCGACTTATTTTTTTTTTACCAGGTAGTGTATTAATAGCAGCACATGTTTATGCATGCACAATGTGTTGCCACCCTTACTGCAGTTTTAATCAGTTCTGCTGCAAATGCAGTAAATGTTGAGTAGATGTAGGAACTTTGATTAGGGCATAAGTAGAGCTATAACAGACGATTTTTCACGCAATGTAAAGTGTGGGTATCGGGGAACTATGGTGTCCTTAAAAAATCGTTTGAAATTCCTTAAAGCCAAACAATGTGGTGTGCAGGAAGCTTGGCAAATTGTCATTAAAAGAAAATGATTGGTATTGGGCAAAAAATCCGATAAGCTAAGCTATAGAAACTATGGTTGTTTGTTGAACTGTAGCGTTTTGAGGGTTTTAAATGAATAGATTTTTTTTCTCATGTCTCACTTGGATCATAAAAGGATTGTTGAACTCAGACTTACGAAACGGTTTCTTGATAATATAAATGTACGTTTGAAACTCAGAGGAAAGTGCAAGCCAGATGTGTTTATTATGTTAGCTTATTGTAGAATCTCTGAAAGGAAATGTCAGCATCAGCTTGGAGCAGCTGTGTGAGTCCAAAGCAGTTATTTTTAGGCTGGAAAAGTTGTGGTAGTCGATAACTTTAAACTAATTTTGATCACCATCACACTGAAAACAAAAGAAAAGGAAACAAATGTTTGAGCTGACTGCAGCTTGCTGGTAGCAGCTTTTATTAGAGCAAATGAGAATTTTTCACCTTTTATTTGTTTTATCACTATTGATACAACTCACGCAGCACACAGTCACTCTGATTATTGTGCACACTGACATTGTTAATATGCTGTGAGGGTATTATTATATCATGGTGGAAGACATGATGTGGCACAGATCTAATAAAATGACATTTTGACTAAACGTGGCTCTCCCATAGAGATAGGGTGAGAAACTCAGTCATCCAGGAGGGGCTTGAAGTAGACCTGCTGCTCCTCCACATGGACAGGAGCCAGTTGAGGTGGCTCGGGCATCTGGTTAGGATGTGTCATGATTCCTGCCTTCCAGCCATCCTTCTGACACCACACCATACATTGGACTCCACTTCCCAGCATTCCCCACACCGTCACTCACCTCTCCACGTCATCACGCCCACACTATATCAGGAAGTTTCCCGACAACTCCAGTGCTGGTTCATCGTTTCTCTGTCCGTGGCCTTGGCGTTCCCATTTCGTCTCGGATCTAACGGCACCTCGCTTAGTAGCGTTTTTCAGTTCTCCATTAACTTTTACTTTTCCAGCGCCGTGCGCCCAGAGCTTCCAGCGCTCACCTCACGCCTTAGCTTCCTAGCCCTCTTGGCTCAGATCCACGCCAGCCGGCTACAGCTTTCATCTGTTCCAGTCGTCATGGCTCCAGATTCACGCCAGACGATCCAGAGCTCCTACACTCACCTCATCCATCTGCATCCAAACAGTAAGCCCGTTTTTTCCTTTCTGGAACACAGAACAATTTTGGGTTATTAAAGCAGTTCAGAGTTGAAAAAGCGGTAGTTATGAAGTCTCACAAGGTTTTTCTAGAGTTAAGTGAATTCTTGTAAGGCGCTGGGACATCAGACACGGCAAGTATTAACTTTTCCTTCATGTTTGCCTGGAGATGTACTGAGAAGCATCCTGTCATCATTGGTCAGTCAATGAAACCTCCGCTGATTGGTCCTTGTCCGAGCGACAGCGATGAAAAGATGAAAAATCTTCAACTTTCTGGGATCGCGTCGCTGGCTCGCGTGTGCACGACACATGCACGAGCGCAAAATTTCACATGCACGTTTTTCGCGTTTCGCTTAGCAGGAGGGAGACCCGCGATTATTGCTTTGTCGCGCGTCTCATTGAAAATGAATGGAGGAGAGGCGATGTCGCCTCCCATGAGTCGAGCCCATTAGGCTGCTGCCCCCATGACCCAACTCCAGATAAGCAGAAAATAATGGATAGATGGACTAAATTTGGCCTAAGCTTCTCCCAACAACAGTTTAGTTTAACAAACTTGTGTCTCCTATTTAGAAGCATTAATTACATTCCACTGATCTGAACAACCGGCTCTGTCACACACACATTCGTTTGTGTAGAATCTTCCTGATGGTGATTAGATTTTATCGTCTCAGTTTTGCCCCCTTATTTTAGAACACAGTCAAGCACCCATGGCTGTTGGGGGTGAATATAATAATACACAAACATGGGCCACTAATTATGTTATAATCACTAATTGCAGCTGCAATTATAATTAATGATTTGTGATATTGGTTCCTCTCTTTGTGTGGATGGTGTGCTGTGTTTAATGTGCAAGTATGTTGTGTTTTTTATTATTATGTATTCATTTTTTATTAAACTACCAATTAGCGACACTAAAGTCTTAAACAGCAAGCATAAGTGGTTGTTTACTTTAGTTGGATGCGCCGAGATTTATTCTTGTAGTTTTAGGTTTTAGGTCAGCGATGGAATTTATTTTATTTATTTGTTTATTTTTTCTAAAATCAGATTTAAGCTTTCAGAAAACATTTACTTTCAGGCCAGATTAAGCCCAGTTTTTTTCTGAGGGGCTCTTCTAAGCCAGAAACTGGGGCTCAGTTAGGTCCAGGTGGAAGACTGGAGACGCCTGCATCATGAGGGTAAATTCAGTATTTATTAAATTGTGGATATTTTGTGAATTTGTTTCTCAAAGTTATTTCCTAACTTTCATGATTTACAGTTATAAAGAGATGAAACATGATATTAGTTTGCTTTAGTTGTGCTATTATTATTATTTAAATATTACTGTTTATTAATGATACATTTATTTTATTGATGATCTTAACTTTTTTCTGTTTCGTTTTATTCTGAAATCTCATTAGTAATTATTCTACTTCTGTTTTTTTGTCTTCTTTATTTATTTTAAATCCTTATTAAAATGCATTGAAAATCTTTCTATTCAAACCAATCCTCTGAAATTTCTCTTTCTGTGGTTTTGTGCCAGGTTTTTCCTCTACTAATCTTCTACTATTCAATTCATCTTCTGCTATTTCCTTCTTCCAGTGATCTGTTGCTAATTTCTCTTTCCACTCATCTTCTGCTAATTTTTAATGTTCGGCTCAGTTTGAGGTTCACTCCAGGTCTTGAGCGGTTTCAGCAAGTTTTCAGCAATCAGCAGTAAGTTTGCATTTCTGCAACAAATGTTTATTCTCCGTTCATTTATTATTTTCATTTCATTTTATTTTGTTGCCATATTTTGATGTTTTTTCCTTTTGCTAAATCCTAACAGCTCACTTATTGGTAGAGGGCTCATTTGAATACAAGCTTAAATAACAGCAAACAATAACAGATTTACATCTTTTCATCTTGTATATTTTCTCTGTGCTGAGTTTACTTATATTTAGTATTTTATTTTTGAATGCTTTAATGGTTTATTTTATGATTCTGCACCAGTATGAGTACAGTACTTCCATCAATGTTTGCAGAAATAAATTTGACTTGACAATGTCACTGAGGTATGAAGCGTATTGATGTATTTTTACAGTATGTACTGTGTAGTGCAAGTAGCATTACTACCAGTTGATGCTTAATCTTATGTAACTCACAGTAGAGTTGGAGGCCAAATAAAATCATGATTGTGACGTCACTCATTATTACTACTACACATATGGGGGAATAAATACTTGAATATGCAGCAGTGAGGTAAAAAACTACGGTATATGAATAAACAAGAGTGAAAACTTGACAAAATAAAACCAAAAATTGATTTTATTTGTTTTTGTCACATTTGTTTAAATGAAGGAGGCGGGACTTAAAACCTATACTGCAGCCAGCCACTAGGGGGTGGTTGAATTGGTTTGGCGTCAACCTTCCCGTTACATTCCTGTGTTTAGTTTTATATATGTTGATGGTACAAAAATAAATCAAAGGTAAGGCTAAACAAATTAAATTATTTTTTACCATAGCGATATGTAAATAAGTGCTTTTTAAAATTTATTCAAATATTACAACACAAAGTCTCATAAATAATAAAAACACAACATCAACTCTTATTGTTTTTACTTTAGTTTTAAAGGTTTACCCAGACAATATACGCAGCATATAAAGCTCTGGAATGGCAGAATGACACAAAAATCTGTCTCTCCAGCTGAATGTCAGGCTTAAATTATTATTTAAATATCCATGAAGGTGATTGTAAAAGACTGTCTTTTTGTAGATCATTTCTGAACATGGTGTGCTCACATCTGCTCGAAGAATCCTTAGTGACTCTTCACACATCTCTTCAGGCAGATAATACAGAGCCTATAGCTGTAAAACCAACCCCCTTAGGCTTTCATTTATTCTTATGTCAATCACTGTGTGTTAAAAAAAGAAAAAAAATCTCTCCAGTTTGGTTTTTTTAATGCTTGACTTTGGTTGTGTTACTTCACCTTTTGATAGTTAATCATGTAATGCTTTAAATATTTATATCACTCATATTTTTATGTTAAATTTGCCTAATTTGAAAGTAATAATAACAACAAATACATAAATAAATAAGTCAGGAGGCCAGAAGCTCTCTCCCTGCAGCTATGTGAGGTTGACAGGTATGCTTCCCTTTAACAGCCTATAATTTGAGTGACACTTACTCTAAAATGTGGTTGTGTATGCCGGATCCACTGTGGTTATTCCATGCACAGCAAAGCCACGCTGCCACTAAACAAAGATGTCAGTTTTTGTCCTTGTGTGCTCGTTAAACTGGGCCTTTATAAGCACGCTGCCTGTTGATTTATGTAGGTAGAAATCAACACTCTGGACATTCTGCTCCGTACAATCAAAATAATTGATGGTTTGAGAAATCCCTCCTCCATCGCTTGTGCAATTATAGTTTAGCAACCATAACAAGGCCTGGCAGGTCTGTCAGACTTAAGGTTTCTCCTCTGGCAAAAGCTCTGTGAGTCGTACTAAAATATGTCCCAGCATGTGGAGCTTGCAGTGTACTGGTGTAGCCTACATGCTGTGCTTATAGCTAAATGTAGGGAGTTAACAATCCAGCATCTTCAGTTATTAGAGTATCTTGTTTTTCAGCTATGTGGGCTGAAACATATCAGATAAGATGTATTAAATCAGCATAATTGAAATTTTTTGTTTTATAGCTTTGCGTAACCTCTAGGACATTTTTCAACTGAGTATAAAAAAAATATGGTTCTGGTTTTCAGAGGAGACCATAGACATGAATATATAGACGCCCCATTGGGCGCCATATTGGATGGGTCTCGTCATTCTCCAAAGTCAATGCAGGGTGAGCAACTATGCCCATTTTTGTGCAGCCTACAGTTGCAACAACCGGTCTACTATTGAAAACAGATCACGTGGAATTAATATTGACATTTCTAGCCTACCTGATGGGATTTTATATTTTCATTTATTTTGTTTAATTATGTTTATATTTTAATTATCATGCCATATGTGTCTGATTTTGTGAAAAGGTTTGATAAAATGTGTTTTTTAGCTGGGTAAGCACCTTCCTTAGTAGAAATGAATGCACTGGGGGCGAATGGAGACCCAACTAAGATGGCGGCCGGCCACTACAGCAGCTCCTATAGGCAGCGCCAGTCCACGAGGTGTCTACGTATATATGTCTGTGGAGGAGACACACGTAGATGTTTTTGACATGACGGAAATCTATATTGCTGAGTCGTTTTCTACCAATCTCCATTGTTTTTTCTTGTTTAATACACAGCGTAGCAATATTTTTGACCTTGAATTACTGACAGTTTCTGCGACACACAGTCGCCATCTTCAGAAGCTCTGAAGATGGCGACTTGGGCTCATACTGTTGGATCCCGTAGGTCACTGCCAGGTCGGGTTCAGTTATAACTTTTGTTATTTTGGAGCAGGATGCTGAAGCTGCTTCCTGCTTCCTTCCACCAATCAACGCGCCCCTCAGTCCTGCGCGCGTCCGGCACAGCTGAAATATCACGTGTGATCTCGCGAGAAAATATGCCTTTTACAAAAAAGAATCAGAAAAGCACATTTTTAATTTATTTTTCCAATACAATTTATTTTAATGGCCTAAAAGACTATAATAGGATGTAGATATCCACGCTATTATAGGTGATGACTCCTTTAAAGGACTTGTACATGCAGTAGTTGGATCACAGTGTCGACTCTGTGGTGCAGGGAACACATCCAAGAATTGTGTTCAGCAGTTTGTACACGATATGGCAACACTTTGTTGGACAATTGAGTTATTGTCAAGCAATAAATAGCCACAATCAAAGAGAAGTCCATGAAAGTGGTTGCATCTCAGCTTCATGGCCACCTTCAGACACATGGCATGTATGAGACATTTCAATCTGGATTTCGTTCTGCACATAGCACAGAGACAGCCCTGGTCAGAGTCATTAATGATCTACTTATGGCAGCTGACCAGGGCTCCGTTTCACTTCTTGTTCTTTTGGACCTTTCTGCTGCTTTCGACACTGTGGACCATAGCATTCTTCTCCATCGGCTTCAGACCCAAGTTGGACTGACTGGGACCGTCTTTCAATGGTTCCAGTCATACCTCACTGGAAGAACTGAACACGTGGCTTTGGGGGAGCTACAGTCACCACCCCATAACATCACCTGTGGGGTGCCCCAGGGCTCAGTTCTTGGTCCAGTCCTTTTTACTATATACATGCTCCCACTAGGTTGCATTTTCAGGAAATTTGGGATATCATTCCATTCTTATGCTGATGACACACAGCTATATCTCAAAATTGATCCCACTACCTCTTCAGCCACACCATCTGCTCTCAGTGCATGCCTGGAGGAAACAAAGGCATGGATGTCTGATAACTTCCTCCAATTAAACAGCAGCAAAACAGAGGTTCTACTCATTGGTACTCCCCACAAGATCAAGTCATCCAACCTCAGTGATATCTCTATGTTAGGCAAGACCATCAGTCTTTCTCCATCTGTCACAAACCTTGGTGTCAAACTTGACCAACATTTATCATTTGAAAACCATGTTCGTCACCTTTCTAAAGTCTCCTTTTTCCACCTCAAAAATATAGCAAAACTTCGACCCTTTCTCTCCCAACCTGATGCTGAAAGGCTGATCCATGCCTTTGTTTCATCCAGGCTGGATTACTGTAATGCCCTCCTTGTTGGGATCTCTGGTGAATGCCTGCAGAAGCTTCAGCATATCCAGAACTGTGCTGCCAGGATTCTGACAAGGGGTCACAAGTATGACCATATCACACCGGTTCTTAAGTCTCTCCACTGGTTACCAATCCCTTACAGAATTCAGTATAAACTCTGCCTCCTTACTCATCAGTGTATCCATGGAAATGCTCCGGTCTATCTTAAAGAGCTCCTTACTCCACGCATCACTTCAAGAAATCTCCGCTCCAGCAACTCTCAATACCTTCAACAGCCCAGGACCAAACTTCACACCATGGGAGATCGGGCCTTTCAAGCTGCAGCTCCACGTTTGTGGAACGTGCTCCCAGAACCTCTGAGAGCTACACAGAGTGTGGAGTGTTTTAAAAAACAGCTAAAAACATTTTTATTCAAACAGGCCTTTTAAATTATTTCATACTGTCGATGTTTAACTTGTTTTAAATGTTTTAAATGTTTTTAACTTGTTTAGTATTGTATGTATTAATGTTTGCTATGTATTAATGTTTGCTTGGGTTTTTAGATGACTTCAATTATGTTGTAGCACTTTGAGATTTCAGTGAAATGTAAAGTGCATTACAAATAAAATTTATTATTATTATTATTATTATTANCAGCCAGTCAGCCAGCCAGCCAACCAACTAACCAACCAGCCAGGCAAACTACCAGCCAGCCAATCAACCAGCAAGCCAGCCAGTCAACCAACCAACCAACCAACCAACCAACCAGCCATCCAGCCGGCCGGCCGACCGACCGACCGACCGACCGACCGACTAACCGACCAGCCAGCCAACCAGCCAGCCAGCCAACCAGCAAGNAGGGAATCATACAACGGATGAGTTCCTCTACATGTTCCCTGGATCCTCTTCCAACATCTTTAATAAAAACAAACCTTTCCGCCATCAGTCCACTCATCACTGCAATTATCAATAACTCACTACAAACTGGACAAGTTCCATCTGCCCTTAAAACTGCTCTCATTCATCCTCATCTGAAAAAAACATCACTAGACAAAGAAGATTTGGCAAACTACAGACCGATTTCAAACTTGCCATTTCTCTCAAAGGTTTTGGAAAAAGTGGTTGCATCTCAGCTTCATGGCCACCTTCAGACACATGGCATGTATGAGACATTTCAATCTGGATTTCGTTCTGCACATAGCACAGAGACAGCCCTGGTCAGAGTCATTAATGATCTACTTATGGCAGCTGACCAGGGCTCCGTTTCACTTCTTGTTCTTTTGGACCTTTCTGCTGCTTTCGACACTGTGGACCATAGCATTCTTCTCCATCGGCTTCAGACCCAAGTTGGACTGACTGGGACCGTCTTTCAATGGTTCCAGTCATACCTCACTGGAAGAACTGAACACGTGGCTTTGGGGGAGCTACAGTCACCACCCCATAACATCACCTGTGGGGTGCCCCAGGGCTCAGTTCTTGGTCCAGTCCTTTTTACTATATACATGCTCCCACTAGGTTGCATTTTCAGGAAATTTGGGATATCATTCCATTCTTATGCTGATGACACACAGCTATATCTCAAAATTGATCCCACTACCTCTTCAGCCACACCATCTGCTCTCAGTGCATGCCTGGAGGAAACAAAGGCATGGATGTCTGATAACTTCCTCCAATTAAACAGCAGCAAAACAGAGGTTCTACTCATTGGTACTCCCCACAAGATCAAGTCATCCAACCTCAGTGATATCTCTATGTTAGGCAAGACCATCAGTCTTTCTCCATCTGTCACAAACCTTGGTGTCAAACTTGACCAACATTTATCATTTGAAAACCATGTTCGTCACCTTTCTAAAGTCTCCTTTTTCCACCTCAAAAATATAGCAAAACTTCGACCCTTTCTCTCCCAACCTGATGCTGAAAGGCTGATCCATGCCTTTGTTTCATCCAGGCTGGATTACTGTAATGCCCTCCTTGTTGGGATCTCTGGTGAATGCCTGCAGAAGCTTCAGCATATCCAGAACTGTGCTGCCAGGATTCTGACAAGGGGTCACAAGTATGACCATATCACACCGGTTCTTAAGTCTCTCCACTGGTTACCAATCCCTTACAGAATTCAGTATAAACTCTGCCTCCTTACTCATCAGTGTATCCATGGAAATGCTCCGGTCTATCTTAAAGAGCTCCTTACTCCACGCATCACTTCAAGAAATCTCCGCTCCAGCAACTCTCAATACCTTCAACAGCCCAGGACCAAACTTCACACCATGGGAGATCGGGCCTTTCAAGCTGCAGCTCCACGTTTGTGGAACGTGCTCCCAGAACCTCTGAGAGCTACACAGAGTGTGGAGTGTTTTAAAAAACAGCTAAAAACATTTTTATTCAAACAGGCCTTTTAAATTATTTCATACTGTCGATGTTTAACTTGTTTTAAATGTTTTAAATGTTTTTAACTTGTTTAGTATTGTATGTATTAATGTTTGCTATGTATTAATGTTTGCTTGGGTTTTTAGATGACTTCAATTATGTTGTAGCACTTTGAGATTTCAGTGAAATGTAAAGTGCATTACAAATAAAATTTATTATTATTATTATTATTATTATTAAAATGGAGCCCAATCAGCTGGAATTGAAGTGAAATCAGGGAGAACAAAAATCTGAACTTTTTCAAAAAGTCAAACCAATTCCAGATAAATGATTTAATTTAAAACAATATGCTGAATGAGGAAATATTCACATGATTCAAATTATACTAAAGTGTTTTTTACACTGGCAATTTTGCATCATGTCATTGTTGCGATGCTATACCAAACTGATGAATTTAACATGTTTTCATCTGACATTTTATCCTAACAGAAGTAAACAACTGCTTCTTTTAAGTCACCAGCTCCCTTGACTTGTTTGAAGTTGACATTTCAGTCTGTGAAAAGACCGATGTCTCTTTCCGTCCACTCTAAACCCAACATAAACGGACTGATTTCTCTTTGGTCAGATCTGGTGAGTATTTGTGGGAATAATGGCTGCAGACATATGCTTTTTTCCTCCTGGCCTTCATAATGGAGGAGCATTGGCAAGATAAAAAAGTCTATCAGCACAACAGCAGAAACAAGACCTTGTTCTTTGTTACACACATCTTCTGTGCCAATCCTCCTCCAACACATCAGTGCTAAGCTGTCTTCTGTGAATCCACTCACTGTAACTCCTGCAGTTTCAGCAACCATTTCTTATTTTGAGCTGGAGATGCACGCTTGTCTCCTATTTGCTGGCAGTGAGGCTTTCAAAAATATAAATCCTGTTTTTTCTTCCATGTCTTGGGTGAAAATAAACAAAATAATACTTGATGGAACAAACTGATGCATTCGATTGGGTCAAGTGAATGTTAGGAGGACTAAATATGCAATATTTAATTATTTTTGGACAGTTTTGGCTAGGTTTAACGCCCCCCGAGTGTCTGATTTTAGTAATGAACCGCTATGCGCCTGTGTTTTCAAACCAGCTGACCACGTTAAAGTTGAACTTATGAGCGCAACAGCATAATTGCAAGGTTGGCATCCAATTTGAATCGTTATTTGTCTCCGAGCTCTCGCCATTCAGAAAATGATTCCCTGATGTTGATTCTTGTTTGACCCCTCTTTCGATGAGATGTTCTTTTTCTCTCTTTTGTTTCATCGGATAAAGGGTTTCTTTGGATGCTCCTCTATGATGGACACAATGCAATAAATGCCAGCCCTCTCTAGCTCGTCTGTTCTGAGGTGTAAACATGGATTGCTGTGCAGCATTACTGCTTTTCACGAGATACGTGACTTTGCAAGACTTCAGGTCAGCGGTCCGGTGAGACTCGAGTTGTAAACGTGGTATTTTGCCCACGAGGGGGCTGAGAGACTATCCATTCATCATGTAAAGGGTAATTTTAGCACCTACTGGTTCAAGTAAATGCAGATTTGATGTGTCTAAAGTTGCATGCGGGGCTGGTGCCAATAATCTAAATGCTAATTAAAATAATCATGATGCAATAATGTTGACCATAGAAGAAAAGCTTGATGCCCTGCATTTAGGTGGAACCTAGATTGATACTGTAGGTCCATATGGTTTTGCAGAATGGTTAACCTTTGTCTGCAGAAAATGTAGAAAGTAAGTTGATATAACAGGTCATTTGCTAAGTTACAGTGATGGTTTCTGGTCAGTGAAAACACAAATAATCCAACAACAGCTAATGCAAAGTCAGCTAACTATTTGGCTTCATGGGGTCCTTGAAATCAGAAGATTTTAGTGTCAGATTTTCTATTATAAACATATATTTTTGACAACCTCTGAGTCTGAACTCACGGACAACTTAAATAAATCTTTTCACAATAAGAGCCTCAATTAAATGAACTGTTTATACTCATAATATTTGATGCTCACTGAATTAATGCATGACTTGATGCTGTGTGCATCATGTTAGTACCGCAGACTACAATCATCATGCTGCATGTTTACCGGTACTCTTTGATTATACAGCAGATGCTAAAATCCTTGTTAGTTTTCCTGCTGACAGAAGAAGAAGATTTTTTTGTCAAAATGTTGTAATTTTCTTCATTTATCCCATCAGCATCAACTACTGTATAAACTGTGTGTATTTAGAGCCCACAGGATGGTGAATGTATGCTCAGGTACAAACAGGCCTGTTTATCTGATCCTGGAGCAGTGAGTTCTCCCTTCTGATACAGATTTAGTCTCTCAAAAAGTGTAATGTTCTGTTTTTAGAGTAAGCGGGGCAAACACCGCTTACATAAGTTCCTTCCGTGTGTGTGTGTGTGTGTTTCAGTAGCAACGGTAGATTTGATTGTTTTGGAGTTTTGTTTGCATTTAGCCTGCTCATGAGTTTGTGCGTGTGTGTGTACACATGCGTGTGTGCGTGCACGTGTGTGTGCATGCTCACGTGCACACATGTGTGTGGGTGTTTGTGTGCACGTGCGTATGTGCATGCATGTGTGTGTAAGTCTGTGTGTGTTTCTGAGTGCGCTCACGTGCATGCATGTGTGTGTGTGTGCATGTATGTTTGTGAGTGTGTGTGTGCATTCATGTGTGTGTGTGCATTCATGTGTGTGTGTGTATGCATACATGTTTGTGTGCGCGTGTGCATACGTGTGCGTGCATGTAGGTGTGTGCATGTGTGTGTGTGTGCGTGCGCATGCATATGTGTGTGTGTGTGCGTGTGTGTGTGTGTGCGTGCATACATGTGTGTGTGTGTGCATGTGTGTGTATGCACATGCTTGTAGGTGTGTGCGTACATGCGTGTTTGTGCGTGTGTGTGTATCTGTGTGTGTGTGTAGGTCTGTGTGTGTTGCAAATGTATGTGTGCGTGTGTGTTGCATATGTGTGTGCATGCGTGTGTGTGTGTTGCATATGTGTGTGCATGCGTGTGTGTGTGTGAGATACTGCAGCGTAGAGGAGGGAGGACCTCTGGGTTGCTGTGCTGCTACAGTAGTAATGAGCTGCCTGGTGTCTCAGCATTTCTGATGAAGTCTTTCCTGTGATCACTCCTCTATCTAATCCCTGTTGGCCAGGCTCATAGCAGCCTTTCTCCCATTAGTGCAGTCCTCTGTCTAATGCAAGCCCAGGAACTTTCCCATTAACTCTCTCCTGACTGGATTAATAAAAGCTTGTGTCCCACAGTGAGGGCTTTGAATGCATTTGCATGCTAACAACCCTCTTGTAAAACATGATGCACGTTTCAAAGTGCCTAATGAGGTTGAGATATAGCGCAGAGAGCAAAAAAGTGGTATAAGTCATGGTCCAGCTTCTCGTGGCTTTGATTTTCCTGCGTGTGTAAGGTCACATCTGAAGGCAGTGTGGACCAACTTGTGCTTTTCCCTGCTGTTGTGTCTCTCAGGGCCTGTTCCATTGCCCATCTATACCGTCTGATTCTGCAGAATTCCGTGTCCTTCTTGCTAGTTGAATTATTCATCTACTACTCATATCTGTGGAGAGAGCAGCTTTCCTGTGTTATTAGGCTGCAGTAACGCAACTTAATAGGCACCCAAGTCCCTTTTACTGCCTCCCAAAGCCCTTTTTACCATTTCTCAATCCCTTTTTGGTTCACTCTTTTCATTTGTCTTTCATTTTCATCTCCTAGTCTCTGACCCCACAGCAACTTTACACTTGGACTTTATAAGCGTCCGTTTCTCTCTGTCTTATTTTTGACTGTTAGACTCCATCCTGTAAAATGTCCAAAACCTTTAATATGTAATCTTTTAACAGACCATTATCTACCCAGTGGTGCTGCAAGGGAATCATGGGGTCCCAAGCAAAAAGACCAGCGTTCGGTGCAGATGAGGAAGTGAGCATTTGGGAGGGAGGGGACGTGCCCAACCAGGGAGTGTGAGACAGCTTTTCACTGTCTCACTACTGTTGTAATTTTAACATGGTCAGCCCTCTGGGGACCCCTCAGTTACCTGTCCTGCCTGTTTGTATGCTGCACCTCTGCATCAGCCCTCCTGTATCGCAGTTTTAAAGTCTTTCACCCTTCATAAGAAGATGCTGACTTCATATTTACTGTAATCTGATATTACACAGGAATGCACATTTAATCCACAGCATGATGGGAATATATGGTATCGTCTTACAAATATCAGGATATTTAGCTATATTATTAAATATTTCACATTGACCATTTGGTAAAACATCTGAAGTTTAGATTGATTTTTATTATTAAAAAAGACCTTCTTGCCTGGGTTACATGTTTATATTTACTTTACTATGGTAACCTGCTTCCTTTGCTTTATTATTATTGTACTTTTTTCATTACATAATAGATCTTTTTGCATCAAATCTGGTTTCTTAACCTTCTTCAAGCCTTTGGGAACAACAATATTCATATAGGTAGACAGACACAAATCTTATTTTTCATGGATTTTATTTATTTTTAGAATTTCAGATTGCTCCTTCTACAGTTCCCAGTTAAAGGTTGAATATGGAACACAGACACTATGGCAACATCTAGTGTTTAGAGGTGGTACTGCAACAACAGAACAAATTTTCCAGCCGTCGGGGTGTTGGTTCACTGCTGATACATGAAGTGAGCAGCCAGCACCATGTCCAGTGATGAATCGTACAGGATAAGGACTCATTTCTACTAATGAGTTTATTTTACAACAGTATTTACCGTTAGAACATCTTCTGGGCTCAGAATCAGCTGCTTGAGTTGTCAAGTCCACCATTTTACACAGTCCCAGCCTCGCCTTGCCGAGCGGAATTTTTACCACAACGATGCCCTCTAGTGGCTGGTAGATGTAAACATAAACCCAGCGTCGTGCCTGTCAGAATAAAAATGTGATTCTTTTTTTTAAATACAGCTTTTAAAGGAAAAACTGTACATTCATTCTGCACACCTCTAAATGCCCCGTGGAGGTATTTTTTTTTTTAAATATAACTTTTTATTAAAATGTTCCATATTCCACCTTTAAAGAGACTGAGAAGATCAGCATTTTCTTATTTTAACAAATAATCTTCAGCCTTAGAATAGGGTAAAAGGATATGAATATTTGCTATTATGAGAGTTGTAGAAAATAACAGTTAAAACATGATGTTGATTTTATTTTTGTTTTCTTTTGAAGTTAAGCATTTGCCCAGAGCTCTTTTTGTGAAAGGGAAGTTATGTCCCAGCTCATTGTGACTGATAACGACTATCGCCTGACCTTTTCAACCAAACAGCCTTGTCTTTCAGCAGTTCTATCAGACACCTGCTCACTCATAACCTAAAGAATCTGACGAGTACGAGTAAAACTAATAAAAACACACCATCTCAAGGACTCAGTAAACACATATTGGATGCAAACAACCTGTTAGAATCTTGTTTTTCTCAACACATCGACTTTCCTTCCTCACATTTTTCAGATGGAGAAACAGACTCGGTCTCTGGAGGCTTAAAAATCCCCTCTGCTCTCTTGAGACGCTGTTGGACAAACCGCAGCTTTTTATTAGCGTTGTCACTGGATCTGGTTTTACTAGAAAATTAGTTTGAATAATATTTTCTATACTAGTTTAGTTCTGGGCCAGAGTTAACCGTTTACAGCAGCAGCTGTTTCACCCCTGAAGCTGAATGTTTTTGAAGCCTTTTTTAACCTCGTATTAAGCTAAACTCTTTAGTTGTTTGATGCTGATTCTGATGCATCGTAATGCTTGAACTAGACAGTTAAAAGCCTCATCGTGACGAGGAGCATGGTGATCTGGAGCGGAGGAGCCTGGTGGGTGATCAGAGATTTAAGATGATGATTAGTTAAACAGAATAAAGAGTTGGTGCAGGTTTCAGTGGAAGACATGGGGATTTAGTGAAACAAGGATTCAAACAGAAGAGCTCAGGTGGTGGATAGGGCAGATGTTGGTGGAGAGAAGATGAGGGATGTTTTCAGATGGAGCTGTGCATGCAGAACCTTCAAAAAGTAGCATCAAACAATATGTTTCTAGACCTGGACAACAGTCTGGGGTCAAAGTTTGGAAGTTGCCACGTAAGCATTTTGCTTGTGTGATGGATTACAGGCATGACGCTGCAGCTGAGACTCACATGAGTGAATGGATCGGTCCATTAATCCATCTGCCAGGAATGGATGGAAAATGGAACCTTCACAGCTCAAAAATCCACAATGGTTTCTTTTAGTAATGTATTTTGATGGGTTTTAGCTCATAATGTAATTGTGCACACTCTTGATGCTAATCTTAATTCACTTAACACACAATTGGCAGTTTTGTTTGCTTTTAGCTAGTGCTGTCATGAGATACATTTTTTTTTAGATTAATTAATTATGACCTGTAATCAATTAATATAATTAATCTCTTTTTTAATCTCACCTCCTAATGGCTGAGAAAAGTCCTCATTTTGATGTATGTTTATTTAAATTCATTACATTATTGTGGCAGACTAAAAGATTAATATATAACATAAAACTGGCTTTATAAAGTCATTTATTGTTTAACAGACTAAACTTTCCTTTTACATCACCAAGGCGGAAAAATACTGTCCCCTTTTGTCAGTATTGAATAATTAGAAATTCAGAATAAAACATCGAGTCCATATAGAATAATCTAAGTTAACACCTCCAGCAACGCCTTTTTGAGCAATGCAAATTAAAATAGACCTGCAGATTACAGTGCTGTAAGTTAGCATTTCAAAACTGACAGTTTATCACAAAATAAAATGCTGAAAAAGCATTAATTAACCCCCAGAAACCCAAATATAGAAAAAAACTTTTAAAAAAAGTTTCAACCATTCACATGTTGTTCTAGGATGCTTGTGATGCCTAAATCAGTGTTTTTTTAAAATTATGACATTTTAGTAACTTTTGGGGAGGATGTTGTAAAAATGCAACGCTGGGTCTGTAGGGTAGCAGAATTTCAATGACATCACTCACACTCTGAACACATGTAAGGAACAATTAAACATTTATTTGTACTTTACTGCTTATAAAGGCCCACAGAAATTTATGTATCTACACAATAACAATTGGATAATAGAAAAAAGGTCATTTTTTTATGATCAATTTAGTACAAAAATTGAGTATCATATTCAAAAACACTGGATCCGGTAGGCCTGGGACGATAACAAATTTTGCTGGACGATAAATTGTCCATCAAATTATTGACGATAAAAGATATTATTGTCGACATTATCGAGACCAAAATAACCACTTATGTAATGTTAATATATCATAATAATGTAAGTACATCCTTTGAAATGCAACAATAAACCTTTATTTAATATTGGAATGTCCAGAACTTCTAAATAAATAAATAAAACAAACAAAAAACAATAAAAATAAAATGATAAAGGACTCTCACTCTCTGTTAGAAAATATTGCACCAAAAACAATAAAATAGACCCGTCTCTCCAAAACAATAAATACAAAGACCTATCCAGTGTCAACAACCAAAACTGCACTTGAACCCTCTTGTCGTCCAGCGTCTTTGGAGGCGAGAGACAAGGAAAACATAAACACGCAGGCAAATGACGATATGTTGAGGCTGGAAAAATTATTGAGAACATTTTCATCTATCGTACAATTAATTGACTTATTGATTGTCCCAGCCCTAGGATCCGTCTATATGTGCACATCATGAAGGGAAAAAACAAAATGTGCTTGTTTAATTTGTTGATTGATTCAATTATGGTATTCCCAAAAGCAGATATGTTGCTCTGAAAAGCAGAGGCAAACATTGGACTTTCTGCAACGCGTGTTGGTGTAGCCTTTAGCGCAGTGTCGGCATCATCCTCTGTTGGCTTTGATGGGAAAATATCCAATCACGTCCTTGCTAACTTGCTTTAGAGGGTTTGCATTTGACTCACATGTTCCTAACATTCCACACTATCTAGACACCCTCAGCACTATCAGGAAGACCTGTTGTTCACTTTGTCATGCAATGAACCCATTACACCCACACCTCCCAGACCATTATCACCTTTTCATTCAAGAAGCAGCTATTGGGGCAGCCAGGCAGAGCCCAGGAAAAAGAGGCCCAGTATTATATTTCAAATTATGCTACATAATTCTTCCAATACTAAAACACTCAATTCATTGCTTAAGCTCATTAGAATGTGTATTTTAATTAATGATGTAACGCAGGGGTGGGGAACCCTGGTCCTGGAGGGCCGGTATCCTGCAAGTTTTGCTTGTAACCCTGCTTCAACACACCTGATTTCAATTAGCAGGTGATTAGCAGGCTTCTGCAGAGCTTGATGAGTTGCTGCACAGGTGATTCAAGCACTGAATCAAGTGTGTTTGAGCAGAAAAACCACAAAACCTGCAGGATAGCGGCCCTCCAGGACCAGGATTCCCCACCCCTGATGTAACGCAATATATTATATTTGTACAACAAAAAGTTGTATTTTAATTTAACATAAAATTTGTAAAATAGGTTAAAATTGTTGCAATATTGAAAATTGATCAAAAACATAACAAACTGATCAAATAGAAATGATAATACTTGTATTTGCACTATCAAACAAGTGGAAATGTAAGCCTTCAAGTGCATTGTGCAGACAAAACCTTGCTACCCCTTTGACCCAGCGTTGTAAAATTACAACATGGAAATAGCAAGCTCAAAATCTCTCATTATCAGTTTTTTCAATGATGTCATAAAATCTGCATGATCTACACATATCAGTTATCACAGAAAAAATATTTCAAGCTTTTTACTTGCATGAGTCCTGATTTATCCCATCCCAAACAACAAGATGATGTATTACAAAGCAGGCTCCCAGGTTGTATGACTTCATGACCTGATAAACAGGTCTATTTACATATTCTGCCATCCAATAGTGTTGCAGAACTGAACAATAGGACCCATTAGTAATGTAAATGTGGTTTTAAAAAGAAGAAAAAAGGGGGAAGGTTTATTTTTGTAACCTTAAATGTGACATTGTAATTTTACAACCGTGGGTCTCTCTCTCACTCTCTCACGTCTGACATGTGGTGTGGCATGATAGTTAAATATAAATATAATTACATAAAATAAATAAAAAATAAAAAATCCTAACAGGTAGGCTAGAAAAGTCCCAGTAAAGTTATAGATTAAAAAAAATAGTGCACTAAATGTGGCTGTGAGTAATTAATCTCAATTAATGCGATAATTTGACACCCCTACTTTTAGCACCCTTTAGTGTCTGTTATTAATTATCTTTGGTCAAGACAAAAGTGAAACTTATCTCCTCGCTGTGCGTTTGTCTTTTTAACACCTTAATCTAACAGCTGAAATGTCTCCTCAGCCTTCATTAGTGTCTACAGGAGCGGTTCATCACTAAATCAAACACATCAGCTGTGTTCATGATCTAAAACATGCAGGAAACATGCTGGAAGCAGACTGCAGCGCCAGGTATGTAAGTTGAATTTTTTTAAGTCCAGCAGGTAGCGACCCGCTACTCTGAAGTTGCAAGTGTGGTATTCTGGCCACAGACGGAGGTGGGGGTCTGAGTGACATTCATTAACCCTGTAAAGGGTCATTTTAGCACAAACTGGCTCAATAACGTGATTTAAAAATATGAAAAAGTTGCATCGTATGGTTTTAAAGGATTTAGGAGGTAAATTTGATCACTTTTGCTTATTTCTTTATTGACTGAAAAAGTTTCCATGTTGTTTGGTAAACAGTGGATTTAACTCGGCGGCGTATTAAAGCAAGTGTGCCACATTTCAAAGTGATTGACACCAACAGGATTGTCATTATTCTCCGTGCACAAAAGCAGCCGTTGCCATGGCATCCCTCTCTTTCCGTTTCACAGCTCTGCTCATTTGCTACCGACTCAGACCATTACCTTACCTCAAATGAAATTTCAACAACTGTCATTTTCTGTGTTCGACTTTATGTTAGAGGAGCTGCACAACACCTCCGGTGACCCCGGAAAACACCCTGACCAGGAAAATCTGGACATACAGCAAGACACACGTGAGATGGTGTGAAAGAGAAAAATAACGACGATAAAAAAAAAATAATCTATGAAATAAATGGCCTCATGAAAAAAAAACACAGGAACGGGGATAAAAAACACAAACGGCTATTTTATTCTCTGTTTTTATTAAGACAATAAAACTATTCAAGGGGCTTTATGGAGATAGAACATCTGATGTGCTCCGATGAAGATATTTTGGTTTTAATAATGGTGCCTTTGGCTTTTATGTGCTCTGTGTGTGGCTGTAACTTGGTTTTAATGTGATCGTGTCATACCATTAGATCGCTGTAAATTAGCTCTGCGTGCATGCACAAGTCACAGAAATGTCTTCACTCCATTTCCCAAATTGTCACACGCAGAGCGAGGGCTCCTTCAGAAATAATTAGTTTGTTACGTGCTGTCAGGGCCAGAAATGCAAATCGAGGTTCAACATCTTGTTATGTGATAATTTCATCGATCCGGAGAAGATAGGATCCAATTTACTAATAGAGGCCGACGGAAGAGCGAATCTCAGAGGAGAAGAGACAAACGGAAGCTTTCTTTAGCTCCCCTACTTTTTTATTTTCTCTTCAATATAGGTGCTATCTGAAAGACCTGCTAATAGAAAATTTCTTCTTTTTCACATATTGAAAAGATATTCATCAAACTCCTTTCAGCAGAGCGTTTCCCTGGAGGCTATTATGTTCTTTTCCTTTTATTTGTTTATTTTCTAAATACATATGTTGCCTTTTGGGGTCAGAATTGAAATTCAAAGCAAACCTAATGTTCGGCACAGATGCTGCACATGTGCTGCTTTGCATTTTTAAATGTGGAAACACAGATCTTCATCTATAAGATGAGGAGGATGTGTTGCATACTGTGGACGGATGATTGTGTGTTATTGCATTTGTCACCAGCTGACACACGTGTGTTTCTTCCTTCTGAGGACTTAGTTTAATAAGAACTGCGGTACAGTTGTGCCTCTAGCTAAGTTATTTTTAAAAAGGTCAACTCTGCATAGAAACAGGACACACCAATTTAGAAATGTGTTTTTTTTTTCCTTAAAAATGGTGATTTTGAGTCAGTGTAGGTTTTATGTGATGGAAATCAGCTTATTAGTTTGGCAGCATCACCCACCGGCCTTCACAGCAGCTCAAGTCTTCATGCAGGTGTTAATGGGAAGAGATTTTCATGTGTTTGCATCAGAATGGTCCTTGAATGAATTAAAGCCCATAAAGTGCAGAAGGTAGGGTTTGACTCACCTGCTGTACGTCTAATAATCATCAGACTACAACCAGAAAGAGACTTTCTCTGAAATGTAACTTCATATCTCATAATTATTAAAGGTTTTTGCTACTTTTTGTTCAGCTTTATGTTTGGAAAATGCATCAAATCTACATTAAATTTTGATCAGCTTTATTTTGATGAACAGGTTCCAACAAGTCTGATGATGGGGTTGTTAATGTAGACAGACCAGAATGAGTGTGTGGACGATGATGGGTGTAGATTCTTGACTCATAACACACACAGGATAATAAGCAAAGGTAAGTCTCTGTCTTATTTTAGCAGGTTGCGGCGCAGCAGCACCCACAACAAACGAACATGCAGCTAGCGCCCAGCTCCAGCAATGATGCATTCAGGGACGCTCGGAAATACGGCAGTTTACATGAAGGCTTTCAGACAATTACTCCACACACACACACACACACACACACACACACACACACACACACACACACACACACACGAACACTTGTTTCTATAGTTTGCAATATATGCAAACAACATTAAGATTAACAGAATATACATTTAGGTAACACTTTACAATAAGGGTCCCTTTATTAACGTTACTTAGTGCATTATTAAGCATTAATAAACTATTAAATAAAGTATTACCAACTGCTTAACCGTATTATATTATGTAATGCATTACTAAGCAGATATCATTGTTTTCTCTGGTAAAGTGCTCGCCCGATAACCAGAGGCTTCCAGGTTCACGTCCCACTCAGTCTGTCAGTCGTTGTGTCCTTGGGCAAGACACTAGCATATGCTGTGTTTTGGATGCTGGCATGCTGGTCCAGCATGCAATGCTATTCCAGCATAGGATGCTGGTTACTGGATGCTGGACCAGTAGGCTAGACCAGCATCCCATCCTGGACCAGCATCGTATGCTGGTCTACCAGGTAAACCAGCACCAAAACACAACATATGCTGGTCTATGCCATTTTTTCATCAGGGCATCAGGGCAGTTGTGGCTACAATGAAGCTCATCATCACCAGATTAAAGACCCATTCCTGAACTTTGTGGATATATGCTCTCTGTTGCCCTCTCAAGGCTTGCTGCATAACGTCATTGTCGTAACATTAAATCTCTCTCCAGTGCAAAAGAGGCATGTTTACATTCCTAATGTCAGGCAAAACAACGAAAACAAACTTTTCCACCTCCACACATTGAATAAATAGTTTTATCAGGACTGTATAACAACTTTATGCCCGACCAAACACAATAACCCTGGTGAAATCATTTATTACTTACCTAGCCATTAGCAGCACGGCTAGGTCAGAGTCCGTAGTTCATGCTGTTCTTTCTAAAAGAGCTCTCCAGTGAGGAAAAGACGGCCCAATAATAACTCTGGTCTTTGCTCTTGCTCTATCACGTTCTTCTTTTCTTTTCCTAGATTCCTCTGATAAGGGATTTCTAGCTTTCTTTGGTGAATCTGCCATTGCTCAAGTCTCTAAACCGCGGGTCTACGTTATACTATTATGGCAAGCCAAAGGGGTGAATAAAGCACGCTGATAGAGTAAACATGGATACTGTGCTACTGACTGAGCAGAGATTAAGACCACATGTCCCAAAGAACAAAGAGACTCTATATGATACACGTCTCAGCTGAGCCTCGTCAGAGATTAATATCGTATGACTCAGACAGCAGATGGGTTTGTTTTATCATATAGTATGTGTGTTCAGCTGTAAGCTATCTCTCTGTGATTCCCTATTAACTGCTGTGTGTGTATAAACCTGGAACATCCAGGTTCTATCAGAACAACAAGTTACAGATCAGCTGTTTGTCACATCATAACATGCCTAAGTTTGCATAACATGTAAACCACTCCCTCATTTTCTGGGTAATAAAAGACTACAGCAGAGAGGAAACAGACAGAGTGCATGCTGAGGTCTTGTGCCTTAACATACGCTCTCCTCTGCAGAGAATTTAAAACTTATTCACTGGTGTCTGTCTTCTGTTTTCCCAAAGCCTTGTCAATTGTACGGTAAACGAATAACCCTGACACACGTGCTCTAAACGCGTGTTATGTCCGCCACAACGTGCATCTTGAATGTGCGTTTTGACGCCAAAGGGGGCAAAAAAACATGCGTTCTAAAATAATGCATTCTAAACACGCATTATGTGACATAATGCACGTTTAGAACACACGCTTTTTTCACCCCTTTGGCTTGCCATAAGGTGCAGTAAAGCAACACGCAGTCAGTACTTCCGGTGTCGGGTCGCGGGTGAAAAACTGTATAGTGCGGTAAACAGACGTGGGACCCCCTAACACCACCACAGCTCCAAAAAATGAACACAATAGATGATAGTATACCACCAAAACTTTTCAAAAAACATTATTTTAAGGTGTAAAAGTTGCAGAATGTGTCTTTAATGATTTACAGTAGTGTAAAGTTTAGAACTTGTTGTAGGTGTGCATTCTGCTAGAATTTGAGCCATAGGCAGAGTAAAGCGGTGTCAAGACGATCCCTTAGCCTGGCTTCCTGCACTGACACGCCTCAGAGCAAGCCTTCCTTTGGTGCACAAGTGTTTGTTTGGTAAAAGAACCAAAGACTAAAGTAAAACAGCCAACACACAGTATGTTAAAGCAAAGCTAATGGCTGAATGAGTTATGTTTTTGGTGTGCTAATTGTATTGTTCTGTTTAGATTCAGCTCACCTGTCTCTGACTGGTGTAAGTGGGGCTGCATTCAAGTCTGTCAAGGTACCATTTTTATGCTTTGTAAATTTTTAACTTGTAGATTGTTAAATTATTTTGATTTGTTGAAGTTCTTTACATAACCCCCACCAGGGAGCTGACCATTGTTTTATCTAGATATGTTTTTATATAGATAATTTTATTTTATTTTTCTTTATTTTATTTTATCACTTGAATGCACCATTTATTGTTTTTTGAGCTGCTGCAGAGCTACTTTGCATGTGTTTCATCATAGTGTTGGGTCAGTTTATCAGCCTTTTATTGATTTTATGAGTTTGGGTGGAGTTTATTTTACTTGACATGTTAACTTATTCTGTGAGCCAACCACTACCCCTTATTTTGCACATCTTTTTTTTGTCTTTTTCACATATCAGTTGCTCTTTAATGGGTTTCAAGATCAGTCAATAGTTATTTTTAACTGAATTGTGAATAAACTTAAAAAAAAAACTTCTGGCAAAGCCACTTCTAGTTCCAATTTATTTGCTATGTCATTCATCCATAATCTGTATTGCTTATTCCTGCAGGGAGCAAGTGCCTAACCCCAACATTATCTTGTGAATTCATTAAAAAATTCTAAAAAAAAAGTTAGAATAATGCATATTTAATTTCTCAATGACTGAGTTTGTTTTTGTCACATATTCTATAGTTAAAATACGTTTATTTTCTTCCCACTGTCATGCAGTGCTTTATTAGCAGAAATAAACGACACTTTCCTGTAATTGTTTGAGGAAATTCTGCATGGTGCTGCATGGCTGTTAGAGTGATGAAACCCTCTTTTGGTACTGGAATATAATAAAAATTAATGGGTCCTTTAATTAAACTACATCTTATAAAACAGGCTCATTTTTAGGCATTAAAACAAATTTGATGTTCAAATAAAAATAATTTAGAGGCTTCTCCTTGAGTGCACTTCACTTACTAAACTTATGCTTAAAATTGTTTAAGAGTATTATGATGTGTGTAATCAAAATACAAGGAGAAATGTGGAAAACATTATTTTACTCCATCAATCTGGGAAGGACTCTATCTCTCTGCAGTCATAAGATTATCCACTTGTCAAAAGCGTTTAAGACAGCTGTCAATCTAAGCCGACGGAGATGCATCAGCATAGTTCACCTCCAGGTCAGGCCAAGCAGAGAAAACTCACAAATCCCCAAATCACCATATCTCAAACTCTAGAGGCATCAGTTTTCATTTGAAATGTTAAAGTTCATGACAGTTAAAAAAAGCCTGGGAAAACATAGCTAGTCTGTCCAAAAATAGCAGTTATATTGTCAACAAGACAGTTGTTATCAGTGTGTTAAAACAAACACTTCTTAATTTTTGTGATACATGGCAGAGGAGTGATGATCCAGGCTTGTGTTATAATGACAAGGAGCATTAACTCTGTTGTAAAGAACTCTGTACTCCGGTTTCCTCCCTCAGATGAAAAAAATGCATGTTAGGCTGACAATTAACTCTAAATTGTTCTTAGGTGTAAGTGACTCGCTCGTTTTGTCAACTCCACCTACTGCTTGATCATATATCGCAGCGTTCGTACACGTCGCATTAATTTCAGAGGACGCGCACAAACGACGCTTCAAATCAACGCAAGCTACGCGTGGCAGCCATTTTAAACATGCGTCGTTAAAGGGCAAGTATATCACGGCCCTTAAGGTGCAGTACATTTGTCAGCCTCTAGATGCCATCAGATTAAAAAAAACTCCAGATTTCCGGCTGTCGCACAGGACTGCTCATGTCACACTGTGAGAACTCCAGAAAGGTGGCACACTGTACGGTGCAAGATTTTATTGAGCCAAACAGCTCTAGCAGGACATGTTATGTCAGGAGCGCAAACTCCGAAAAGCATAAGTCACTAAAAGCTGACAGCTAACCAAAACAACAAAGCTGAAAAGAGAAAATAGCGCTGCCATTAACACTTCTTTTATTAGCCTCTGAACCCGATCTCCAAACAGGAGTGGTATGCAAGTTCTTGCATGTAGCTTCCACTGTTGCTAATGTTGCTAATTCACTCTCTCGTTGTACTCCCATCACTGTTCACGTCACTCCCTGGTTGCATTTTCATTGGTCGATTGGAGATGGTAGGTGTAGGTTTTCAAGCAGTGCTTAAAAGATTGTTGGAGGCTGACTTTGGTCGTTATACAGTAGCATCGGCTCCACTCCACTCCGCCCACCCCAGCCTGGCCGCGTTCGTTCCACTCTGCCTTAGGAATGAGGTCGTGATTGAGCACATGGGCGGTCTCCAAAATTGGCGCAAAAAACTTGGTGTGAAGATATCAGTGATGTCATGAACACATCTCTGAGCATGTGGGCGGGGCAAAAGAGTGAAGAGAAGCCCACGGTGCCTTCCTTATTAAACAAAGGCAACCTGAGCAGTGTTGCTTTTGGAGACTCTGATTTTGCATCTTGCTTTGATGTGTGTCCTGGCAGCGCTGTCTCTCTCTCTCTTTCTCTGTGTGTGTGCTCCAGAGAGACAGAGAAAAAAAACGGCTTCAGTCAGAGGCTTGTCAACTCCACAGTATCCAGACTGATAATGAATCGCGCATGTGGGAAGCCCTGCTGGCTGAATCTATCCGCCAATTGACTGGTTTAAGCCCGAGGCAGACTGCCTTGGGAAGGGGGCTGCAAATACGTCTGGTTGCGCGTGAAAAATTACCGGGCTACCCGGATGTGAACACTCATTACCCTAACTAGGCCGTGTAGAGCCGATGCTAGTGTGTAAGTGCCATAAGCTGTCGCCGAGGCGGTCACACTGGACGGGCACAGACTTGCAAATCATCCTCACGTTCACTGTTTTTTGTCACGATTCTGTTCACGACAAGGGAGTTGGTTAAGACGGACAAAAAACGAGCAGTGTGGTCCGGCCTTTAAACATGAGAACCTAGAGTAGAACACTGGAAATGTCCAAACTCTTTCTACTTTTTTCCTTACGTTAAAAAAAAAAATCCCTTTTAGTCTTCCAACTGCAAATCTAAATTCAAAAGACTGCACAAATGACCAAATACTGCACTTGCACTATGAGGGGACAAGAGGGTGCAACACTATAGCCCACTTGAGAAGACCCCAATCATTTGTGTCCTGACTTAGGCGCCCATCAACCCCCACCTGCACCCCCCTGAATAAAAGTACCACTTCCCACCAACAGTCAGCCAACAAACCACACAAACACAGCAGATGGTACCTTTTGCATGAAAAGCTGCGACAGATGCAGCAATGAACGTTTTACTTTACAGCGTTTTAATGCAGAGACACCGTTTCATTGGCTTGTAATGCTAATTGTAGTTTGGCTTGTAACTGAGCACAAAACTGAGCAGATTCTACTCATTTCCCAACATGAAACTGTAACCCAGTTAACTCTGGTCTGGCCGTACTCCCAGATCAGCGTTGGTTTCCTATAAAGTTCAAACCCAACACACACGAGTAGAAAGTATCATGTAAATCCAGACAAAAAGATCATGCAAAATGACTCATCTTTTTAAAGTGGTACTCTTAATGCATGAGGAATGAAACTAAAATAAGTTATTTGCATTTAATTAGTCATGAATGCACATGAGCCACAAAAGAACAAAGAACAGAAATCCACCCCAAAAACATTTGGTGCATGTATAAGAACTGTTAGTTTTATACTATACACGAGTCTAACCTTCCACTGACTGCTAATGTTCGCACAAGATTGTTTTGTTTAATACAAAAAAATCTGCTTGCAAGGAGAAGCCATTTTTAGTGTTAATATGCCATCTGCGGATGCATCTGAACGTGGGCGGCGTGTAAACGTACCTGTGCAGCAGGAGCTGATTGAATCTGCAGTGTCAGCGCGGATAGGATTTCCTGGACATGCTGAGTTGCCTCCCTGATTGGCCGTCACTCAGCGTCAGTCACAGCCTGACTAGCAGTCACCCAGAGCACACATGCACACACATGCATACAAAGAAATGAATTGTGTTTTGGAGAAATCAAATTATTTACAAGCAGATTGCTGAACTTTCATTCAGAGGGAATTGCCCCCTGAGAATGGATTTGAAACAGTTGCCTGAGCTCACAACTGCTCTGCAGCAGCAGGTTACTTGTTGAAATGTGAGAGGCTCATTAGGCCGAGGGTTTCCTGATGAGACAGTTTAATTACATGCCATTGGGGCTTGTGCAATACAGCTGCCTTTACAACTTTTAATCCCACAGAGAACAGGGAAATTGGAAAAAAAAACATGTTTTAATGTATTGCTATTGCAACATTTGGTGTGTTTAGCAGAGTGAATCACGTATTTATTAATATTTGGCTTGAACTTTGTTTGCAAAATCATTTATGACCGCCTTTTAATGGAACTCTTAATGTAATGATTGGAAGAACATCTTCAAATAATTAAATTTGAAGTCTACTCATCTGAAGATGTCATCCGCAGCCAGATGACAGTAGCAAGAACATTATAACCAAATTGGGTAACCATCGCACTGTCCAGCTGTCACCACCTCATGAAAGAGGGCACTCTTCACTACAGACTGCTAGAACCCCTGAATCAGCTTTTTGGACATATTGCATGATGACATCCTTCTGGGTAAGTCAGCTCTGGTTCTTCCTAAACAGATCATCAATGCTCCGGTCCACCTAATCATCCAGCTGTGCTGCCAGGTATTTGTAACCTTGTGCAGTCTCCACACAGACACCTTTGATGGTCACTGAGTTTGGGTGAAGCTGTGGCCTCCCTGGTATAGGTGGTGTTGGTAAGCAGATGGTTGGAGGCCTACCATGTGACCAAGTCCTGGATTGGTTCAGACGAGAAAGTGTGCATCTGGACCATGGCTGAGGAATCGGTAGGGAGGGGGAGGGCCCCATCAGGGAGTGTGAGACGGCCAACAAAGAGCTTTTCACCTTCAATACTGATGCAGTTCTGACGTGATTCGAAGTTTGTTAGCCCTCTGGAGGGCCCAAGCAATTGCCTGCCCTGCCTGTCGGCACGCAGTGCCTCTGACAAACACGTACACGCATGTTTATCTGTTAGCTTATAATAAATTTGGTCAGATTCTGATACAATTAAGAAAAGTGATGTAGTAAGTAAGTAAGTAAATTTTATTTGTATAGCACTTATCACAGAAAAAGAATCACAAAGTGCTTCACAAAGATCAACAAAACAAAAGATAAAGTCATCATAAAATGATCTTAAAACAAAACAATAGAATATCAGAAAATCATTAAAAATCAAAAAACAGTCATAAAATTATAAAATGATAAAACAAATGAAAGATGATTATAAATACAAGTTAGAAAATAACGAATAAAACATAAAAGATTTAAGTAAAAGCAGCTTTTAACAAAAGGGTCTTCAGCTGCTTTTTAAAGGTGTCCAGACTGTCAATAACACATAGGGATAAAGGAAGTTCATTCCAAAGTCGGGGTGCAACAGCCTGAAAAGAGCGATCACCTCGACTTTTATATCTGGTCTTTGGAACTTCTAGGAGGTTCTGGTTTGTGGACCTGAGGGCTCGGGTTGGAGCATAAGGCTTTTACAGTTCAGTAACATAAGGAGGAGCTTGGCCATGTAGAGCCCTGAAAGTTATAGTAAAGATTCTAAAATGAATTCTAAAGTTAATGGGTAACCAGTGCAGAGACATCAGAATAGGAGTGATGTGAGCTCTTCTGTTTGCTCCAGTTAGGAGCCTCGCTGCAGAGTTCTGGACCACCTGAAGGCGCTCAAGGGCTTTTTTGTTAAAACATGTGAAAAGTGTGTTACAGTAATCTAGACGGGAGGAGATAAAGGCATGGAGAACCATTTCAAGTTCATGTTTTGACACCAACCTTCGCAGTTTGGAGATATTTCTCAAGTGATAAAAACAGTTTCTGACCAGCGTTTCTGAGTGACCTTCAAGAGACATTGATTGGTCAAAAACACCCAAATTTCTCATGTTTGACTTGACAGCAGAAGCTAAATGACCAAGTTGTTGACTAATCAGAGGAGCCATACTCCCAGGGGCAATGATCAGACATTCAGTCTTTTCAGAGTATAACTGAAGGAAGTTATCTTCTAGCCAGCTAGTGATCGCTGATAGGCACTCTAGTAGTTTATAGAACTCAGAATCCTTAAAGGAGCAGTACAGCTGAATGTCATCTGCATATAGGTGATAAGAGACATTGTGAAAAGCATCAATTATCTGTCCAAGAGGGTGTATATATAATAAAAACAGGAGTGGACCTAAAACAGAGCCTTGGGGTACCCCACAGAACAGGTTTGTGGAATCTGACATGATGTGGTTTATACAGACACTAAAACTTCTGTTAGAAAGGTACGATCTGAACCAGTCTAGAACATCTACAGTACAGTACAACTGAGTAGTTTTTGGAGTCAGTTCAAAATGGCCACCAGAGATAATCAAACTTAGCCAACACAAAAATGTGTAAAATGCAGTTAATTTTAAAGACATTACGTTTACATGCGCAAAATTTCCCGTATCCGATTCCAATCGTGGTTGATCGGAAATCCCAAATCTCTGTTTACATGGACACTAACTGAAATGATCCAATCATGCCGTGAGTATACATGCACCAAGCATTCAATCAGATTAAATAGGTTGAGCATGCGCAGAATTGTTTTTCCCGGAAAAAAAAATGTGAACAAACGCCATCTTGTCCGCACGTCTTTTCCCAGCGGTTTTTGATTTGGTCGATACTTCGGTGAATTCCCGCTTCCTGTATCTTTAGGTACACTTGAGTGTATAACTCGGCATTTCTAGCCTTTCAGACATCGAGACGTTCAATAATATTGAGCTCCCGTAGTGTTTCCAGCAACAGACCACTTCTGTTTACCTCCCGCCATGTTTTCCACTTGTCCTGAGCGTCTGCAAAGGTGGAAAGACGTCACGCTAAAGTTGCACACATGCACAGTGGGCATTATTTTACTCCAACAATCTGAATGGGTGTATACATGGACGTCACTTGAAATGATGATCGGACAAAACCACCGATCATTCCGATCGGGCCATTTCGGATCAGAATATTCCGATTGACATGTTTAAATGAAGAATTTTTGATCTGATAGGGCGTTCATTCTGATTACTTGTGCCGATGTAAACGTAGCTAGTGAGTTACAGCTAAAGTGATATTAGCTGAGAGTTATTTTCAACAAATACTCTTGAGTACTAACAGGAGGTCATAACTTCAGACACGCAACAAAGTATAACATAATTGTTTTCAAACATAGGATTATCTTAGTTTAAGCCATGAAAAGCAGCAGATATGTCCCTTCAGTTTTTTTTATTACTACAGGGCTGCAGAAGCGGGGGGGTGGGGGGTGGGTAGATTTAAATTGTGGATTTTCTCCCTAGTGAATTTTCTGTTGAGTTCACACATGCAGCCTTCTGCTAGAGTCCAAAACTCATGACAGGGGTTTGGAAGCTGATCTGTCACAGCAGGTCCTCTGATAGGGTAGAAGCACCTACTCAGAGTGGACAGTTGTTTTTCTATTTGTAACAGATTTATCTTGAATTACCGCCCTCTCACATCCTTTAGTGGCGCTCGTTTGCTTGAAGCCTGAGACGTACGTCTGTGTTGCGACTCCCAGGGACAAGAATTCCCATATCCATACTTCTATGAAGCTTTTGGTTTCCCCATAGCCTGTCGGTCTTTTTAGCATGCAGATGTGATTAGCCAATGTCACCGCAGCAGCAGGGCTGATTCAGACCGTTCCTCTCTGCTGGAATCGCTTAGACTTCCTGGGAAAATCAAATTATAGAGCCATTAATTTGTCTAGGTAATCCTGCCTGTCAGCTGCTCTTGAGAAGTTGTCTCCTAGGACTGCGTTCATCAAGTGTGTGATGCCAGCAGAAGTGAAGCATTATCTTATTAACAAAAGAGGACAGAGTGGAGTGCTATCAGGCCTGAATAACCTGCATTTACACTCAGACTGAACTGACACGTATGCAGTCTTGGGGAATGCATGGAGTAACTGTAAACATGCCCCAAAAATGGAAAACCTTCATTATCTTAAATTCACATTTCTTCTCGTTGGTCCTGAGAAGCTATTGAACACAAAGAAACATGTATACACAATAGCCTTAATAGTGTTTCCAATAATTGTTGTCATGGCAACAAAACAGACATTTTTGAGTTGCACCCAGCAAAAAATTGATGCATGTTCAATACTCATTGGCCGTTTCTCAATATGCGTATTTGTCTGTACTTGTGTACTCCCGTCCTTGTGAAACGTCATCAACGATGGTCCAAGTACTGTTCCAATCCTAAGTACATATAATGGCAAGTTCGCTCAAAATTCCCGGATATGTTCTTGCTCCGCCCACTGTATCGAGGATGCACTGATGCGTCCTTCTGCGGACTTGGGACAGCAAAGTTTCCCATAATGCATTGCGCCGCTAACTGTTATACTCCGAACAGCAGAGGAGAAAGCTTATAACTGTTGTGTTTTATATCAGAAATACAAATAAATCAATATAAAGTTGTCTGTTATTGTAAATAATTGCGTATAACCTGTAAATTTTGCTGTGTATTTGTTTTTTTCTTCTTTCAGACTCTTCACGATCCCTCAAAATGCTAATGAGCTAACCCACTATCAAAATAAAAGCATCATTGCTTTGTTTTGATGAAAAAAAACTTTTTTTTTCTTCATTTAACAGCAGGAAATGCTGATATTTTATCAGTTTTGATGAAAAGTGGACCAAATATAATACAAATAATACGTTTTCATTGTTTTTTTGTCATTTAAGGAACAGACTAGACTTTTATTTTTATGTCAGGTTGTTTTTTTTTACCGTAGAAACAAGCAGCGCTTGTTGCTGTGAGGCAAAGAAGTACGCTTGTTCCAAATGCCGTCCTCGTCCTCCTGTACTCGGCAGAACGGACTTTCTGGTGTCCTAGCCAAGAACACACTTGTCAAGTACACAAGAACGTACTAGCGTCCTTGAGTATTGAGAAACGGCCATTGAATTGACACAATGATGCATTTACTTCCTGGATGGGTGGATAAGTTTATTTTGAAAAGCAGAAAATAATTAATATTGTTACGAAAGATAATGCAATTGAAACTACATTTATAATAAAAATAAATAAAACAATAATTAACAGAGTGAACTTACAGCAGATGAATTAAAAAAAATAAATTCTTATGAGTAATAACAATTACTACCATTAAAATCTAATCATTTGTACATATTCTAAAGGAGCAGAAAGAAACCAAAACTTGATTAATTCTACTCCTTCTCTAATAATTCTTTCAATTACTCCATTTAGTTTAACAGCAAACAATCTTTCTTTTGCTCTTTTACCTCTACACCCTTATTACCCTAAAGTTTGTATTGGGGAAAAAAAGTAACTTGAGTAAAGTAGCAAAACTAAAAATACCACAGGTTTAGAACTGCTCCCAGCCATTAAGCAGCCGTTAAATAAATATGGACCAAAGTCCAGAAGTCACCCTTGGAGCATGCCCGTCTAAACATTGATAATCTCATGTGAAAGAGTGCTTGAAATAAATGAATGAAAACCGGGGTTTACTGAAAAATCAAACATAAAAGATGGTCTCTACTGCTCTTGTTTACCACCTGGCAATAGAGAATGTTGTCTGTTTTTAAACAGACAAAGCTTAAACTTTTCTTTAATTGTTCTGTAAAACTGACAAAAAGAGCCCAAGAACCGATATTTTCAAAATAAGTTGCTTTAATTTGCATAAAAAGAAAAGAATAAAAAAAGAAGAGTTGCTATTCAAATTAGCTGTCATGTATTAGTTAACCTGTTCCTTAAGGTAAGTGATTATTGCTAATTCTACTGAATATGCAAACTATGCTATTAAAATGTACTCATTTGGAAAAAAGGGGAAAAAACACTCTGAAAGGATAATTTTATATATTTGATAGGGAGAATAATTTTACAAGGCAATCAACAAACAAGATGCAAGATGTCAGGATCTGCCCTTTCTGCCCTCCTGTTTTCCAGCTCCCTGCTCACCAGTGTCTCGTTTCCCCTGCTTCAGTTCTAGTTAATTGGTCCCACCTGCCTCTCGTTCTCCTAATCACCCAGCTCCCCAGATCCTCCTGTATTTAAGCCCTGTCTGTGTTCTGTTCAGTGTTGGTTCATTGCTTATGTTGTGTCTGTGTCAGTCTTCAGTTTCCTACATTAAAACCCCTTTAAAACCTCCTCACCTGCCTTTTACCTGCTCACCTGCGTTTGGATCCTCACCTCAGCCACCAGTTCATGACAGAATGAACCGACCCAAGAAAGGATCCAGCGGTGAGTTTTATTTTTCCTGTTCGGAGTTGTTGGGATGGCCAGACTCCTCTCCGGACTCCTCTCCAGACTCCTCTCCACCTCCACCACAGCGCCGCAGACGTCCGCGCCGCCGAACCTCCACTCCAGCCTTCCAGCCTGCCATCCTGGGTCCGTTTGGGGGGTTCGGCTGGGAGGAGCTGCAGGAGCTATCCTGCTTCACGGGCTCCAGACTGGCGATGTGTTCCCCTGGGGCTGGTCCACGCCGCTGGGAGCAGAGCCAGGCTCCACCGCCACTTCCTGAACATCGCTGCTGGCGTGGCGCTGCCCCCCCGGACGTCCTCTCCGACTCGCAGATGGGACTGCGCAACCGGCCTGGTTTCTCCCCTCCAGCACCCTCCTCCTCATCACGGGAGACGGCGAGGGGATCCAGGCGACGGCGCCGGGCGTCCAGAGCTGTGCCGCCCAACCAAGAGGCCCCGGCTCTGCAACCCGGCATGGAGTGGCAGTCGTCCTTGGAGACTCTGCCCAAGCTCCCGCAGCCAGGTCCAGCCCAGCCGGTTCCAGGCAGTTGGACCGAACCAGCAGAGGACCCAGCAGAGGTTGCTCGCCTGCGGGCTAAGTTGGACAGACTCCGCCCCCTCGTCAGTCTCCTGCAGTTCCAGGTGGGGACACTCACCACCCTCTTCCAGGTGGCCCCGGGGGTCCAGTCCGAATACCAGTCGACGCTGTCTGGAGCCCCACCGGTTTCGGACAGGGAGACTGGGTCAGCAGATGAACCGGTGGATGCGGCTCAACTGCGTGAGGAGGTGATGCGGCTCCAAGCCCTCGTCAAATTCCTGGAGTTCCAGAGTAAGACGCTGTCCACCCTGGCATTCCAGTCATCGCCAGAGACCCAGGCCGCTGGGCTCCATTCATCGTCTTTGCCAGAGACCCAGGCCGCTGGGCTCCATTCATCGTCTTTGCCAGAGACCCAGGCCGCCGGGCTCCATCCCTCGCCAGAGACCCAGGCCGCCGGGCTCCATCCCTCGCCAGAGACCCAGGCCGCCGGGCTCCATCCCTCGCCAGAGACCCAGGCCGCCGGGCTCCATTCATCGTCTTCGCCAGAGACTCGTCCGCCTGTCAGCTTCCAGTCCTCGCCAGGGACCACCCAGCCGGTCGTCCAGTCATCGCCAGAGACCCAGCGTCCTGTGGGGTTCCTGTGGGAGGTGTTCCTGCCTCCTCCTGGTTTTGAGGACCCCGAGTTTCCTGTGCTCCAGTCCCCTTCAGCCACTCCCAGAACCAGCCGGCTCCAGCGGCCACGTCGCCGGCCTCCAAGAACCAGCCGGCTCCTGATTCCCAGGCGCCGGCCCCCCAGGCCTTTAAGGTCCCGCCTCCTGGTTCCCTGCTGCCGGCCTCCCAGAGCCTGCCGGCTCCTGCGCCCTCGTCGCCGGCCTCCCAGAGCCTGCCGGCTCCTGCGCCCTCGTCGCCGGCCTCCCAGGATCCACTTGGGCGTCCGGTGCCGCCCCTTAAGGGGGGGGGGGGTACTGTCAGGATCTGCCCTTTCTGCCCTCCTGTTTTCCAGCTCCCTGCTCACCAGTGTCTCGTTTCCCCTGCTTCAGTTCTAGTTAATTGGTCCCACCTGCCTCTCGTTCTCCTAATCACCCAGATCCTCCTGTATTTAAGCCCTGTCTGTGTTCTGTTCAGTGTCGGTTCATTGCTTATGTTGTGTCTGTGTCAGTCTTCAGTTTCCTACATTAAAACCCCTTTAAAACCTCCTCACCTGCGTTTGGATCCTCACCTCAGCCACCAGTTCATGACACAAGAAATGGTAGCAAACATTTTCTCACAAGTAAAATTGAGCTAGTCTTTTTCTTAGCTCTCCAGAGTATTTCTTTTATCTGATGGCACCATCTAGTGGCTGACAAGCGTATCACACCAATAGTCGGGTCGACTCTGTAATTTAAGATGGCGACTGCACGTTTCTTGTTTATGAATGTGCTTCTGCAGCCGACAAACAGAGCTAAAACACGTTGTTTTACAAGTATTATTCTCATGTCATGTTGTGTTTTCATATATTTATATTTTAAAGACTTACTTGTCCGTGAAAAGTTCATCAACTCTGCATCAGCTGAGGTACTTCCTTAAATTTGAAGCACGTAAGCGGTAGTCTAACGCTATTGGTTAGTTCTGGTCGCTGGTCAGTGTCCTATTGCATGGATTTTACGGGGCAGGGGGCGGGCTTAGCAAAAAAGACGTATCGCTTATATTATATCACACTACATGATGAGACAATCACTTTTACGCATTTCTGAAAAATCATACATAATTCCTGAAAGGGGGAAACTCCAGATTGCTGCTTTAATGTGCATTTTTGCAGATGATACAATGTTCTATATTAGAGCTTTACCAATTATGATCAATGATCATAAGCTTTGGGTGATGACTGAAAGAAAAAGATCATGATTACAAACGGTCTAAATGAGTTTCCTCCAGGTTGATCCAGGGAATGGGACTATGTCTTCACACTGACAAGGGGGTACACCTTGGGATCCCAATGGAGCCTTTGGAGGGGAGCCATTGGTCTTGCTGGAACTACTACCCCCAAGACCCGGACCTGGATACGCAGATGAAAATGGACGAGTGGAAAGTATAATGTTGTGGCAAGAGACGGGAAGGCATATGTAATGGTGAGCAGAGGAAAAGAGGTCTGCTGCAGGCCTCCAGCATTCAACACACTTAACACCTAACAAAAGGGTTTTAGCACAACAATATCTGACCCTTGTCTGTGACTTGAAATAATTTTTAGTAATTTTTATTGGTGTACATTTGGCCGGAACCAAGAGAAAATGTGTGACTTGAACACAGTGAGGAAAGAAGCTATTAGCTTCTCTTTAGCCATACCATACGATACCAGTTTATTTGTATAGCACATTTACACCCAGCATGAGAGCTGACCAAAGTGCTTCCCATGAAGTACATTGCAACACAATGAAATAAAAACTGATTGACAAACAAAAGATCACAAGTTAAAATCAAACACTAGATATAATCACTGACATGATCATAAAATCATAAAATCACAGACCAAAGGCCAAATCATTAAAATGAGTTTTTAAAACGAGACTTAAAGGGGACCTAGAATGTAAACCGACATTTTCCTTGTTGTTGTTGAATAAGACAGCTTGGGTGGTCAAAAGTAGCCAAAAAGTCAAAGCCGTGTGTGACCTACTTTTTATGTAAATTAGAAAGTTGAAAAAGGCGAGAGAAAACCTCCTGTTCTGAGAACGCCTTCCTTAACACGTCATACGGGGGAGCCACGCCTCCTCAAACCTGCATGTGTCTGAGGCCTTCTGGGGAAACCGACCAATCAGCATGTCCTGACCGAGTGGGAGGGGTAAACAGCTCATTTCACTGAAGGCCTGAGTAAGGGGGTTTAGAATGGCCTGTATCAGGGCTCCTGGGACAGATGAAAGCCAAAAAAAATTTCTTATGCTTTTTGGAGGCTTAAAGCTCTGTTTTAGATTGTTGATTAATTGCATTCTAGGACACCTTTAAAAGAGGTAAGAAATGGAGCCTGTCTAACCAACAGCAGAAGTGCATTCCAAAGAGTAGGAGCAGCACACATAAATATCTTTTGAGCGTTCATTCTGTGTTTTTCTAAATACTATCACTTTTTTTCTTTCTTTTTACACAAACAGGAGTTGTTTTTTTACCTTCTTATTTCGCTGACGTTTCGATCGCAGCTGCGATCATCCTCAGAGCTACATCGCCATCTTGGCGACGTCACTTCCTTCTCCGTTTATCTGCGGGCAGCATAAACGCGTTGTCAGCCACCCTTTGCGAGTTTTTCATGGAGGATCTAGAACAAAAAGCCATAGCCACTACTCCCCCAAACTGCCAAATTAAATTATGGAAACGCTATGTAGATGACATACTAAAAATCATACCAAAAGGACAAACGGAGACACTAACAGAACATCTAAACAATATAGACGACACAAACAACATAAAATTTACATATGAGGAAGAAATAGAAGGCAGCATAACATTCATGGACATGAAAATAAGCAGACAAGAAGACGGAACCCTAAACATAAACACATACAGGAAACCAACACACACAGACCAATACTTATTATGGACATCAGAACACCCCACCATACATAAAATGTCAGTGATCAGAACGTTATACCATCGAGCAAACATAACAGAAGAACGAGACCAAAAACAAGGCAAGGCGAGGCAGCTTTATTTGTATAGCACATTTCAAACATGGAGGCAATTCAATGTGCTTTACAGAGCAGGAGCAACAAAAGCATTAATCAAAATACACAAAGAAATAATTCAGACAATTAGATAAAAGACATAGTCAAAAAAGTTTAGCAGTAAACAGTGCAGAAGGAGCAGCATAAGAAACATTCAATCATAGGCTAATGAATACATGAAGGCTTTTAATTTTAATTTAAAAGTTACTAGAGTTGGGGCCTGTTTGAGGTCATAAGGAAGCTGATTCCATCTATGAGCAGCATAGTGACTAAAAGTAGCTTCTCCCTGTCTGGTTCTGACCCGAGGTTCTACCAGCTGACTGCCGTCTAGGGATCTGAGAGCTCTGCTAGGTGTATATACAGGAAGGAGATCCAACATGTACTTAGGCCCCATACCATTGAGTGATTTATAGACTAGTAGAAGCACTTTAAAATCGATTCTGTAGTTTACTGGTAACCAGTGCAGAGTTTTTAGAACAGGGGTGATGTGCTCAGTTCTCTTAGTTCTCGTTAGGACCCTAGCAGCAGCATTCTGAATAAGCTGCAGTTGTTTTACGGCTGTTTTGGGAAGAGCAGTCAGGAGACCATTGCAATAATCTAGTCTGCTGGAGATGAACGCATGAATGAGTTTCTCTAGGTCTTGTTTCGACATGAGACCTCTGAGTCTTGCTAATTGATGGAGATGATAAAACGCTCACCAGTGACCAGTGAAGCTCAGCTCAGAGTCAATGGTAGCACCAAGGTTTCTAACCTGAGTCTTAGTCTTTATTCCTCTAGAGCCAAGTTGAGCAATAACTTCCATCCTCGGTTTTTTACTCCCAAAGACAATAACTTCTGTCTTGTCTTTGTTTAACTGAAGGAAACTTGACTTCATCCAGTCATTGACTTGCTCTAGGCACTGACAGAGTGAGTCTAGGGGACCGGATTCATTAGGTGATAGAGCTAGATAGATCTGGGTGTCATCTGCATAACTATGATAGGCAGTGTTGTTGTTGTATATGATCTGACCCAGGGGGAGCATGTAGAGGTTGAAGAGCAGTGGCCCAAGAATGGAGCCTTGGGGGACACCACATGTCATAGTGATCTGCTTTGATCTATGTTCACCAATAGAAACAACATAACCCCTGTCAGCAAGGTATGATTGGAACCAACTAAGGGCTGTACCTGATACAAGGAGGACAAACATATACAAAACGCATTAAAAACCTGCGGATACCCGACATGGGCAATAAACAAAGGTAAACAACAAATAACAACAGAAAGACAAGAACAACCGAAACAAAAAATAAAAAATCCAGAAAAACAAGAACCAAAACCAGTGATAACCCTTCCATACATCAAAGGCATAACAGAAAAAATAACAGCAACGATGAAAAAACATAAAATTAACACACCAACAAAACCATACACAACGGTTAGAAAAAGACTAGTACACCCAAAAGACAAGATACCAACAGGAAATAAATGTGGAGTCATATACAAAATTCCATGCAAATTATGCAATAAAACATACATAGGAGAGACTGGACGCCGACTCAACACACGAACAATAGAACACAGAAAGGAGTGTGAGAAGGAGACGAGAAAAAGACACACAAGAGCAGCAAAACAGGAAGCAGAAAGTACAATAAAAAAATCAGCCGTAACAGATCACTGCACAAGAAAAAATCATATAATGGACTGGGACAAAACAAGGATCATAAACACAGAACAACAAAAATACAAAAGATGGATCAAGGAAGCGATTGAAATAAGGAGACGTGGACACGCAACCATGAACAGAGATGAAGGGGTTTACACACTGGATCAAGCATTGGAACTGTGTCATCGGCAAGGAGGGCGCGGGCAGCAGAGGGCGACACCGTCCTCTGCTGCCCGCAGATAAACGGAGAAGGAAGTGACGTCGCCAAGATGGCGATGTAGCTCTGAGGATGATCGCAGCTGCGATCGAAACGTCAGCGAAATAAGAAGGTAAAAAAACAACTCCTGTTTGTGTAAAAAGAAAGAAAAAAAGTGATAGCACACATAAATGCCCGCTCCCCCCGTGATTTACAGTGGTGTGAAAAACTATTTGCCCCCTTCCTGATTTCTTATTCTTTTGCAGTTTGTCACACTTAAATGTTTCCGCTCATCAAAAACCGTTAACTATTAGTCAAAGATAACATAATTGAACACAAAATGCAGTTTTTAAATGAAGGTTTACATTATTAAAGGCAGGGTACGTAAGTTGGAATTGTTAAAATAACTTTAAAAATGCTTAAATGTGATCATCTGACCCTGTTCTATGAGAAAAAGTAAGTCATCTCTCATATTTTATTTTTCTCCTAAGTCCCTCCCCTGGCTTTACAGCTAAACTAATCATTTCTGCAAGCCTACCACGTTGACCAATAGCGCTGCATTTCCAATGTTCTCTCTCTTAACTCGGCTTTTCCTGCATGTGCACGTTAGGAGGCGTGGCTTTTGGCTCAATCAGGAAGGCCGGGGATAGAGTAACAGCCTTTCGAATTTTAAAATCTCCCCCTCCTTGCTCTGATAACATCAACTTATGGACCCTGCCTTTAAGGGAGAAAAAAACTCCAAATCTACATGGCCCTGTTAAAAAGTAATTGCCCCCCTTGTTAAAAAATAACTTAACTGTGGTTTATCACACCTGAGTTCAATGTCTGTAGTCACCTCCAGGCCTGATTACTGCCACACCTGTTTCAATCAAGAAATCACTTAAATAAGAGCGACCTGACACAGAGAAGTAGACCAAAAGCACCTCAAAAGCTAGACATCATGCCAAGATCCAAAGAAATTCAGGAACAAATGAGAACAAAAGTAATTGAGATCTATCAGTCTGGTAAAGGTTATAAAGCCATTTCTAAAGCTTTGGGACTCCAGCGAACCACAGTGAGAGCCATTATCCACAAATGGCAGTGGTGAACCTTTCCAGGAGTGGCCGGCCGACCAAAATTACCCCAAGAGCTCAGAGACAACTCATCCGAGAGGCCACAAAAGGCAGGACAACATCTAAAGAACTGCAGGCCTCACTTGCCTCAATTAAGGTCAGTGTTCATGACTCCACCATAAGAAAGAGACTGGGCAAAAACAGCCTGCATGGCAGAGTTCCAACGCGCAAACCACTTTTAAGCAAAAAGAACATCAAGGCTCGTCTCAATTTTGCTAAAAAACATCTCAATGATTGCCAAGACTTTTGGAAAAATACCTTGTGGACTGACGAAACAAAAGTTGAACTTTTTGGAAGGTGCGTGTCCCGTTACATCTGACGTAAAAGTAACACAGCATTTCAGAAAAAGAACATCATACCAACAGTAAAATATGGTGGTGGTAGTGTGATGGTCTGGGGTTGTTTTGCTGCTTCAGGACCTGGAAGGCTTGCTGTGATAGATGGAACCATGAATTCTACTGTCTACCAAAACATCCTGAAGGAGAATGTACGGCCATCTGTTCATCAACTCAAGCTGAAGCGATCTTGGGTGCTGCAGCAGGACAATGACCCAAAACACACCAGCAAATCCACCTCTGAATGGCTGAAGAAAAACAAAATGAAGACTTTGGAGTGGCCTAGTCAAAGTCCTGACCTGAATCCTATTGAGATGTTGTGGAATGACCTTAAAAAGGTGGTTCATGCTAGAAAACCCTCAATTAAAGCTGAATTACAACAATTCTGCAAAGATGAGTGGGCCAAAATTCCTCCAGAGCGCTGTAATAGACTTGATTGCAGTTATTGCTGCTAAGGGTGGCCCAACCAGTTATTAGGTTCAGGGGGCAATAACTTTTTCACACAGGGCCATGTAGGTTTGGATTTTGTTTTCTCCCTAAATAATAAAAACCCTCATTTAAAACTGCATTTTGTGTTTTACTTGTGTTATCTTTGACTAATAGTTAAATGTGTTTGATGATCAGAAACATTTAAGTGTGACAAACATGCAAAAGAATAAGAAATCAGGAAGGGGGCAAATAGTTTTTCACACCACTGTATATCTCATTCGGGGTGTGGAGACCAGTAGGAGATCAGCGGAGCAGTAGATCAGCACCCCTCAGTGAACGCCCAAGGACATAGGGAGCAAGACGCTCAGAGAGATACAGTGATGCCAGGCCATTGAGAGCTTCAAACATGAAAATTAAAATCTTAAAACAAACTCTAAAAACAACGGGAAGCCAGTGAAGCTGTGCAAGGACAGGAGTAATATGACTACGGCGGCTGGTGCTTGTCAAAAACCTGGCTGCAGCATTCTGAACAACCTGAAGGCGATTCAGAGCCGAGACAGGGGTGCCGATTAGGAGAGCGTTGGCATAGTCAAGGCGGGAGGTTATAAACGCATGAATCACCGATTCTAAGTGCATCCTCTTAAGGATTGGTTTCAGACGTATTAGTCGATGCAACTGGAAGAAGCATGATTTTACTACAGCGTTTATTTGAGGAACCATGAGAGACCACTATCCAATTTGATCCCAAGGTTAGGCACACAGTCTTTTAAATTGAGATCGGAAAATTCTGTGAGAGATTAACATTGGAGTTAGCCTGGCAAGCCATCCTATATATGTGTATATATAGTCTAGCCACGAACCATTGACGGCTTTCAGTCGTGAGGCGGGATCTACGGTTGTCTTTCAAAATGTCAGCACGCAATTGGATAGCGCTAGGACCAATCAGAGTGACGAACAACGTAACGTAATCACGGCGACGGAAAAGCGGGAGGCTTTAATGGCGTCTAACATCAATGATTTCTGTCGTTTTTGTATGAAAAACACGCGAATATCAGGTGTACTGGGACATTGCACTACTTTGTTTGATAAAAATAAGAAGCCGCTAAGTATATCAGACAAACTTACGCATGTTGGAGTCTAAATAATCCAATGTTAATGACAAAGCCGTTTCAAACGAACGTGTTTCCTGAGTTGCCGCCATGTTGCTTGGGTTTGCGGCCGCAGCGCTGACGTCATCGGCTACTCCCGCTCTGTGATTGGCCCAAAATATAGAGCGCTGTGATTGGCCCAACCAAAACTATAGCGAGCTGTGATTGGACAGCCACAGGCTGCGAGGATTCCTAAAGCGTGCCTAGACCAAACTCTGCAAAGCAAGAATTTGGTCTAGTTCACTAAGGCTACATTGGACTCACTTCGCAGGTCAAATTAGATTGCTTCATTTTTAGCCTCATTGTGCCACAAAAAGTTAGCAGCTAACCAATCTTTTACCATGGTCAAACACATTGAAAGCATGGAGGAAGCATTTGGTTTGTCTACTGCAACATACAGCTGGCAATCATCAGCATATATGTGGTGGTTGAGACCAAAGCTTTTCAGAATGTTACCCAATGGTAGAAGATAAATACAGAAAAATAGAGATCCCAACACAGAGCCCTGTGGGACACCCCAGTGCAGTGGGACACAGGGGGAGCCAACAATCATACACATGAAAACACCCTTCAGCTAAGTCAAAATGACCCTCAGGTAAAAATCGTTGCCTCCTATTGCAGAAAGGATTGCTGGTTTAACACCCCTGTGTCCATTAACCATTTGCCTAGTCTCTGGTGGTAAATATATAAAAAGAAGTTGCAACTATTTCAAAACTGCAAGTTGCAAAGATTTGGAGCTAAGATAAAAGATGTGCCCTTTCCACAAGAAAGAAAACAACATGAAATGAGTTCATCAGTCATTGAAAAGTAGATATTTAAGTCCAAACATACTGATCCTGTGGTCAAAAAGGAGGCGGCTTGTGAAGTGATTCTGTAATGTGGAGCGAGGGCAAAGAAGGGGATAATTAAAGAGTGCATCAGCCTCTCTGCTGTACGTACGCCTCTCTCATTAGCAGACATGAATAGAGCCGAATGTTGCTCAGAAAGTCTGATTTTAAAATATTAATTTTCTACTTGATTAGATTTAAAACTGATGAGAAACTTCAAGGGTAATTAGGCATTGATAATGTCAGCCGAGATCACAATGAGGAAGAAAATAGAGGGGTAGAGGAACATGTCTTTCCTGTGATCATTTTTCAAATTTCTCTAATTTTTTAAAACACGCAATGATATTAGCAAGTCACTTTGTTCTGAAAGGCATTTGTTCTTTCCCGGCTCTCATTTGCGCTTTTTTCTCCCGTTTCAAAGCTCCCACCCCCCAAACATCACACTACTTTAAAATGCTTTTCGTTTTCACATCTTTTTCCAGGATCTACATTCTGCTCTAAATTACCCTGTAATCATATTAGCTGTGGCAGCTCTTTCAAGCCCCGCATCTTATTTTAAGGTTTAGAAGACTTCCAAAAGGAATATGAAAGCAGTTATTTTTCCACAACCAAAACTTGGAAGGTGCAACTAGAAATCAGTTTTCTCAGTGTGAGCGTAATCCTCGACAATGTTTGTTTCTACGTGAGGTAATGTGTTTGCAAATGCTGCAGTGAATGAATGATAATGAGACATCATTATCACCAATCTGCTTCCTTTTGTGTGGAACCTGGCCACATTCCTGCGAGATGGTATTTCCAACATTTTGATACACAAATGAGTGCTTGTGTCGCATAAAAAGAGCTGTTTGTATACTGAGGACACCAGCCAAACCTTTGCAAATGTCATCCTTCCTGTGACTAAGTCTACTGCTGCTACTCATGTTGCAACAAATCACCCCTGGGTGAAGATGAGTGACAAGTTGTGAGTGATAATTTGTCACTTTCTGTCATTATTTCTTTATGCAGACTGTTCGGAAGCATGCAGCACTGTCAGCTGGAATGAAAATGGCACCTGACAGCCAAACACAACACAAGTCCACGTTTGTTTGTACAAGTGGAAGGTGATGAACTTTAGACTAAAATGTGTGCAGAAGCAAACATATTTGGTGGCAACAACTGCAATGATAACTAGGAATGACTCACATCAATGTGAAGGAATTTTGAGTTAAACAAAAACAAATCAAGGCCACAAATTCACCAATAAAACACCTAGGTCCTGCTACAGTACGATAAACTAGCAAAAAAGGGTGAAATAGCCAGCCAAAATGCCCACTAACACCTATGGATGACCACAGTACTAAAGGGAAACGTTTCTCTTAAACTGGTAACATGCATTCAAAAGACTGAGCTCAACAACCACAAACCAAATATGTTAAAGTTATTACAAAACATTCCAAAAGTAGAAGCTAACATTCAGAAATAAAGTGAACAGTTGTCACAAACATTAGAATCAGAATCAGAAGGTATTTTATTGCCAGATGTGTGAGAAATCACAACATTAGGAAATTGCTGCGGTACTTGGTGCAAAAAGAAAGATAAAAAATAAGAGATAAGCAAATATAGGAAGTAATAATATACTCATGATAAAATAATTATTATAAAAAGTGGCAATAATTAGAGAAGCAGCTACTATATACACAGTGCAGGTACTAATCAGAGTGGATCAGCTTCAGGTACAAACACAACACCGGGACCAAGCGACTGGAGTGGGCAGCCCTAGGATTGACATTTGACATTAAAGGTCACACACACTGTGGTCCCATGAGTTCTGTTTCCACTATCGAAACTTTCGGGTAATTTTACCGGACCTTCGAGGGACATGTTTCTTTTTCACCAGGCTGTCCCAAAAGGACCACTTTCTGGGCCATTTCAGGCATAGATATCATATATATCACTAGATGCCTTACCCGCGCTGTTTGTCAATTGGACAAACGTTCCTACGCGGCGGCCATCTTACTTCGGACAGCTTCCCCCTTTCGTAACATTGGTGTCAATGGTGAATGTACTATTTAAATAACTCTAACTTGCTCAATTTTCAACCTGTTTTCAAACGGTTTGGTTATAAACGCCAGAGATGTGGCTGTGAAATATGACGGATTTGGCGCAATAATTTAAAAATATGCAATTCTGTCATCTCAAGCCCATGTGTTATAAGGTTTGTAATAATGCAACCTGCTTGTAAATCCGTTAATATTTAATCGAATTAAGAGTGTTTTTGTTTAAGTTGTTCACTCACCTTCCATCTGCTACCATTGAGAACGGAACATAAGCTGTCCGAAGTAAGATGGCCGCCTTGTAGGGACGCTGTCGACTCCCAGTTAAGGCATCTAGCGATATATATGATATCTATGATTTCAGGGACTAACGGAGTACATTGGTACAATGGTGTATGTACTCCTAAATGGAGCGGTAGAGTCACTGGGCGGGACTTGTAGTTGGCTCGTGCTGATTGGTTGCAACTCGGCGGGAAATGATATCTCCAGACATTGCCAAAGAAATGTTATTTGTAAAATAGGAAAAGTTGTTGGTTAAGCTGAATGGAAAAAAAAAGAAAATGTCCATTTCTAAACTCCCAAAGCTGAATAATGCAGTGGAAATGCCCCCACATCCCCCCTACAGAGCACTGTAAAAAACTGTTTCTTCTGGTCATTGAACGTTGCTTTTTACAAACCTCAGCCGCTCTTCCTGTCCCCTGATTGGATTAAATTATGGCAGACTTTGACAGAATAAAACCTTTGGCACTGATCAGTGACATCACTCAGATATGCTGACGTCTTAGCTAATTCCTGAAAGGGATGGAGAGTATTCATGGATGATTAAGAGGATGGAATCGGGGTATTTTAATTGTCACCTTCCCCACCTTGCAGGAATTTTTCAGCACTCCTATAGGGCAAATGTGGCTATAACCTAGCAAACTGACAAGTCAGCCAAACAAGCTAATCTAACTAATGGAGAACCACATCCACAAACATTGACTGGCTTCTCCACCAAAGGTCACAACTAACTCACCCCATTTTAGCACCCATAAAAGCTGATAGTAGTAACACACAGATGGAATCAGCTTCCTCATGACCTCAAATGTGCCCCATCTCTAGTAGCTTTTAAATCTAAATTGAAAACTTTCATGTATTCATCAGCCTTTGAATGAATGTTTCTTATGCTGCACCATCTGCGCTGTAACTGCTCACCCTTTAACTTTGTCTTTTTTCTGATTATTAAATCTGAAATTAAATTGTGTATTTAATAGTGCTGTCATGAGATAATTTTTTTTAGATTAATTAATTATGACCTGTAATTAATTAATCTAATAATCTCTTTTTTAATCTCACCTACTAATGGCTGAGAAAATCCCTCATTTTGATGTTTTTTTTTAATTCATTACATTATTGTGGCAAACTAAAAGATTAATATATAACAAAAAAAATTTTTTTATAAAGTAATTTATTAACAGAGTTCTAAACTTTCCTTTTACATCACCAAGGAGGAATAATACTGTGCTCTTTTGTCAGTCTTGAATAATTAGAATTTAAAAATAAAACATCAGGTTCATATAGAATAATCTAAGTTAACACATCAAGGAACGCTTTTTTGAGCAATGCAAATAGTGATCACAGAACTTGTTACTAAAACATTTGTCTGAAATTAAAATAGACCTGTAAGTTACAGTGCTGTAAGTTAGCATATCAAAACTGACAGTTTATCACAAAATATTACACTTTTTCACAAAATCTGACATGTGGTATGATAGTTAAATATAAATATAATTACATTAAAAATAAAAATAATTAAAATAAAAAATCCCAACAGGTAGGCTAGAAAAGTCCCAGTAAAGTTATAGATTAAAAATGAGATTATCTCGATTAAATAAAATAGTGCACTAAATGTGGCTGTGATTAATTAATCTCAATTAATCTCATAATTTGACACCCCTAGTATTTTCTAGCCTACCTGTTGGGATTTTTTATTTTATTTTATTTTATTTTTAATGTAATTATATATTTAACTATCATGCCACACCACATGTCAGATTTTGTGAAGCGTAATATTTTGTGATAAACTATCAGTTTTGATATGCTAACTTACAGCACTGTAATTTACAGCTCTATTTTAATTTATGTTTTCTATAAAATGTGCTATAGAAGTAAAGCTGCCTTGCCTAACACTAAAAGCCCAAATTTTCCTATTTCTACAAATGCTCACAAGGTATGATTCTAGATTTGTCATAACTGGTCCATAACTTGCGTTCCTCTCGTCATTCCAAAACGTTTTCTCTTGCACCAAAAAGTCATCACAATTTTCTAAACGGGGGTTGACGATTCCACTTAGGCTTCACACAAAGCTTTGACTTAACACACCTCAAAACCAAACATTACCCATTGATGATGCATGTAAGAAAACAGCTTTGAAATGTATAAATAACCTCCCAAAGAGCTTTCGATTACACCACAGCCTCCATCCTGGCAGTTGGCTATGCGCTTAGCTGTTTAGCAACTCCCGCCATTGATTGCTTAAAGGGAGTATCTGCCACAATCGGCATCCCATCAAACAGGGGGGAAACGGGGGAGTGCAAGAGGTGCAATTAGCTGGTCCCAGGAGCACCAAAGGAGTGACAGACGATCAACATGGACGGAGGAGGAAGTGAGCAGACATACAATGGAGAGAAGCTTGGTGGTTTATAAAGGAGATGGAGGGAGAGAGAGAGAGAGGGAGAGGAAAAAGATGGTCATTACCTAAATGGGTTGTTATGCCCCATCTATCCATCCCATGCTGCCATCCCCCCTCGCCCACGCCGGAGGAGTTTTAATTGGCCCAGTACACAGTGTTTGCTCAAGCACTCTGCAAGTTTGGAGAAGGACTCTGTAGGGGAATGTGGTGAGCTCAGTCATGCTGGAAATATATAAGATGGAAAAGAGTGGGTAGGAGACTCAGCAGCATTGTGTGTGTGTGTGTGTGCACATGCATTTCAGTGTATGTTACAGCTCACCTAAAACTCTTATTGACGTCGACAATTTCATATCCAGCCACGTTGATAATGAGCAGCTGGAGTTTTGGTGATTTCCTGTGAGAGGCACATAAAAAGGGATCAGCAGTCTTCAGGACTCATTATATTGCTGCTGTCACTGCATTAAAAGTACCGGTCACTAAACCTAAACTTTCTGCCCAGATGAAACCTTAGACATTGTCGAATTTTATTTAAAAACTGTTTTTCTGACAGAGAGAATATTTTTACATGTCCGTTTTTATGATTGCTTCCATGATGACTCAGGTGTGAGATGAGCACAGCTCCAGAGCCAGATCTGCTCCTGATCGTAGAGTTCAAGTCTCACTGCAGCTTTTACTGAAAACATTAGGTCTGTTTCATGATTTAAAAACTGAAACGCGCGTTTTGACGCCAAAGGGGAAAAAAAAACCGCATGTTCTAAAATCACGCATTCTAAACGTGCGTTTAGAACGTGCGCTTTTTTTCACCCCTTTGGCTTGCCATATATGCCGTAAAGCAACACACAGTCAGTACTTCTAGTCGAGTCGCGGGTGAAAAACTGTATAGTGTGGTAAACAGACGCGGGACCCCCTAACACCATCACAGCTCTGAAAATGAACATAATAGATGATAGCATGCCACCAAAACTTTACAAAAAACATTTTAAGGTGGAAATGTTGCGGAATGTGGCTTTAAGTGTTAAGGGTCCACAGGTTTTTTATGTAAACTTGACAAAAATAATTACAAAACACCAGGACAGTTGGACACAGTGGGTATAGTGCAGTGTTATATGCACAGGGACATGTCAAAGGCAAGCTTCAGAAAAGTTGACAATATCCCTGCAACTGTTGCAAGAAATGCTAGAAAATTGCTACATTATTTTACCAGTCATGAGACATGACACTGTCAGCTGGGGAGGAAACAGATTAGGTAAGATGTCATTATTTTTTAGGGTAGAATAAGTATTATTTCCCCAGAAGGTAGGTAGGATATCACAGACAAAAATAATAACTCCATACAGTGTTCTACTGTATATTGTTATTGAAACACATTTGGACCACTCCTCTACAACATTACATTAGTTTATTGAGGTTTGTGAGCATTTCCGATTGAACCGCTCTCTGAAGATCCCGCCACTGGATTTGATTTGGATTGATGTCTGACCTTCGACTGCAACACCTTGATTCTTGACTTGTCTAGTCGATTTGCTGCTGTGTTTGGGTTTGAACGACCCGATTTCCCGGAGAGATCATCTTCATGAGGGATGGTAGGACAGAGTAAGAGATGAACAATGGATTAGCTTCATTCACAGAATGAGAACAATGCTTTCATTTGTCTGGGTGAAAAGGAACTAAGCCAAGAGGTAAGTTCCAACCTTTGCCATTGGTCATGAGATGGGGCTCAAGAAAGATCCAAATGAGCTTTTGCAATGGGGTGGGCTCAGCCAAAGTGATAATTTAAGGAGCTCCATCATCCTGGGGCAGCTTGGAGTAGAGCCAGCCAGCTGTGGTGGTTAGAAAATCTGATCAGGAAGCCTCCTGGTCTCAGGTTTTGGGTCCAACCCACAGGGAGGAGACTCCAGTGCAGACGTAGACCCAATCCCAATCCTCGCACTTCCATGCTTGCGCCATTCAAATGTGCATTCCCAGCCAGGGGTGCGAGTGCGTAGGGTGTCCCGATTCTCAAGCGCAGAAGGTGACCACGCCCCTTTTGCACCCTTAAGCTGCACTTCACCCAAGTCTGCATCGATGCAGACTTTGGGCAAGGGTTTTACCCACAATCCATTGCTGCGTGGGAATATTGAGAAGAAGACGGAGCAATGGCTCAAGTGCCTTTTCTGAAAACATGTATTTTCAAATGAAAAAAGTTCATTTTAGGACAATTAATGATATTTATTCATGCTCTGAATGTTTTAGACTAAGATTTAATGTGGACAGCAATGAATTTAAATTTAGTCAAATCGTTTGTTTGAAAGTTGTTAATAAAGGTTTTTTAAAAAGTAGCACATCGCGGTCGATGATGCAATGCTCACTGTCCCAAGTCGGCACACTTGTGTACTACACACTCGAAGCCTTACTGCACACCTAAGTGCACTTCATAGAAGGGCGTAGGGTGCAGTGTGAGTATTGGGATTGGGCCTAAGAAATTGCTGTTATGGGAATATCTTGGGAAAACTAAGGAGGACCTGGAGAGTATTTCTGGGGAAACAGGAAGTTTGTGATTCCCTCCTGGACATGTTGCAGCCTGACACTGGAGCAGCAGAAAACGGATGAATGGCTAGATTCTTTACTCCGGATAACAAAAAGAGTCCATGGCTGCAGGCTAGGTTTTATAGCCATTATGGGCATTTTTGCACTATTATCAAAAACAAGAGGTCACATAGAAAGGGAGAATTTTACAGCCCAGTGCTGTCTGTTCACGTCTCTATGGATACATTTCACCTGAGTGTCTCAGCCAGACAGAACAGTGCATTTTCCTCATCTTGTCAGAAAGTGACAACCTGTGAGCTACACCCAGGGTGCTGCAGAGCTCAACAGAAACAGACACGTCATTTAACTTCACTGAGATCTACGACTCAAAATAGAAAAGAGGGGGGGTCATTCAAATTTAGCCTGAATGAACTTTTTGAGGTTAATGGATTCTAACTGAAACTATTCTGTAATTATTATTTTTAGCTAACTTTGCTGGTCATAAAATGATAGGAGCATATGTTTTTATGTAGGCTGTAACCCCCTGGACATATGTACCTGTGAAGCTTTGATCAACATTGGAACAAATGAAGGATTCATCTACTAAAGTAGATTTTGACCAATTACACTGAGCTTGAGTTGAAACAACTCACCATCAGTTGCATAAGGCACAATCATCCATGTCAATGACAAAAAAACATAGAAAACATAAAATATAGGCCAAGAATGAGAAATAGCACATCCTCCAGGGATTTCATTCCGTCTGTGTGGTGTTAGACCTCGACAGGAAAGTCACAAGTCTCAATTTTAAATTTGACTCCCTGCAGGGTGTGCAGGTGTGTAGTTTAGTGGAAATGGTTCTACCAGTTAGCAGATATCACAGCTCTTAGGCCATCCAGGTCAGATCAGACTCTGTAGTCATCACCAATGGGTATACTGAATCCTTGGGGGGGGGGGGGGGGTTCCTTACTGATTCTCAGCATAAATGAATAACGAAAAGAAATGGGGAAAAAATATATAAAAAACCTGACCTGCACAGAGCAGCAGGACAAAATTCAAAATGCATGCATTTAAAACTAACTTTCCTGCTTCTTGAGTGTCCATACTTCATTTTTAGATAGAAAAAATATGTTGGGAATGTATGACATATGATCTAAGACTAGGTTTTAAAAACCACCAGGAGCATCAGAGGACAAGAAGTAGCAGATCTCTGGTATTAGAAGACCACAGCACATAAATCCATAGTCGAATGTACAAAACACACACTTAAAGGGACATTCCACCACTAAGTGAAATTTGGTCTATTGCCGTATTCCCCACAGTTAGATAAGTGAGAAAAAAAGTATTTAGTAACCAGCGCAGTAATTCTCCTGATCTGGCAGCAGTCTGTCTGCTTTAGCTTAGCATAAACAATGGAAGTGAATGGCAGGTACTAGCATTTTGTGTGCAAAAGTGATTAAAATGACTCAATAATGATACCAATTATTCCTGGTGAGCTCAATAATCATGTCAACTGCAAATAAAAAGTAAGAAGTAACACGAAGGATTTGCAGGAGCCGATTTTGACTTGGGTCTATATTATGACAAAGCACCGCTGTAAGCCGCCGCTGCATGGCCTGGGACTGGGAGACTGGGGTTTGAATCCTGGTCAGGTAATACCAAAGACTTAGATTTGCAGTTGACATGATTATTGAGCTCACCAGGAATAATTGGTATCATTATTGAGTCATTTTAATCACTTTTGCACACAAAATGCTAGTACCTGCCATTCACTTCCATTGTTTATGCTAAGCTAAAGCAGACGGACTGCTGCCAGATCAGGAGAATTACTGCGCTGGTTACAAAATGCTTTTTTTCTCGCTTCTCTAACTGTGGGAAATAGACCAAATTTCACTTAGAGGTGGAATATCCCATTAACTTTTCTCTACCTCATCACATCATTCAGCATTCATTTACCCACAATGCTTTGCTTTTAAAAAATAAAATAATAAATAAAAAGTAAAATCTAACTCACTTACATTCTCTTTCTCTCATTTCTGTCGGGACCGACGCCTTTCAAAATCCAGGTGCGTCAAACAAAATCACACACTTTCGTGCATCATTTATAATTCATGCTCTCAGCTTTTTGAGTTGAGGATGAGGAACAGGATGGAAAATTAATCATGAAACTGTGTCTCTTAGCTCGCGGACAGAAGAACAGAAAATGCAGCGATGCCTAATGATGACCATGATTTAGAGGAGCCATGCAGTGGTTGAACAGGACAGTTGTTTACTTCACACAACAAACCTCAGTGTGAATGCTGCAAGTACCCGGACAGCAGACTTCAGCTGTGGTGGATCTGGTTCCAGTTAATTAAGTTTAAACTCCCTTTTTTTCCGTAGAAACATGAATAACAGTTCTGTTAAACAACATCCTGGTTCAACAGACACACGCTGGTGCATTTATGAGGAAAACATCTCTGCAAACTCAATCTTTACAAGGACTTTGTGACTTTTAAACGAGATTAGCTCAAACTGGAAGCCTTCAGAGACTACTCATTCATCGGGGTTTGCTCAAGGTGTTTGGAATTTAAAATAAAAGTGCAGCAGAAATCCACAACAACATATGTTCTTCTTCCAAGCTGCCTTTCACATGAATGTGAAGGTTTTGTGTCAAGTTTTTCCTCAGAGCTGCAACCACTTAAACATCTAACACTGCAGGTGTGTGTGTGTGTGTGTGTGTGTGTGTGTGTATTTTGTTTACAGTGAATATTAAAAAGCCTTTTTAACACATTTTCATCTTTTTCCCATTATAGTGCTTCACTATGAGCAAAATCCATTTTTTTGACATTTTTAAATTACTTTATGGACCTAATTCAATTTTATGATCATTTTGTGCATCGATACTCTTAAAACATACAGAAAAATCTTTCTACTTCTTCTCCAAGCTCAGCAGGACCAGAGACCTCACGTCTGAATTTTTATGTACAAGGTCTTCTTCCCTCCTGTGGAGCTCAGGTCCAGCTCTGGGACTGAATGCAACGGGAGCTGTTGTCCTTGTAGACGAGCTGAATTCACACAAAGTTTTGTTTTGAATTTATTCTGAACCACTACAGTAATTTGTGCAACATCATCTGGATGAGCACATCACATTAAATGGTAAATGGCCTGTATTTGTATAGCGCCTTCTTAGGGTTCTACAACCCCCCAAGGCTCTTCACAACACAATCAACTCAATTCACACATTCACATGCTGGTGGGGATGAGCTACGATGTAGCCACAGCTGCCCTGGGGCGCACTGACAGAGGCGAGGCTGCCGAGCACTGGCGCCACCAGTCCCTCCGACCACCACCAGCAGGCAAAGCGGGTTATGTGTCTTGCCCAAGGACACACAGCAGCATTCTCTGGCCGGAGCCGGGATCGAACCTGCAACCTTCCGATTACTGGACAACCCGCTCTACCTCTTGAGCTACTGCTGCCCTACATTAGTCTAATTCTCAAACAAAGATGGAGGTCATTAATGGGATTTTGGCACGATGGTTCTAATATAAGCTACAGAAGAAAACAGATACACTTCATCTGTGCAAATGTATGCTAGTTAATGCAAAAATCCAAAACAATTACAAATATTATCCAGAATATCATAAAGAAAAATTCTTCTGTAGTATCTATGAATCAGTGTCCATCAAACTAATCAGAGAAAACTCAGCTACAGCGCCTTTAAAGGAGGCATGTGCTTTTTTATTGTTAAATTTAAATGAACATTTGTTTCTTTATTGCTTTTTATATTTCTGATTATTTTCACATTGTTTATAGGGAGAAAAATAAGAATCACCAACTAACCAAACATGCTTGGTTTTAAATGGTAAATGGCCTGTATTTGATATAGCGCCTTCCAGAGTCCTAGAACCCCCCAAGGCACTTTACAACACAGTCATTCACCCATTCACACACACATTCACACCCTGGTGATGATGAGCTACATCGTAGCTACAGCTGCCCTGGGGCGCGCTGACGGAGGCGAGGCTGCCGTACACTGGCACACCACCAGCAGGTAATGTGGGTTAAGTGTCTTGCCCAAGGACACAACAACAGTTAACCTGGGACCTTCTGATTGTGGGGCAGGGACTTAACTCCTCTGCCACCATCACCCGTTTTGGTGATGAAACCAGAGAAAAGTCCACATAGGCAGGCTCCAGCCAGGGATTGAACCTGCAACCTTCTTACTAACCCCGGCTTTCCACAGGACGTGAAAGCGGCACGTAACGTAATAACACCGTTTTTCCCGCGAGCTCATTCCCAACCAGCAGCGATTCTGACGCGAAACGGGAGCGAAAGTGTTCCACACAGCTGATCCCGCGAAGGTCACAAAATCATGGGAGAATTGCAACACCATGCGTGATTTTAGAAGTCCACACAGTGACAAGCAGGGAGAAAGTCAGCTGCATGTAGCCAAAACGGTCTGTGGTTTATTTCCTGTTTTGTTTACATCGGCTACGGGGGTTTCACAGGAAATGACGTACTGCACCTGCCTTTTATTTTGGAAGTTTCCGGATGTTTCACACTGCCTTCGTGTTTAACTTCCTGTCTGTCCCGATCTAAATTGCGGATTTTGACGTGTTTCAGAAGCGTAGCGCGTAAAAAATAGACTCGAAACGTAACGATAGTGTCCCGTCGCTTCTGGGACGCATCCAAAACGTTACACATAGCTGCCAGTGGAAAGGACCCTGCCGACTATAACGGTGGCTAATTGCAGCGTTGTACGTTTTGCGGCTGTTTCGCGATGCTTTCACTTGTGGTGGAAAGCAGGTGTATAATATATATGCTATAACGGCATTATAAAATATATTCTTCAGGTTGTTTGGTCCATGGCCCATTCCCAATACTCGCACTTGTACCCTTGCTCCCTTCAATTGCGCATTCCCAGCCAGGGGTGCAAGTGCGTAGGATGTCCCAATTCCCAAGTACGGAAGTTGACCATGTCCATTTTGCACCCTTAATCCGCACTTCGCCCGAGTCCGCAGCGATGCGGGCCGGTCTCTGCACTGTCGCGGACTTCTGTGTATTTTGGACATAACTTGCTTTTTATTGCGATCGAAGTCGCGCTCCTTAAGTTTTTATTTTAACAACTAGCTACAGGTGTGTCCTCCACCATCCCTGTGAGCTGTCAGATGATCTGAGCTGCAGATCTAACGGAGAGAAGCTCCTGGAGCTGTGCATCGGTCCAGTTAATCATCTCAGCTGGTTCTGTTTACAAATGTGAAACTTAAGCGTGTGTTTACTTTCATTTTTAATATAGTTCCCAGCCGGAGCGCAGCATTAATTCATCACATGGTCATGACACCACCCTCTTTTGCGCCAAGGCTTAATGTGCGTTTATAAGACCGGCGAAGCCGCAATATTACAGCAATATTACTACCAAGCGTGGCGGCACGAATGCCGCAAAATTCCCGCAACGTGATGCCGCCATAGCGCGTTCATAAGAAACATGTTGCGGTAATATTACGCTGATTTGCCGGCATGGTGTGTCTTATAAAAAGGGCTTATATAGTCTAGCCACGAACCATTGACGGCTCTAAGTCGTGAAGCGGAATCTACGGTTGTCTTTCATAATGTCAGAACGCAATTGGATAGCGCTAGGACCAATCAGAGTGACGAACAACGTGACGTAATCACAGCGACGGAAAAGCAGGAGGCTTTAATGGTGTCTAACATCAATGATTTCTGTCGTTTTTGTATGAAAAACACGCGAATATCAGGTGTACTGGGACATTGCACTACTTTGTTTGATAAAAATAAGAAGCCCGCTAAGTATATCAGACAGACTTACGCACGTTGGAGTCTAAATAATCCAATGTTGATGACAAAGCCATTTCAAACCAACGTGGTTCCTGAGTTGCCGCCATGTTGCTTGGGTTCGCGGCCGCAGCGCTGACGTCATTGGCTACTCCCGCTCTGTGATTGGCCCAAAATATAGAGCGCTGTGATTGGCCCAACCAAAACTATAGCGAGCTGTGATTGGACAGCCACAGCAGTGGTTTGGGCTGCGAGGGTTCCTATGAAGCGTGCCTAGACCAAACTCTGCAAAGCAAGAATTTGGTCTAGTTCACTAGGCTAGTAGATTACCTGACATCAGAAGATTTTAAATTTCTCCATTTATCTTTACAAGTCTTAAATTCATGCCCTTGCCATCTACAAGTGTTTCCTCCAGTTGTACAGAACATTGCTTTTAATGGTTCAAAACGTGCACTTATATTTTTGTATTTTGCCATAATGATCTTTTCATTTTTTTCCTTGAAAAAAACCCCCCATCAATTTCACTAATGTACCTTACAAGGGCAAAATGACATTTTAGTCAGAGCAGCTATGAAGTTAAATTACGAGTCCCCCTCCTTTATGGTTTCCAGAGCTGAATAGAATCACTGGGACATCAGGACTATGAGTGGGAGAACGGTCTACAGCCGTAAAATGTTAACTGGCAAGTAAGAATCTTTTTTTATTAAGCAAAGGAAGAGGTTCAGACGCTCTCTGCAGACTCAACCTTTCCTCGTCCAACTATAGTTGTCCTTTTTGTTTCAATCTCTCCTCCTCACGGTATCGCTCCTACTCTGTTTGAAATAACTCCCCTCTTTAATCCTACCTGATTAGGACCCCAGTCACCCCCCCTATTCTTCATCGCTACCGCCACAGAGAGGTGTATGCTAATGTAGCCCGTCTGCAAAAATGGAAATTAGCCTCCTTGCACTTTCGTCAGCAGCCTGAGACAATAATGCAGCCTTAAGAGACGTGCCGCTGTTCTGCAACAAACTCTAAGTGGGAAGATAAGAACTTGTCAAATTTGATCAGCGATGAATTATGCATTGCTGGTCACCAAGTTTAGGTTTTGTGAATCCACTTCATTTCTTTATCTGTTTCGGCAGTCAGATGCTGGTGTCAGAAACTATGTCTTTATGTATATTAATAAATCTGTTTGTGCTTATCCGCTGCACTGAATGCCAAAGTGTAGCGCAGAAAAAGTGGGCAAGATAAGGCGTATAGCATCCAAAAGTGATAAAGGAAAAAAGAAAAAAAATTAAATCCAGAATATGGAGTGGAGAAAATGTAGTGATACAAACCCTTATCATGGATGTCTCTCCATAGTGAGGGGAAAAAGCTGCTAACAGGATTACAGTTTGCCGGTTTGAATTTACCAAACAGAAGGAGATCGATATGTGACTAATATGATCGGGGAGGCCTATCACCCCTCATCTCCTGCTTTCAATAGAGCTCCTGCAATTTGACTCCTCTCTAAACACAACGGTATACTCTCAGAGCACAAAATGTTCCTGCAACGGGACATGCACGACATTATCTCGCCTTTCTAGTTGAAAAATGTATATTCCCACTGAAAGAAATGGAAAAATCATCCACAATGCTAACAGATCACATTTAAAAAAATATTCTCAGTGACAATTTTGCATGTCATCTCTGTGCAATTTCATTTACCTGCAGCTGGAGACTGTAGGTAGCATGAGCTGAGCGTATCTCATTAAAACAGAGTAGAATGACGCTGCCATGTCTATTGTGCTCAGTAATTCATCGGTGATGTATTCCTCCCCCATCTTATCTGCTTTTGAGGTACAAAACTCCCCTCGATGATCCATTTTCATCTATTTGGAGGGAGAAAAAGAAAAATCAAGTTAATGAAATTGTCACAGTACCTTATGAAATCAGCACCATGTAAGCAATAACATCTGGCAAATAGATGGCGCATGTAATGTCCGCTGAGCCTCACTACACACAACCCTGTTAATGAGCACAGAGACAGGCTGAACGACGGGCGTGTAGATGGACAAGAGTGGGATGATAGGCAGAGACCTACTGGGTGGACTGCAGGAAGAAGTGTGTTTTTATGTCAACGATTAAATAAAATGTATTTAAAAAGAGGGTTTCGGGTATTAAAGCAGCATTCCGCAACTTTGCAGTTATATGGTCTCTGTCGCCCTCTAGAGGCTTGCTGCGTAACGTCACTGTCGTAACATTAAATCTCTCTCTGGGGCATAAGAGGCATGTTTACATTCCTAATGTCAGGCAAAACAACGAAAACAAACTTTTCCACCTCCACACATTGAATAAATAGTTTTATCAGGACTGTATAACAACTTTATGCCCGACCAAACACAATAACCCTGGTGAAATCATTTATTACTTGCCTAGCCATTAGCAGCACGGCTAGGTCAGAGTCCGTAGTTCATGCTGTTCTTTCTAAAAGAGCTCTCCAGCGAGGAAAAAACGGCCCAATAATAACTCTGGTCTTTGCTCTTGCTCTATCACGTTCTCCTTTTCTTTTCCTATATTCCTCTGATACAGGATTTCTAGCTTTCTTTTGTGAATCTGCCGCTGCTACAGCGAGTCTTCATTATACATTTATGGCAAGCCAAAGGGATAAAAAAAATGTGAGTTCTTAACAGGGCCGCCGCTGTCCATACGCAAGGTACGCAGAGTGCGTAGGGCCTCGGTACCTGGGGGAGGCCCCAAAAAAATTATTACAGAGTTGAGTTATTACAGTAGCATATTGCTCAGAAAACACATGAATTAGCTGCCCAGAGAGAGCCCCTGAGTGTTTTCTTAATTATTTAGCCTATCGGTCAAAATTTGGGCAAAATAGCTATTCTCATAATTTACAAACATTACACCCACACCCCCGCCCGCCCGCACGGTAATGGTACAGCCCAAAGGTTTGGTTTCGGTTTTGCTTCATCACCGCAATGTTTTTATTTGATACTCCGCGGCGCTGCTGCGGCCGACGATGACGAGCCAACATGAATCTGGAGCAGAGAAGAAAGAAAAAAAAACAGAGAGATGACTCCCGTACATCCTGGTAAGTTTCTCTTTATTAGCTACCTTAGTTGGAGTCTGAGCTTCTGTGTTGAGGATTGTAAACATTCTGGTGCTAGCAGAGGCTAGCTCTAGTAACTTACTCAGTAGTTTGCATGCACATCTATCTTAGTTGAGCTTTGGAGAGAAATCGGACTTAGAACTTAGCCAGAGTCGGCGTTTTTGTCCCAGTTTACATGTCAGTCAGAAAATCTAATTATTGGATGAAGTGAGTCATAAATCCAAAGTTCTATAAATAAAACTCATCTTTCAAAAATCTTTTTTACCATGTTGTCTGTTTCCATGTAGCTGATCAGCTGTCTGTCAGCAAACAACCTATAGTTCTCCAGTATGTTTTGTAGTTCACAGAAACCTTGTTAATTAACTAAATCCTGCTAATTAAACAATTATTATGTCTGCTATGTTTACTTCTGTGTGATTAAAAAAGCTCTGACAAATGATCAGCCTCTGTTTAGGGCATCTTTATCATTGTGTGCTGTAGGGCAGGGGGTCAAAATTCCTTTCTGACAGTCCTATAGTGTTAACACAATGGTGAATCATAAAATGTGTCAAATGTAAACCTTTGGACTGATGAATTAATTACTGAAACAATCCTGTTGATAAATCAGTAAATAGTTATTATTTATAATAATAGCATCATTTCTAGAACTGTTTCATTTTCTTATTTTCATTCTTGTACTATTGACTTGTTGAAAAGATTATTTTAGGCCCAAAAAGCATGTTGGATTACCTCTGGAGAAGTCTATAAAAATATATTATTATGTTCTATAGCTGAATAATCTAATGATACAGAGGAGGCTTTACATGTATTAAAGGCATCTTTGAGAAAACTGAGAATCATTTATGTATCTCGAGACAGAGCCAAGTGTCTTTTTTATTATCATGAACTATGGTCACCCTAATTCTGTTATCTTCCCTTTTGGTCATGTACAAAATGCCACCATTGCTTTGTTTCATGTGTATAAATGGAGTATAGGTTTTGTCCATGTTCCATTATATTAATATAACATAGTTGAATATCCTTTTACAGTGCCATGACATGAAGGGCTTTACAGATAAACTGCAGACTGATGATTCATATTTTTAGTCACTTTTTATCCCACTGTAAAAAAAATCATTAGAAAATCCTCATGTGTTGTTACTTTTATTTAACTTTTGCAAATCACATTTTTTTTACATTTCAAAAACATTCACAGGATCAATCCTTAAATATTTACAAGGAGTTCCTGCAGCCAGGAGGAAGACTCTGAAGATGAGGAACCATTTTCAAACACTGATCAACAACCGCAGCATCCTGAAAAACTCCAGCAGCCATCTACTTCCACTTCAGCACAAAGCCATAAATGATATAATATATCCTTTGTGTTTCATTTTATTTAATTCCAATTTTAAAATAAATAGCAAGAGTTTAAATATGTTTTGGGTGCGTTTCTGTTGGGGGGGGGGCTCCCTGGCCAATCAAGCTTAGGGCCTCCAAAAGCCTAGCAGCGGCCCTGGTTCTTAACTCGCATTATGTCCGCCAAAACGCTCATTCAAGACACAAGTTTTGGCGGACATAATGCCCTTTTTTAAAACACGCGAGTATTTTCCCCCTTTGGCGTCAAAACGCTCGTTCAAGACGCGCATTTTGGCGGACATAACACGCGTTTAGAACGCGCGCTTTTTTATCCCTTTGGGTCTACTCTGAGTCCCTCCCGGATGGCCGAGCTTCTCACCCTATCTCTAAGGGAGAGCCCAGACACCCTGCAGAGAAAATTAATTTCGGCCGCTTGTATTCGCGATCTCGTTCTTTCGGTCACTACCCAAAGCTCGTGACCATAGGTGAGGGTAGGAACGTAGATCAACCGGCAAATCGAGAGCTTTGCCTTCTGGCTCAGCTCTCTCTTCACCACGACAGACAGGTACAACGCCCGCATCACTGCAAATGCAGCACCAAACCATCTTTCCCTCACTCGTGAACAAGACCCCGAGATACTTGAACTCCTCGACTCATGGTCATTAATAAATCATGATAAAAAAAAATAAAGCATGATTTAAAAAAATCAGGTGGAATAAAAGTAAACAATGCAAAATCAGACAGACACATCCTGTTAAAAAAATGCTTCCTGGCGGACTGAGACCCCCGCCGCGAATGCTCTTGGAGTTTCTCAGTCGGAAAAACGCGTTATTAACAAGTGCGCGCACACTCTCGCTTGCACACGAGCACAAACACACAGCAGACTCACCGCTCAAAATGAGCAGACACAGAAAAGGCAGCAGGCTGGAGGATTTCCTGTCCACCATGATCACTAGAAGAAAGGTCGGAGGAGGACGACATTTTTTAAGGAGGTGAGTGGCTCCGAGCATTAACGTTTCATATCGACAGGTGAGTAGCCGAGCCAGGTATGAGGTGTGGCGAAGACTCAGCTGCAGTCTGATGCAGCGCAGCCATGTATCATGGCCCAGACACCTGCAGCTCTATAGCCATCAGCTGTGGCTGATTCTAAATCAGTAGTTACGTTTACATGCGCCAAATTTCCCCTATCCGATTTAAATCTTGGTTGATCGAAAATCCCAAATCTCTGTTTACATGGACACTAACTGAAATGACCTGATCATGCTGTGAGTATACATGCACCAAGCATTCAATCAGATTAAATAGGTTGAGCATGCGCAGAGTTGACTTTCCCAGAAACAAAATGGTAAACAAACGCCATCTTGTCTGCACGTCTTTTCCCTCGCGTTTAATTTTCTTATTCTCTAAAGCTAGAGAATAAGAAAATTAAACGCGAGGGAAAAGACGTGCAGACAAGATGGCGTTTGTTTACCATTTTGTTTGTCCGCAGCTTTCAAACTTTTCCAGCAGTTTTTGGTTTGATCGATACTTCGGTGAATTCCTGCTTCCTGCATCTTTAGACGCACTTGAGTGTATAACTCGGCATTTCTAGCCTTTCGGCCATCGAGACGTTCAATAATGTTGAGCTCCCGTAGTGTTTCCAGTAAAAAAATTGTGTCGGCAACAGACCACTTCTGTTTACCTCCCGCCATGTTTTCCACTTGTCCTGAGTGTCTGCAAAGGCGAAAAGACGTCACGCTGAAGTTGCACACATGTGCAGTGGGCATTATTTTACTCCAACAATCCGAATGGGTGTGTACATGGACGTCGATCGGAATGATGATCGGACAAAACCACCTCTCTCAATCGGAAGGAAATTTCATTCCGATCGGGCCGTATCGGATCAGAATATTCCGATTTACATGTTTATATGAAGAGTTTTGGATCTGATAGGGCATTTATTCCAATTACTTGTGCCCATGTAACCGTAACTAATGTGGAGCAGAGTTTTAACCTGAAAATGGAGATATAATTATGGTTTTGGGCTGAAATATTATATTTTAAGTAAGTTCCACTAAACTGCCAAAATAATGATTACACATGTCTACAGCACTATTAGACACTCATCTATACAGGTTAGCAATAAATAAAGTAAGTTGTTGAAGATGACCCTTTCTTCCTGTCTCGTTTTAATGCAAATATCTCAGAACTCCGCATAACAGAGAAAAATGAAACTAATCAATAATAAAAACATGTTTCAGAGACAATTCTGTAAATGGTTTGCAGCTAATGCTGAAACTAGCCACCTATGATGTGGCAATATGTTGTGGTTTGAACAATATCCAGCTGTTTCTGGAGGGTGTTTAGTTCTGAGCTTTCATGACCCACTCACCCTTTGTGCGGGTTGTTTTGAGTTGTTTATCCAGCTGGCGAGTATGTGTGATGTCTTGGTCACACAATTTGAGGTGGGAATGGTTGTGAAGCAGCCTGGCGGCGGTAACAAGCCCGCACTGTACGTGTTGGGTGTGTGATACCTGAGAAAAACTCCAGTGTTCTCTGTTTTTTTTTTTTTTTAGGGTCAGTTTTTTCACAGATTGCCTCTCGGGCCAAGCGTGACATGCCTTTGTTACACATCGGGGTATTGTGTGAAAATATAGAGGATCAAAGCTGATTCTCTGCTCATTTGACTTTGAGATGCTGCCGGAGGTAGTCACAGAGTAGAGTTGGTGTGTAAGTGTGAAGCATTCATTTGCAAGTCCTTGATTTCTTTTTGTATGAACGTGTACATTACTGTCCTCAAGAGGACCCGAGGAGGATAAATGTTTTTGTCCTATGAAATGTGAACAGAGTAGCTCTCAAACGGCAACTTGCTATCTTTAGCATCTGTCCTTCTGAACTTGATCTTGAACTGAGCTGATGTGTTCAGTAAACGTACCCAAGTGTTGTCTTTGTCATTTGTCTGTGTCGTTTCTGTCCTTTCAACTTTCTCTATGTATTAACATGACACTATAGGGGAAAATAATCCATCAGTGGTGCTCCCATGCTTCTGTCTTTTAAAACTATTGTTGTTTAGATACAGGGTGGGAATGCAGATGTGCCATGATGCTAATGAAACTGTGGCTGTAGCTAAGACCCAAAGAAAATATGTACTTAAGTATCAGATCAAATGTCTCATTCAAGGTTTTCTAGCGATTGCTGTTGAAGTAGCACTCGGCTTCTGTTCGCTGTTGTTTAACTGCTTTTGATAGTTTCAAATTAGCCCTGCAATAATACAACAGAAAAATCCAGCATGGCACACTTCTCTTTGTTTTTTTGTTTGTTTGTTTTTTAGCAAGGTCAAATTCCCACTAACATAATTACCGTAACGGAATGTACAATATAGAACAACCCCTTACCACCAACCCCCAGCCAGCACACATAGGTGGGTCCCATATGGGATCTATATAGGCAAGCCATATGGGTCCCAACAGGGTTTGTCCACGGTTTCCACGGTGGCCCCATGTGGTTTTGCCCAGCAAGATGGGTTCTCAGAGGCAAAACCCTGTGGGACCACCATGGAGACTGCAGACAAACCCTGTTGGGACCCATACGGGTTGCCCATATAGATCCCATAAAGGGCCCACCTATGTGTGCTGGCTGCATCCCGCTACACTGGATCAAACTTAAAAAAAGAAAGCAAACATTAAACAGGTGAAAAAGTGACGCTAAATCAAAATATGCATATAATCCTATAAAAGAAGTAAAAGAAACAATCATAAAAACTGATCAACAGACACACCATTAAATACAACATAAACAACAACAAAACAACATTGAATTTATAGATTGAGCCCCTCAACGTGTTCCTGATCGTCTCCAGGTGTTCGTGGGAAAACAAAAACTTTAAGAACATGAACTATTGATAACGTCACTGTACTTCCAGTATGTTTCAGTCGGTGTTGTTGATTTAAAAAGTAAAATGAAGCATGTATTTGATTTTGAATTGGTATATGCTGCTGTCTTATCTCAAATGAATCCAATCAGTCCAAAAAAGGACATCTGTAACTTATTACTGATGTCCAGCTTTGTAATATCTACATAAATTAGGCCGACAAAATTTAAAAAGAATTCTTTCAATAAAGACACCCAGGTAATTTCATCAGGCTACTACATTCAACAAGTCATGCATTGGTAACACAAAGAAATTGGGCAAAAAACATGGCAGAAATCGGGTTTGCATCAAACACTTTATTCTGAGTCAAACTTCATTCCTGAGAAAATCGTTCAGAGAATTGTTTGCTTTTTAATGTCAAATGAAAATGTGAAAAAAACTTGAACATACTGTATTTACTGATTGACCTTGGCTCTGATGTCTGATCTATTAAATATTTGTCTATCCAGGCGGTCATAAAAGTCGTGATGCAAGAATAGAAACCTTAACATTTACTCTGTGACATTTTTATTTGATACGCATTAAATAACCTCTTAAGAACATTTTTTAGTCATGCCACTTTGGAGAAACCGCTATGAAAACTCTTGCTGATTGTTGTAATGCATAATGTAAGGCTGAGCTTTAGAACTTTCTAAATCTGATACTGAAATCTCGTTTAAGTGAATCCTTATTCTGCTCAAACTGTAATAACACACTTTTGCCCAATACTTTCTTTCAATTCAGCTACCTTGAAAATAATTCTAGACCACAAGTCATTACCGACCTTTGACTGGAGGTAACTGGAAACGATCCCAACCTTCAGAAGTCACCAGTCATTCTGTCTCAGCCTACAATGTGTGGAGTACATCAGATTGTAATTTGCAATTGATATTCCTTCACTTATGAGAATCAGTTGATCACATTTACCAAGGTTTATGGACCATTTTTGATTTATTGCATCACTTCACAGGCCAGAGGGCCTCAAAGGCACTAAAGTCGTATATTGTTGCTTGCAGCTTTAAGTGTAATTTTTTATTTTGAACCAAATCAAAGCTGAGAGACGTGTGTGTTTTCTGTGGAAGTAGTAGTTATTTTAAGTAATGCATTTGTCTCTAAAACTGTTGTATCAGAATTGGACTGGGAAAGATAATTTTTGCAAGGGAAGAGCAAAACCATAGGTTTGAATGCCCACTTGATAAAAAATGGAAGCAATGGGTTCTCTTGCACCACTGATACGATGCCTGTGGTTTTCACCATTCCACAATGTTGAGCTTTAGTTTCTAAAAGGAATGATTCCATAAGAGTTCATCTATCGGTGCTGTTTAGACGAAAGACTTTGATCCTGTCAACAATTTTATTCTTTCATCTTTTTTTCCATATAAACCTTTTGCACTAAACAATCTCCCAAACACTGAGAACAAAGAAATGATTTTAAATTAATCCAAGGGCCCACCAATCACAGACCTGATAACCAATCTCTTGTCTTCCTAGCAACAGAGCTGGAAACAACCTGGTAGCACGTTGAAGATTGAAGGAGCAGCCTTCTCTAGAATTATTTCCTCACAAAACGTTTGTATACATTTAGGACTATTTATGATCTTTCAGAATATATAAAAATTAGGGGTGGGAATTTAACGCGTTAATTATGATTAATTAATTAGAAAAAAATTAACGCATTTAACCCTTTAAGCCCGAGGGTCCCCCAATTGGGGGATGTTGAAGTTCAGCAGCAAAATCCATGCCCTAAATATCAATCTAGTCAAGCTGCACCTCTAAAGAAAGCTCAGAACCTTTTTTATGTGCTCCAAACACAACTAAAGCTACAATCAAATGAGTGATCAGAAATCCCTCTTCATGTGTTTTTGCCTTCATTTCTGTCTCTAATGATGCTAAATCAAATCAAATTGCACACACATTCTATCAACCCATTATTATTATTATTATTATTATTATTATTATTATTATTATTATTATTATTATTATTATTATTATTATTTTAAAGACAATACCATTATCAAAATGTACTTAAAATAGTATTGTACTTTTAGGTCTGTCCTATTTTTGCCAGTGATAAACACATATATATATATATATATATATATATATATTTCTCCTGTTTTTAATTGAAATACAATTTAAAAGCATTTATTTAGAAATTAAAGAGCCTGTGTTTACAATAATAATGTCAATGACTATTGTTTGTTTTCCTGTCTCATTATTTTTAATTTTAAAAAATTGCTTTTGGGGGAAATTTTCTTGACCGATTAAAATACGATTAATGAAGATTTATTAATTACAAAGCCTCTAATTAATTAGATTAATCTTTTTGATCAAGTCCCACTCCTAATAAAAATACATTTTAGAATAAATTAAGCCCTCTCTGAGTACCTAGAGGGCTCCGAGGGTTGTCCAAAGTACGGTTAGATGACAATGTGTTGAGAGGGTTGGTATATAACACTGATGCTGTCTCACCTGAGCAATAAAAGTCTAGATTACACACAATAATTATGCTTTGACTGCAATGTGAGACCTTTTATATCTGTACTTTATAAGTTTTTTATCATTGGAGATTGCATGACGATGTATTGAATATCTTATTTAGCCATGCATTGCATCTAAACATGCTTCATTATTTAACTTTCCTTTGAAATCTAAGCCTAGTGGTCTGAGTGTCGGCCCCAGGACTGGGAGATCGGGGTTCGAATCCCAGTCGGGTCATACCAAAGACTTTGAAAAAATGGGACCCAATGCCTCCTCGCTTGACGCTCAGAACTAAGGGGTTGGATTGGGGGGTTAAACCACCAAATAGTTCCCGAGCGCGGCCACAGCTGCAGCTCACTGCTCCCCACCACGGGAATGGGTCAAATGCGGAGATGTAATTTCAGTGTGATGATGACTTGGGACTTTAACTTTAAAGCAGCATTCTGCAACTTTGCAGTTATATGCTCTCTGTCGCCCTCTAGAGGCTTGCTGCGTAACGTCACTGTCGTATCATTAAATCTCTCTCTCAGGCATGTTTACATTCCTAATGTCAGGCAAAACAACGAAAACAAACTTTTCCACCTCCACACATTGAATAAATAGTTTTATCAGGACTGTATAACAACTTTATGCCCGACCAAACACAATAACCCTGGTGAAATAATTTATTACTTACCTATCCATTAGCAGCACGGCTAGGTTAGAGTCCGTAGTTCATGCCTTTCTTTCTAAAAGAGCTCTCCAGGGAGGAAAAGACGGCCCAATAATAACTCTGGTCTTTGCTCTTACTCTATCACGTTCTCCTTTTCTTTTCCTAGATTCCTCTGATAAGGGATTTCTAGCTTTCTTTGGTGAATCTGCCACTGCTAAACCACGAGTCTATGTTATACAATTATGGCAAGCCAAAGGGATAAAAAAAAAGTGCGTTCTAAACTCACATTATGTCCACTAAAACGCGCGTTCAGGAAGCGCACTTTAGCAGACATAACGCGCGTTTAGAACGTGCGCTTTTTTTAACCCTTTGGCTTGCCATATTCTGCCGTAAAACGACACCCAGTCAGTACTTCCGGCGCTACCCGAAGCTCAAAAACTGTATAGTGCAGTAAACAGATGTGGGACCCCCCAACACTATCACAGGTACGAAAATGAACATAATAGATAATACTATGACGCAAAAACTTTACAAAAAAGCATAATTTTAAGGTGTAAAAGTTGCGGAATGTTGCTTTAAAGAACGTCTGCACCTACGTAAATTCTGACCAATCTTTGATCATATTCAAATTGGAGCTTGAATATACAGTAAATTTAACCCCTGTGTCGCAGCAGTGTCGCAAATTTGCATCAACTGCTTCTGCTCCAAATGCAACCATAATACCATTCATAATTCTCCACTGCCCAATGATGCATTTCCAACACATTCCTGTATTTTTGTGAAAAAAAAATTTCAACTTAATTTAGCATCTACTTGAAAGCAAAAACACAAGTGAATATTTTTTTCCACATTTGGAAAAAAAACATAAATATCTGGACAGAAACTTTGTTTACAATTGAAAATCCGTTCTGCTCTTTAAGCTAACGCTGCTCCAAACGTCTGATCGGAGCTTTGTGACCGCAATCAGAACGTTCTCATCACAGAATTGGCAGAAAATGATCCATCTTCCTTCTGATGATAAAACAGGTGCATTACTTTTTGTTTATTTCATACAACAATCTTGTATTGGGAAAAAAATAGATAAAAATGTGCACATCAGTACTTTCAAGATTGGTAGAGCTATAAATCATGAGGGTTAAAGCTGGATGGTACTTTTAAAGCATTCATCAAGGAGATAGCTAAACGCTAATATTACAACTTTGAATAAAGAGCGCTTACCTTAATCTTGTACCTTCACAAGTGTCTCCAAATCAAGTTCTGCACAGCTTTTCTTCTTTCGTGCATCTATAGACGTGAGTTTTAGAGGTGCATAAAAGTGAATCACATGTGTAGGGCATGTGTGCATTCATTTGCATGTATAAATGGAAGCTTGTCAGGGGGAGGAGTCTGGTATTTACTCCTACTCATTAAATTTCACCATGGTAGGGATGTACAAAGTAAATGCAGTTTGACCCGTCTGATTCATTGGGCAAAAAAAGTAAGCATCTTGACTCACCTGTGTAGGAGGAAAACCAGTGATTCCATACAACACACACATCTGAAGATCTCAGTGGTCCAAAGTGTTGATGGAGAGAAATCAGATCAATCCATTCTACCTGAGAACCAAGAGATGTTCCAGCAGCAAAGCTAAATCTTGCACACTCCAAATAGAGTGTAAAAAAACATGCAGATGTAGACAAGGTGAGAGGAGTTGCAGAGAAAACGGCAGAAACCCATGAAAGAGCTGCCATTGGGTGTTGTCTTTGAGGGATGGACAACGCCAGGGCAGGACCCCAATAACTCCAGAGAGCCCAGTCTAGGGGCAGGTGGTGGTGGCATCCACTGATGTCTAAAATAAAGATGAGAAATGAAAAGGGGGCGTCAGGCTAGGGGTGAGGAAGGGTGTTGGAGGTGGTGATGGATGACGAGGATTGGCTGGGATGAAGATGATGGACTGGGGTGATTGTGGCAGGTTGGTTCTAGCCATTGTGGGAAAGTGTGAAGAAGTGCCAAAAATAGGGTTGTCAGCACAGCCCAGAGGAGAGGTGACACCCCATGGGAGCTGGAAACCAAGCCTTTGTGGGCATTGCTGCTTTTGTTCTTGACTCAACTGGAAAAGCAGATGTTATCAGATCTGGAAGAACCTCAGCATTACTATTTTTATATGGAAGATTTATCATAGAGGAGCCAGTTGAGCTGTGTTTGATATTTTAGTCCCATCACATGATGTATAGTGGGTTTATTGGAGCTGCTTGATTACAGCTGGTTCTGTTATCACTGGAGAAAAATCAGCGTTAGCTTCCTTGTGTCGATTCACTTACTGATATATTTAAATTAATGTCATCTAGTATCTAATAAGAATTCATCAGTGTTGTGTCAACAAGATGCTTCTGTAGCTCACTGTACATCAGGGCTCTTCCATTTGTGATGCTCTAAGTGAGTTAAAGCTGCCCCGAAGGAAGAACTCTGCTCTTTTGGCAATGTCACCCTATCATGTCTTTTTCATAGAAATTACTGGCAATTGGCTCTGTGCATGCAAGCATTTAATAAAAAAAATTCTAGACTCAGCATCTTATACAACTCTGCATCAAAGTTTTTTCATATTTCCTTATTTGTCTTTTTGCTCCTTTGCTAATAAAACGTTGAAAGTTATTAAAATGCATTAACCATAGACGTGTATGCACACGAAACTCTTTCTGTCTTTGAAATGCTTTCATTCCTATCTGCTGTGCTGTTTCCTTTAGTAGATAAAGTGGTGAACGTGATGTCTGCATCAGGCAAAGGCTTAATGGTTTATTTCACTGTCCAAGGTTAAATTATTTTCTCTCCAATTCTATCAGCTTGCAGTCAGTAACCATCCAACACAACCTTAAACTTTTCAATGCAAACATTAATGCTGTTGCTTCAGGGCAGCATGGCGGTTCAGTTAGTAGCACTGCTGCCTCACAGCTAGGATGCATGTTCAGCACCTGGCTTAACCCTCGCTGCATGGAGTCAGCATGTTCTCCCCATGCATGTGTGGGTTTTCTTTGGGAAACCTCACAGGATCAAACGTGACTTCAAAGTAAACAAACATGGTGAAGGAGGAGCGTGCAGCAAGCTTCTGTCTTCTCACTTTCTGATTGGCTACAGGTCACATTCAACAGGCAGCATGCTTGCTTGTCCTCAAAACACATTTGACAGCTCTGATTTATGACCGGAGTGGTCCTGACGCGCTTCAAAGCAAACTAGAACGCTTGTAACACATCACACATGGCAGGATTATCTGATAAGATTATCTTAATAGCAGTTACTGTAATAAGGTTTGTCTTTAAGATTGGTAGAAGGGGAGGATTGGGCCAAAAAAACGACACAAGTTTAAAGGCACACTAAGCAACTTTGTCATATTTTTTAGTAATTTTCTTGAGTCAGTAGATGCTAAAATGAATGAATAAACAGTCTCTCAGCCCCTCTGCTCCTTGTGGGTGGAACACAACTTAATCCTGCGTTACGGCAATCCGTGTTTACACCTCGGTCAGAAAAATAGTTCTCGAGTCTTCCATTTAGGTAGGAAACTCCTGGATTTTACCCTTTTCCCACCGTCTTCCCATATCAGTATTTTCCTGAAAATGTCCCATTTTATGTTCATTGAAAACATTTTTCCCCCGCTCTCACGATGACTGGAGCTTCGCTCACACACTCCCCCCTATGTTTAACTGTCATAAATCTAATAAATTTGTTTGTGTTTTTGTGCATCTGAACTTGATTTTTCATGCTTATTTTCTCTAAAAATGACTTTAGAGCTTTTTACCATGAGAGTTATGATGAGTTGATATTCATGGATTTGTTCATTCATTTAAACAAATTTAGACAATGACAGCCACCAAAAACTACTCAAAGATACGTTTTAGACTCTTGGTTGCTGTAATGATCACGTAGACATAATTTATACTTTTAGCCAGTTTTTCACTTTCACCTTATAGCTTTTTTTTTTGCAAGCAAAGTCTCACTGATATTCTATCCTATTGGCCAATTGCTTTTTTCCTTCCATCATAATGACTGCTGAAGCCACTAAATACAAGTTTACCTTTCAAGGCCATCACTGTTCTGTTGTGACAAGCTAGCCACAGAGTTCAGAGCTTCCTTTAATGTGACTCACTCAAACCGAGACCCAGGTGGAAATGTTACTATTAAGCAAAAGCAGGCAGTTGCCTTGGGCCACGGGTTACTAGAGGCCTCATAAAATAACTGATAAACTCATAAAATGGAGTATATTTTCCACTTGTGTTCCTAAATATTTATTAAATATAATAAATATGGGTTTTACTGAAGTTTATTCAAAGATCGCTTCAAACTGCGAGACAGATAAATGCAGTTCCTCTGTTTTTATTAGCACATTGTGTTGTCTATGGTCCCACTGCATAAGAGTGATAAACAAAGGAATGGGTTTGCTGCTGCAATGTGGAAAAAGGAAGAATAGAAATTATTCTGTAAAGCCGCCTTAGTAAATCTTCAGTTCCCCTCTTGCACTGACACCCAAACACAACTAAGTGCTACAAGAAGATGCTCCAAACAAAACCACTTGTGTTAGTTTTGCTAAAGATAGTTAAAAAGCGCCACCTGTCAATTGTAGGTATTGTGCAAGTAAAAGTACCCCTACCGTGAAAAGCACCTACACCTAGCCTTTGTATGTATAGCAAGGAAATACACTTTGCAACACTTAAAATAAACATTGTAGACCATTATGCTTGTCACATTGGGCCCCAAAATAACGTTATCAGCATCTGACTAAACTTCAGGTACATGGTGGAAGATCACAGGCAGTGTCCTGTCCCTCAAATATTCTATGGAGTAAGCTGAGTTGGCAGGTTCTGGAGCAGGAGAATGTCTGTACTGCCCTGTGAGACGACAACACTGAGCTGAAGGAAATTTACTGACCTTAAGGGCCGAACCAGGTGTCACATTGTCTGTACAGTGGTCCCTCGCTATAACGTGGTTTACCTTTCGCAGCCTAGAATTTTTTGCAGATTTTTTTTTGTGCAATTTAGCATGCTTTTTTATTTTTACAACGCATTGTGTTCTGGGTCCTGATTGGCTGTAGACCATTGTCAATCAATCTCTTCTGTGCCGTGTCTCCTGTACAGTACAAAAAGCATTTAGCTTGTCAAATTTACATAAATCTTTGATTGCTAGCAGTGTGTCTCTATAGTGCTGTACTGTGTTTGTGAGTTTTCTCCCCAACAAATCCAACATCGACGAAATGTTTTGCACCGTCAAAGGCACCTGCGGTAGCGCCCAAAAAGTAGATGAAGATGCTAACCATCGCACAAAAAGTTGAACTTCTGGACATGCTAAAGGAAGGTAGAAGTTATGCAGCTGTAGGGCGCCATTACAGAATAAATTAATCTTAGGTTCATTACATAAAGAAGGAGGAAAATAACATAAGGACGAAAGCAGCAATAAGTTTCAACAAGGATGCAAAAAGGGTTGTAACGAGCTTATTGTGGACAATAGTGGCAAAGAAGTTAAGTGGCCGTCTTGCAATCGGAAGGTCGCAGGTTCGCGTCCCGCTCAGTCTGTCGTTGTGTCCTTGGGCAAGACACTTAACCCGCCTTGACTGCTGGTGGTGGTCGTAGGGACCGGTGGCGCCAGTGTATGGCAGGCCCCGCCTCTGTCAGTGCGCCCCAGGGCAGCTGTAGCTATGATGTAGCTCATCCCCACCAGCGTGTCGATGGGTGGATGACTGTGTTGTGAAGCACCTTGGGGGGTTGTAGAACCCTAAGAAGGCACTATACAAATACAGGCCATTTACCATTTATTTTGGAAACAAAGGCCCTCTCTGACCTTTATAATGCAGGACGAAGCCAAAACACCAGGATGCAAGGCCCAAACAGATTGTGTAACTCTGGTTATGTTTGGAAATGTCACGGGCTTTATGATAAAACCGGAGCTTATTCATAGGTCAAAAAATCCAAGAGGCCTAAAAAACAAAAATAAGAATGCGTTGCCCGTTTACTGGATGCACAACGAAAGGCTTAGATGACAAAAGCGCTCAATCTGAATGGGTTCAGAGTTTCATCTTGGAGGTCAAGTGTTATTATTTGAGAGGAAAACAACTAGACTAGAAGTGTTTCTGCTCGTAGACAACGCTGATGATTTGTCACATGATGGTGTGCAAATCGAATTTCTGCTGCTAAACACTACATCTCTGATTCAGCCCATGGACCACGGCATCATCCGTGCTTTCAACACTCTCTAACACCCTGCAACATCTTGTTGATGGACCCGGATCAAGATTTCTCCCTAAAGGACTACTGACATGAATACACCGTTGCATCATGTCTCCAAAATATTCAGAGAGCCATTCAGGAGATGAAAACTGAAACTTGAAATGCCTGCTGGAAAAAAATATCACCAGAGGCAGTGCACAACCCTACCGAATGCTCTCTTGATTAGATCCATCAATCTGCAGTAGATACAGCTGTGAATCTGGCTAAACAGCTCGGGGGAGATGGCGTTAATGATATGACTCCTGATGACATTAATGCCCTGATTGATGCCCACTCACAACCGCTGACTGATGAAGACCTGGCAGAGAAGACAAAGCCACCGAGCGAGGACAAAGAAGAGGATAAAGGGGACGCAAGAAGACAAAAGAGCCCCAAAGACTACCCATAACTATGTCCTTCACTCAGGAAAAGACACCTGCATGAAGGCCTTCTGTGGCAAAAGACGCTACAGTGAAGCGGCGCCAGGACGAATAGGCGTGGTCAGAGGAACTGTGAAATACTCGTGAGTCACTATTAATCATTTCTTATTGTAGGTTGATTGTTAAAATTAAATTCGTTAATTCTAAAATCCATCATTATTTATAGGAAAACGTTCATATTTTTATTTCTCAAACAAATGTTTGGGCCTGAAAACAGGTTTTGATCATTGGTTTCATTCTATAATACTGGACCTATTTTTCTACATAGGTTTGAACTTTGAGAGTGTTTAAACAAGAGAGAAAAGTGTGAAAATGTTAATGCCTGTTTGAGAAAAGTGAATAACGTGTGTAGTGAGGGGTTTTACAGCCTTAAAACATCTATAATAATTACAAAAAATAAAGCTGATTACTTTGCGGATTTCGCCTATTTTTAGAACGTAACTCCCGCGATTAATGAGGGACCACCGTACCAGAATGTGTTGATGGTATTTGTCTAAATATGATTTAATTAAAAAAATCACCAAGAAATTACAACTTTTTGGTATGAAAAAAGTTTTATAGACAAAAGTTTGACAATTTTTTGGGACAATTTAACTCGTTTTTTTTTTTTAGGGTCAAAGGTCATGTAATGTTTAAAGGTATTGCGGACGTTCTTTACTTCTAAACCAGGGGTGGGCAATCCTGGTTGTAGAGGGCGTGTTTTAGTTGTTTCCTTGCTTTAACACACCTGATTTTAATCAACAGGTTATTGAGAGGCTTCTACATAACTTGATGACCTGCTGAACAGGTGATACAACCATTGAATTAAGTGTGTTGGAACAGGGAAACAACTAAAACATGCTGGATTACGGCCCTCGGGGATCAGGATTGCCCAGCAATATGCTTCATCCATTCATTCTACCTCTCTGTTCTCACCAGGTTCTTTTGAAAATGGCTGAGAGTCGCAAGAGAAACGGTGTCCTCGAAGTCTGTGATAAGAAGAGAAAAGCCTCCAAAGTGAAAAATAAGACAAGAGTTTTTTTTAGGAGACTCTTTTCAACGATGGCGTGTGCTGAAAGAGAAGGTTGGGCTCCCCACAGACGCCGCTGTCGCCGGTTTTCTGCTCGACAGGTCAGGGGCGCCTCCAGAAAATTTTGATAAGGGTGGCCAGATGAGGCCAAAGAAAATTTTGGGGTTGCACACCAAAATAGAATAGAATAGAATAGACTTTATTGATCCCACAGTGGGGAAATGCACTTGTCACAGCAGCACCATCACTCAAAAGGTAATTAGAAGAAGATAAAAACAAGTATACATGTGTATACACATAGGCAGTAATCTACTATTGTAATCTTAGATCACTAAAAAAACCACAAATTAAAGATAAAAACAAACTTGGTACCAACACTATGCAGCATACTGTAAGAGACACAGACAACAGTGAGAATCCGTTATTGCACAATTATAGAACACATGAATATTGCATTGGTGTTATTGTGAACCAGGATGATACCAGTACAGCTTAAACTGAGGAGATCTACACTCTTACTGCAGAGGGGATGAAAGATCTACGATAGCGCTCAGTTTTACATCTGGGATGTCTCAGTCTACCGCTGGAGGAGCTGTCCATGATCTCCACAGTGGAGTGCAGTGGATGGGAGGGGTTTCTTAAGATGGAGGTCATCTTCCCCAGCATCCTCCTTTCACACGTCTCCTCAACAGAATCCAGCGGGCAGCCCAGAACCGAGCTAGCTTTGGTAGCTAGCTTGTTCAGTCTCTTCCTGTCTCGGTCAGAGCTGCCTACACCCCAGCAGACCACAGCAGAATGAATAACAGAGCCAACAACAGAGTGATAAAAGGATTTTAGCAGCTGGGAGTTAACTCCGAAGGACCTTTGGCCCTTCTTATACAGAGCATCTGTGTTGTGGGACCAGTTCAGTTTACTGTTGAGGTGAACACCCAGGTACTTAAAGGTGTCCACCACCTCAATGTCTGCTCCCTGGATGTTTACTGGTGAGTGAGGAGGAGTGTTTCTCTGGAAGTCAATCACCATTTCCTTTGTTTTACTGGTGTTCAAGCGAAGGTGGTTACGCTCACACCAGTCCACAAAGTCCATGATGACTGACCTGTACTCCTGGTCGTCCCCCTCAGACACACAGCCGACGATGGCCGAGTCATCAGAGAACTTCTGGAGGTGAAGTCCGAGGTGTAGAAGGTGAAGAGAAAGGGTGAGAGCACTGTACCATGCGGAGCTCCAGTACTGCACACAACCACCTCAGATGTACAGTTGTGCAGCCTCACGTACTGTGGCCTGTTGGTGAGGTAGTTGATGATCCATGCAGTCAGATGTTCGTCCACTCCTGCTCCCCTCATCTTCTGCTGCAGTAGACACGGCTGGATGGTGTTGAAGGCACTTGAGAAGTCGAAGAACATGATCCTCACAGTGCTTTTTTTGCATCTCAAGGTGATTCAGAGTCCGGTGCTGCAGGTAGATGAGGGCGTCCTCCACCCCCATGTTTGGTTTGTATGCAAATTGAAGTGGGTCTATTTCTGGGGTCACCACTGAACGCAGATGGGTGAGGATGAGTCTCTCCATAGTCTTCATCAGGTGGGAGGTCAAGGCGACTGGTCTGTAGTGGTCTGGTTCCCTGGGATGTGATGTTTTGGGGACTGGAACCACACAGGAGGTCTTCCACAGGATGGGGACCTGCTCCAGTCGAAGGCTCAGGTTGAACATATGTGTGACCACTTCACACAGCTGGTCAGCACAGTCTTTGAGCAGTCTGGGGCTGATTCCATCAGGACCTGCTGATTTTCTGCTCTTAAGCCGCCTCAATTCTCTCCTCACCTGGTCCGATGTAACTCAGAGGGGGGAGTGAGGGGGGGCTTGTTTCTGATGAGAGTTGGTGGAGGGGGGAGAAGCTGATGAATGGTGTGAAGTTGGGAGGTGGGGGGTTGGCTGGCTGACTGGAGGTGGTTGGGCGGTGTTGGTGTTGGTGGTGCCTGTTGCAGCAGTGGGGGGAGTGGAGTTGAATCTGTTAAAAAACAGGTTAAGCTGGATGGTCCTTGTGGTAACTCTGGGAGAGTTTAGCCTGTGGTGATGCATTACATGCTCCTTTATTCTTTTTTTATTAAAAAACAATATGCAACACAAACATTTAAATAAATCAGCTATTTGAAATGTTATTTCAAAATTCATTTGAAAAATGTTTTTTGTTTAGTTCGCCTGTTGCTGTCTTCACAAACAACTGTGGATATAATTATTTTTTGAAAATTGTGAGCAGCAGAAACATATAAATATTTTAAAATTCTGATTATTTATTTACCCAAAAATTGTATAATTTTTTATTTGTTTTTACATTTATGTCTTGAATAAATAAGATGAATTTATGTTTTGAGTGAATATTTAAATGATTTATCAACACTGGTCTTCCCTGGGTGGGCCATGGCCACCCCTGGCCACCCCTTGGGGGCGCCACTGCAACAGGTAAGCTAAAGTTTGGCATGCTAATTGGAGAAATGTATTTTAGATTAATGCTAGAAGAAGTTATCTATTTGTAAACAGAGTGCACGAGGATAACGATCCCTCTCGGGCTGGTAGAGTGTTGCGCAATTTTCAAAACGTGGAGAGGGCGGTTCTTTCCTGAGATTCAGAAACATCATATGCATGTAAGTTTTAAATGCTAGATGCTTACTAACTTTCAAATTTTGCTGAACGTCTTGCTTAAAGACAGATTTTCCAAGGTATGAAAACTTGTTTTTCTGTCAGTCTTCTAAAAGAATACATTCACTGCTCGCCACAGCCGAGTTGAAAATAACTGAGCTAGTAATAAAAACGGTAAAATTTCTTATATGTTCTGCATAGTGATACATATCTGGAGTACATGTGTGGGTGAGTGTGTGATGCTCCCTGTTACTTCATCATGCTGAGCAGCCAGCCTCCTCAGGCGTCCCTGGCAGGCTTCTGACAGTTCAAGCTGGCTTACCTCTCAGCCTCCCCCTCCACAGGTACGACAGCTGGCCATCTGCCACCCTCACCACCGCCCCGGCCACCACCATCACCAGGGGACGTTGGCTCTGCGAAGGCAGGAGGGGGGGAAGATGGGAGCTGCCAGCTTGTGCCATCCTCACCAGCTCACTGAGATGTTAAATCCGCTGTTGTCATCTCAGTCCCCCACCCCCCATCAGGTTGGTCGGTTTCCAGGTGAATTGTGAGTGCATTTCATCACAGACTGACTTCTTTACCCATCCTCTCATCCAACACTTTCCCAAGCATCTCCAATGCTACACTATTTTGAGGATCATTAATGAAAGCAGAGCAGTGAGTGAACCCTTGTAGGAGTGAAACACATTTGGGTGTCGCTGCGGTCAGCCTCCTATTGTGAGAATAATGCTGCTTTTGCTCGTTAATGAACACAAGCCTGAGCGGGCTTTAATCAGCTGGAGAGGAAGACGGATGTGATTATCAGTTTGCTAAGCAGCCCTCTTTACGTTTTCTATGTTCTTTGGCACCTGAATGACCCATTAGAAGCGTTTGGTCAGCAGTGCTGAGGGCAGCACTCTGAACTTCTGTCACACCATAATTAGCACCCCCACACACACACACACACACATATCACAGTTCTGCTGGGCTGTGCTCTCTAGAGATGTGCTCATCATGTTGACACACATTTCCTACACTCCCCAACCTCTCTGACAAAGACGAAAATGCACTTTCACGAAAGCCTTTGTCCTCACTAGCATTAGCGCTTAAAGCATCACATCTATACAGGATACATGAGGACAAGTCAAGGTGATTGCAACATACAAGCACTATTATGCAATCTTGTACAGCTTATGCTCATTTTTTCATGCCTTCTGCACAATCATTTCTATTCTGCTCAAAGTTGATTAAAAACTCAAACAAACCTATTTTTAAGTGAAGAAAAAGCTAAGTTTTACAGCTTTCTTAAACAGTTAAAATACAGTAATAAATCAATACATATTGTATTCATCGCTTCATCTTGGCATCATTCTCCAATAACCAGAATGGTTTTGAATGGAATTTTTTTTACAACAGGAATTAAACTCCTGAGACCTGAATTTGTATTTGGTGTGATTTAAAAAAAAATAATTCTAACCATTACAGATTAGTCAACTCTCATAAATGTGAGCAAAATATCACTTAGAAAAAATTAAATTAAATGTTTTTTTTTGACAAATTTCCTAAAAACATGGAGAAAACTAAAATATTTAAACTTAAAGCAACATTCCGCAACTTTTACACCTTAAAATGATGCTTTTTTGTAAAGTTTTTGCATCATAGTATTATTTATTATGTTCATTTTCATACCTGTGATAGTGTTGGGGGGTCCCACGTCTGTTTACTGCGCTATACAGTTTTTGAGCTTCGGGTAGCCGCCGGAAGTACTGACTGGGTGTCGTTTTTACGCAGTATATAGCAAGCCAAAGGGTTAGGGTTAGCTCGTGTTTAGAACGCGCGTTATGTCAGCCAAAATGCGTGTCCTGAACGCACGTTTTGACGCCAAAGGGGGCCAAAACTCGCGTGTTCTAAAAGCGAGCATTATGTCCGCCAAAACGCGTGTCTTGAACAAGCGTTTTGGCGGACATAATGCGAGTTTAGAATGCGCATTTTTTTAACCCTTTGGCTTGCCAAAATTGTATAACGTAGACTCGCTGTTTAGCAGCGACAGATTCACCAAAGAAAGCTAGAAATCCCTTATCGGAGGAATCTAGGAAAAGAAAAGAAGAACGTGATAGAGCAAGAGCAAAGACCAGAGTTATTATTGGGCCGTCTTTTCCTCGCTGCAGAGCTCTTTTAGAAAGAAAGGCATGAACTACGGACTCTGACCTAGCCGTGCTGCTAATGGATAGGTAAGTAATAAATGATTTCACCAGGGTTATTGTGTTTGGTCAGGCATAAAGTTGTTATACAGTCCTGATAAAACTATTTATTCAATGTGTGGAGGTGGAAAAGTTTGTTTTCGTTGTTTTGCCTGACATTAGGAATGTAAATATGCCTCTTATGCCCGAGAGAGAGATTTAATGTTACGACAGTGACGTAACGCAGCAAGCCTCTAGAGGGCGACAGAGACCATATAACTGCAAAGTTGCGGAATGCTGCTTTAAAGTCAATATATAGAGTCTCAAAACAATAAAAACATAGTCTAAGTTCAAGAGAATAAAATATTATAGTGCATGAAGCCAATGTACCTTTATGTGGACACAGGGTCTCAGGAGGATAAAATGGCCCTGGTGGAAAGGTAGTTCTCTTGAATTTACCAGGAACCTTTAGGATTGTGATGAAGACCCTGCTCTTCTGGCTACTTGGTGCCCTGCTCATGGTGCATGATGCATGTGGGTGGAGTGCCGGCACTGAAAGCAGGTCAGAACACTACATAGAGTTGCCTTTACAGTCATTGTCTTATTTGAATCCATAAACACAGTTTGCAACACAATTTATAACTATTGTGGGGTCTTTTAGTACCACTCACTGGCAATCATAGATTTTAATTGTAGGCAACGCCAGTTTGCAGAGATCTTTCATGATTTTTGGACAACCGTTTGCAGAAATAACAAAGCAAACCCTGTGGTCTTGCACTAGGATCCTCTACAGAAACCTACAGGCACAGATTTAAATACCTTTAATGCACCTGTTGTATGTAGTCTGTAGTGGGTTGCATTCATGGAAAGGCCCGTTTGTGACACATTTCAGAAATTCATTACCAAATCATGTCTTCCCCCAATAATTCACCCCACTGTCTTTTCTTTCTGTGCATTAGCAAGCCTGCTATTGGATACCTGCCCAGTAATGAAATGGCTTCCAGAAGATGCAGCGGACAGCGGTGTTATAAAAATGACTCACTAAAAAGAAAATACATTAACAAAGAAGAAAAAAACTGAAATATTGAACTCCTACCAGATCGACCATGAAGGCATTTATTTTGTGTGGTACATTAGCTCACACGCCAATGACTTGGAGCCAATTGATGCAATATGAGGCATAATGCAAGCTTTAGCTCTGATTTGCATCAGCATGTCAAAAAAGATTAAATCTAATTTCCAAATAAGCTCTGAAATACGATTTGTGTTGTGATTTGTGTGTTCCCCAAATTTATAGAAAATTGAGCATTTGCTCATGCTGTAGATCAAAGCCTTTAGCTACAGTCAGAATTAAAAATTAGGTTTTCGTCTGCTTGATAAATGCGTTCTATCACCAGACCACTGTTTCAAATGTTGGCAGGGAATGTTAAAGTCACAGGGGTTCATAACCATATATAATTGCATATCTAGTCACCTTCTTTCTGCTATGAAGTAAAAATTACTCATTACTAACATTTCATGACATGTAGCAGAGAAAATAGTCCCCCCAGGCTGTGCGTTTGTGGATAAAACCTTGGCTGCTGCTGTCACATAAATCCTGATATGATTCTTAAATAAAGAGAAGTCCAATCAAGAGAAGGTTTTTTATTGATTCCAGGGTTTGTTTCTCCTAATTGTTGCATATCAGGACACCAGCAAAAATCTATCAACTTCTGAAGAAAAATCAAACAATTTACCATACCATACCACTTTATTTGTAGAGCGCTTTTAACACGGCATTACAACCGACCAAAGCGCTGCACATAAAAACAGGTAAAAAACACAAGCTAAAATAGTCATATATATCATAAGAAAAATCAAAAAAGATAAAAGAGTTAAAAGAACAACAAACTAAAACCAATAGAACAATTAAAACCAAAATATAAAAACACAAATTTAAAATCAACAAGGTGGAAAAACTTAAGGATGAGTTAATGCTTTGTGGTTTGGGAGTTGAAGGCCAGGGAGAAGTAGTGGGTTTTCAGGCGTGATTTAAAAACGGCAATAGAGGGTGCTTGCCTAACCTGAAGAGGTAATGAGTTCCAGAGTTTTGGGGCACAGACAGAAAAAGCCCTTTCCCCGCGGGTCTTCAAACGTGCCTTAGGGACAGTTAGGAGGAGCTGATCTTCAGACCTAAGAGCACGAGGAGGGTGGTAGAAATGGAGAAGTTCACACAGATAGGGAGGGGCCTGACTGTTCAACGATTTGTATGCAAGAAGCAGAATTTTGAAATTGATCCTGAACTGAACGGGTAACCAATGGAGTGATTTAAGGATGGGTGTAATGTGCTGTCTTCTGTCAGCTCCAGTCAGGAACCTTGCTGCTGAATTCTGGACGAGCTGAAGTCTAGACAGAGCAGCTTTACTGATGCCATACAAGCAGGAGTTGGAATAATCTACCTGGGAAGTGATGAAGGCGTGAATCACAGATTGTAGAAGACGGGCACTCAGGATGGGCTTTAATTTAGAAATTTGCCTGAGGTGGTAAACGCAGGACCTGACTGTGCTATTGACCTGAGTGGCCATCTTCAGAACTGGGTCCATTTTTATTCCAAGGTTGGAAACAGTAGAAGTGACATTAGGAGACAGATAGTGGAGGTCGGGTTGCTGGGTTGCTCTAACATTGATGGGACTAAAAACTATTACCTGTTTTAGAGTCATTCAAATGGAGGAAGTTCTCAGCCAGCCATTGCTTGACATCGTGAAGACAATCAAACAGAGGTTTAGTGGAGTCAGTGGGTTTAAATGAAAAATAGATTTGGCAGTCGTCTGCATATAGATGGTATGAAACAGCATGCTGTCTGAGAATGGCTCCCAAGGGCAGAATATAAAGGCAGAACAGTAACGGGCCGAGGATGGAACCTTGAGGGACGCCCCAGGGAAGGGAGACTGACTGGGATGAGTAGTCATCCAGCATGACCCTGAGGCACCTGTTAGAAAAGTAAGACCTAAACCAGTCTAGGGCCAAACCTGAGATGCCAGCCCAAGTGTGTAGTCTAGAGATCAAGATGTTATGATCGATCGTATCAAAGGCTGCTGATAAGTCCAGGAGTACCAGAACCACATGGAACCCTGAATCCAAAGCCAGAAAGATGTCATTAAACACATGAACATGAGCAGTTTGAGTGCTGTGCTGTTGTCTAAACCCAGACTGAAAAGTGTCCATTACTTGATGGTCATTTAGATGTAGGACTAACTGTTCACCAATGGCTTTCTCAAGTACCTTAGATAAAAATGGTAATTTGGAAACTGGTCGGAGATTAGAGAAATTAGTGGGATCAAGACCAGGTTTTTTCAAGATTGGCTGCACAACAGCATGTTTAAAGGCACAGGGAACTTCAGCCAAGGTCAAGCTGCCATTAATAATGTCCAGCACATTTTGGCCAATCAACGGAAGCACATCTTTCAGCAGACGAGGTGGAAGCACATCATAATAGCGATAGTTTTTTTCCAGACAGGACAGAGAGATGGGTTGAAAACTGTTGAATAGCCCATGGGTGGGAATGACAGGAACAGCCTTATCTAAGAAAAACTGAAGGATTTGGTTACACAAGCCAGTAGACACAGAGGAAAATACAGTTCCAGCAGGAGAAAGCATTGCATTCATGGTTTTATACAAAACACTTTTGTTAGAATTAGCAGAAACAATCCCAGCAAAAAAACGATTTCTTGCGCCTCTGACAGCTTTTTGATACTGCGACCACGCATCTCTCATGGCTTCAAAGGAAACAGTAGCATGTCTTTACTCCATTTACGTTCCAGTCTTCTGCAATTTTGCCTGATAGAATGAGTACGCTCGTTCAGCCATGGGTCAGGCTTGGATTTTGACCGTCTGGATTTTAATGGAGCTACAGTATCCATAGCAGCCAGACAGGAAGAGTTGAAAAGATGTAGTGAACCGTCAACACCAGTAAATTCGCAGGGGGCTGATTTCAATGCAAAAACAGTGGCAAAATCTGCAGCAGTAGAGGGAGTAATAAGGCGAGAGGAGCGAGCGTGGACACAGTTAGCACGAGAAACAGAAGCCAAATCCAAATTAAACAAAACTGGTGAGTGATCAGAGAAAGTAGCAGGGAGAATGACCAAGTCACTAAATCTCAGCCCATGAGACAGAAGCAGGTCCAGTGTGTGAGCCCGCCCATGCGTGGGCCCATTCACTAGCTGAGACAGGCTAGAAGAGTCAACAAGATCTAAAAAGTCCTTTACCATAGGTTTGTCAGGACAGCAGACGTGAATGTTAAAATCCCCCAGCAGGAGGAGACGGTCATATTTACAGCAGACTTCAGCCAGGAACGCTGCAAATTCATCTAAAAAGTCCTTGTTATATTTTGGAGGACGGTAAATAAGTGAACACAACAAGGGAGGAGAACGAAACGCACTTAGCTCAAAAGTTGATGGAGTTGATGAAGGGACAGTGTGGTTGCAGATAAAGTCAGATTTAAATAAAGTCAGCAGACCGCCGCCACGGCGCTGCACTCTTGGAATGTTAATGTAAGAGCAGCCAGGTGGTAGAACTTCAGCGAGTGTGGAGGACTCACCCGGGGAGATCCATGACTCAGTGGCGCCTAAAAGGTCCAAGCTGTTGTTATGGAAGAAATCCTTCAGGATAAAAGTTTTATTCCCAACCGATCTGACGATCAGCGCAAAGCGAGTCGGCGGCAGAGCCGGTGGTGGAGAAGCGCCCGTTCCGGCAAATCTCGTTACACGCCGTAGGTTGTCGGGGTTCACTCCCTGCTGACGCCGATGGTAAGACGAGGAGCGGAGGAGCGATCTGGAGAATTTAGCAGGAACAACAGGAACCAGGCACCTTCTCACTGGATCCGATGAACTCAGATGAACTCAGATGAACTCAATGCCCCACACGCAGAATTTGGATTTGACCAGGCGACCTCCACGTATTCCACGCCGGCGATGCCGCTTCCTTGTCCGCGTAGGGCGAGGTTAGCGACACAGACAGGCTGGTATTTCAGTCAGAAATGAGCGGGTTGAATGACTACGTTCCCGAGCAAACAGTGATATGCTCATAGTTGATCGGATTTGTAGAAGAGTGTCGATCATAGATCAAGAGCGAATTTGTGTTAACACACAGACAGAGCAGAATTATGAACAAAAACATAGAGGAGACAGACGCCATGCCTGCCATGCTGGCGCCATCTTAGTCTACAATATTTTACATTTTCTAACTTTAATTTGATTTGTTACAGAATAAGAATTTTTTTTTACAGAGATCTAGATTTTTGCAGCGATCTAATTTGTAGTTTAAATTCCAACCCTCAAAGCAAATTTCTGCCTTCCTGTACAGTTGGTAGAACCCTTGCCTCACAGTTAAAGGTTGCAGGCTCAAATCCCAGCTATTGTCTTTCTGCACAGAGTTAGCATGCATGCACTTTTCTCCAGGTAAAGGTAAAATTGCCTGTATTTGTATAGCACCTTCTTAGGGTGCTATGACCCCCCAAGGCACTTCACAACACAATCAGTCATCCACCCATTCACACACTGGTGATGAACTACAGTGTAGCTACAGCTACCCTGGGGCACACTGACAGAGGTGAGGCGCCACCGGTCTCTCCAGCCACCACCAGCAGCCAAGGTGGGTTAAGTGTCTTGCCCAAGGACACAACAGCAGCATTCTCTGGTGGGAGCTAGGATCAAACCTGCAACTATCCAGTTACTGGACAACCTGCTCTACCTCCTGAGCTACTGCTGTTTTTGGCCATTGGTCAAAAAAACATGCTAGGTTAACTAACTCAATTGCTAAATCACCTCCCACCTCCCATTATTGTGACTACTTAGTTTTTAAATCATTATGTCTGTAATAACCCAGAATTTACTTCTATTATAGTATTTTTATAAGGAAACAAAGTAAAAGTAGAATCATTTAGTTCAGTCACAGCTTCTACACAAAAACCATGCTTGTGAAGGACATTATTCAAAAATAGAGTCCTCTCCAAGAAGTCTTAAAATGTATACAAGTATATCATGTCACTGTTGGTTCATGCCTCAGGTTGCTGGTTTGTTTTCATCTCTGCTGTGTTTGAAATGATCATTCACTATAGTGCACTATTCATGGGTCAACAGTACTTACTCATACTGCATGGTTTATGCAGTACTCGTGCATTTGTTATCTATACCTCACCCAACAAAGTGTATAACATTAGTTAGTAGCTAATGGGTAATTTTGAGAATGACTGTAGTACAGACAGAACTAAAAGTACAGACGTCCTTTCATCCATCCACCTGTCCAGTTTTTGTTCCTTCCTTGACCAGAGACTGCTACATCACCTAGCTTTTCCACAGAGGTATCGGCATGTTGCCAGGCTAGCCATGAGGTCTAACCTCTAGCAAATTCTTGGCCAACCCTGAGGCTTTCTCAGAGTGTTGGTCCAAGTCTGAAACCCTTCCCTAAGGGAATATCCAGAAAGCATCCTCAAACCGCATCAACTAGCATCTCTCAGTGCAGAAAGGTGATAACTGTTTTTTGAGCTAATTTCAACTCTCTTCAATTTTTCTGTGGTTAAATCGTGACTCTCTTCACAGTGAGCTGTTTTCTGATGTGTTTAGGATTCATTCTTTAGGTCACCACTAACTGCTTGATTTCTCTGTACAATCATCACTGTGGTGCACATGCAAATAGAGATCAGGAAGCACTGATTAGTTGTTTTTGGCAAGAAAAAACATTTTGGCTGGTAATAAAAGAACAAAAAGTATAAAACTACACATTGCATCTAGGAAAACGTAAAATGAAAGGCATTAAATGGAATATTGCCTCAAAAACATGTTTGCTTTTTAATACATTCGATTATTTAATGGTTGCCTCCCATTTTTGTCAGATGGAACCTTCTCTGTGTGAGGTACGGATGTGGGAACTCGGAATTGCCTGTTCTTGTCAGCCTAGACCTTATAAACTGGTAAAAAGGGTCTCAGAATGGATATTGGTGTTTTAATAAACACACAGTGGGATAACCCTAAACAAGCACAAGTGTGTGGCGATTACCCCTCAGTATTATTGTATAATAATCAGCATTACCATCACCAGCAAACAGTCTGAAAATCTGATAGGACTCCAAATCCTTCCAGTTTCCACTCAACCACTCCTCTAAAAAGGCATCTACTTCCTGAAACAAGAGCGCAAGAGCTTTTTTCCCCACCGAAAACGACTCACGGTGCATTCATTCATAGCAAAATAATTGAAAAAACAAGTGTATGCCCACTTTAAGTTACATTTCTCAAGTTAAAGAACTAACTCAGATCTAAAGGTAAAAAACAAAACAGGTAAAATCAACTCTTTAAACTGTGGTGTTTGTTCAGAATGATGTGAGTCGCTGTAACTCTGGGATCAGAGCGAAGGCAAGCCAGACACAAACAGCAGAGTGCACTCTGAAGTTGTTCTTATTTCAAGCCAACTGCAAAAAGAAGACACCTTAAAAGATGAGCAGGGGGAGCAGATGGCTCAGCCTTTATTACCTTACATCTAAACCAAAGCGCAAAATAGAAAAGCCAGTGGTTACACGGGGTTGTTTCAAGCTTTGTTTGACCACTCGATTACTTTTTCATGGCCACATCAGAAGGCAATGTTGGGTGGAAATAAGGAACGGAGTCTGATGTGATGCAGCCTGGAGAAATGGCTTTTATTGGCCTGGGTTTATAGAAACACAAATGAAAATGGGGAAAAAGCTCTTTTTTAGCATCCAATAAATGACATAAACAGTTTACATATGCAATTTTTATGACCATATACATTTAGTATTTTTTAAATCTTTTTTTTTCCCTGCAACTGTCAACTGCTACATTTCCCGACACAGAAAAGCGATTAGAATTCAGCTTCCGCGGAAGTGAACATCCAGCTGTGTAAATCAAATCTGCCGGCTTATGAAGCAGAGGCAACAACAATTTTGAGAGCAATATGCAATATTCATCATTCATAAAAAATTTATTTGTTTGCTTGCAAGCCAGTCTGTGATTGTGGATCTTTTTTTTTTTTTTTGCTTATCTATGCCAAATCCTGTACATTTTGAAGAGAGTGGCATTTGGATTTTATTCACGTGTGGCACTTTTACTCATACTTCATAGCTTTCTGATGTCGCCCCTGGCTTTACTACGATTTCAGAGAGCTCAGATTCACAATGAAGCTTTCAGGTGAAATCAGGCGCAGGATCTGCTCCAGATAAAGAAAATAATTACGCCGTAATTGTGTCTTTTATGAAACGGCCAATTATCTCTCACGCAGGTACAAACAGTGATTACCGACGGCCTTTTGAGTGCTAGAGGTTGGACCGCGGTGTAATTTAGATCTGATCTCAGGGTCTGCTGAAAAACAAAACCAACAGCAGGGTTTCCTCTGTCACTGTTTACCTCCAGTTTGAGCCGAAGTTGGTAATTCACTCTGCGTTGAGTGCAACGTGTTGTGAAATGAATGTACCCAGAGTGAGATCTGCTCTGAAGAGTGACGCTTTGGGCCCAGCGCACCCTAATGCGGGTTTCACTTCACCCTCTTTACAGATGGATAATTATATTTTCAGACACTGAGCCAAGTAGCGCTGCATATTAAACTGGGGATATTATTTACGGTGCAGCTGAGGAGGTTTATATTAGGAAACCAGCTGTAGTTACTGTATCTTTTTATCAACGCTGCACTGGAAATCCAAATAGTGCACAAGAAAATACGGAACAAATCTATAAACATTCTCATTGTCATGACTTGGTCTTTTCCAGAGCTGTGAGTAAATACAATCAGCTCTTACAAACACATTATATGCTCATAGGTAATTATGAATTAATCCAAAATATAAACTAATTTTTATTTGGCAAACAATAATATTTTAAACATTATGTTGGCTGTGTTACTAAAAATGGGGGTTTGTCACAAACCAGCAAACATCGCTTCAAGTGAAGGCTACTAGCATTTTTTTATACATGGTTAATAGCTAAAACCAACCAATCAACGTTTATTTATATAGAGCTTTATAGCAGCCAAAAAGACGACTAAATTGCTTCATAGTAAAAACAAAAATCTAATGACCAAAAATAATAATGAAATGGGAATGATAACAGATAAATAGCTAGGGGCAGTGCCAGGATTGTTTCCCTGCAGTTGCTTGAGTGTAGGGATATTCCACCCCTAAGTAAAATTTGGTCTATTTCCATATTCCCCACAGTTATATAATTGAGAAAAAAGCATTTTGTAACCAGCGCAGTAATTCTCCTGATCTGGCAGCAGTCCGTCTGCTTTAGCTTAGCATAAACAATGGAAGTGAATGGCAGGTACTAGCATTTTGTGTGCAAAAGTGATTAAAATGACTCAATAATGATACCAATTATTCCTGGTGAGCTCAATAATCATGTCAACAGCAAATCTAAGTCTTTGGTATTACCCGACCAGGATTCAAACCCCAATCTCCCAGTCCCAGGGCAGACACTCATACCACTAGGCCACCAGAGCTGTTTGCCCTAACTATATCCGTGTGACAGCAGTCTGTTATACCCCATTGCTGTAGTCCAGCCTAGAACTGATGGCCTCTTCAGGTTGTGACAGTTATGGAATGATTGGATCTTTGCTGGTTGGAGTTGGGAAAAACTTGCTTTGACAACTGAGACAATCTGTTTATCAAATTTTACCTCCTATCAAAAATAACACATTAGTTCCTCAACTGTTTAAAGTTGGTGGCTAGAGAACCAAAGTTCGACACTCCGTCTTCATTATTAAGATGTAAAAAACGGACCTAGTGCTGGTATAAATGATTCACCTTCTTCGCTTCCATCCATCATAAACGTTAGCCAATCAGAACACAAAGGGCAATTTGAACAACCTAAATTTAACCTACCGGTAAATACCTGTGTTTAAAGGAGGGAAAGTTGATAATTTAGCATAACAAGTTCATGAGTTGGTGAGACTCCAACTTTCCTGTACCAGAACTCCTTCTTCTCCTGCTCTCTAACAAAATGAACTCCTCTTGTAAGGTACAATGTACCAGTTTAGTTTTTCTTGGACGGCGGTAGACGGATTCTGTGCTATTTTTCTGCATGCTATGCACACTTAATAGATGCCTTGCGATGGCTAGTGACTCATGCAATCCTGTTAAAAAAAGCATGGCACATAAAAATAGCGTGTGCATGTTTAAAGATTTGTCGACATGATTTTCAACAGTTCAGCTCTTCGGTTCAATTTTAGAAATGATGATTCTCAGAGTGGAAATAATCCAGGTTTTTTTTTCTAAAGTAGTCTCAGAGAGTCTATCATGTCATTTCTTGTTAATGCCTCAGGTTGCTGGTTTGTTTCCATTAACCTGGCAGAAAAATTATATCAGTGAATGATGAAGGCTGTCCTGTTCCAGTCTTGCATCTGAGATTCCCTTAAGCAAGGCACAGAATTCACCCAATTGCTCTTCAGGTGTTTTAAATATGACTATCTGGTGTTAAGGATATGCTCACTTACTCTGATGGGTTAAATGCAAAATAAATAATAATAATAATAAATTGTGCGTGTGTGAAAGCATGCTGGCATTTGCAAAGATTATTTATCTTTATATTTCTGGAGACCATAAACACTTAGTACCCATTTTGGTGTTTTGTCCTGCTTCTTTAACACATACACTGTTTGAAACCTTGTGTGTTCAAATAACAGTGTAACTTGGCATCATTACAAATAACTAAACACAAAGAAGTAAAATGCATAAATGTGGGAAAAGGTCTTCAACCTGTATTTCCTGCATTAGCCGCCGATAAAAAGTAGACAGTGAAATGCTCGGGTCAGAAAAATTGTGAATGGTAAATGGCTTGTATTTGCATAGCGCCTTCTAGGGTACTACAACCCCCCAAGATGCTTTACAACACAATCAGTCATTCACCCACGCACACACACATTCACACGCGGGTGGTGATGAGCTACCTTGTAGCCACAGCTGCACCAGGGTGCACTGATGGAGGCGAGGCTGCTGAACACTGGCTCCACCAGTCCCTCTGACCACCACCAGCAGGCAAGGTGAGCAGGACTCAATCCCACAACCCTCTGGTTACGAGGCACACACTTAACTCCCCTGCCACAACCATCCCACTGCCAAAAAAGATACACAGAACTACGTCACACTGAAAATTTGCATTCAGGGACTCGCTCAACTTGCCTCGCGACCGAGGAAGGCTGTTTATTTTGTGGTGAGGAAAGAGCAGAGCGCTTCTTGGTTAGCAGAAGCTAACCATTGACATTAGCAACTCCACACGATGTTAGCATGTCACAAATAATGAGAAGCAGAATCTTGTCGTTTTCCACCCCTACTCCCCTGACTAAGCTCTGATTCCTGAAACAGGAGCACAAGAGCTTTTATTCCACAGAAATCTCTCAAGTTCATACTATAGATGACATAAAAACGAGTGTATGCCCTCTATAACAGAAATATTGTCATCAGTTATTGGATGCTTAATAATGATTGTGTGCAGGGGATAAATGGGACATCACTTATGAACATCTGAAATAAATGCTTTGTTCTTTCTGGTTCAGTCAGAAGCTAGTATTTGAATCTTGTTGAAAAATGTACACTATTCTGCCTCCGATGTTAATTAATCTTGTTTATTATGGAGCTAGGATTGGGACTTTAACCCAAGTAACTTGTAACATGTTTTGTAACTGTAACTTTCGTTTTGTAGCATGTAATTCACGTTTTGTAACTGTAGACTGAGATGTGTGTTTTGAGAGATGTGATTTGAAACTTGTACATTGTTTTTTTTTTCTGCAAGTTACAAAATGAAAGTTTCATGTAGCGAGAATTACATGCTACAAAACAAAAGTTACGTGTCACAAAATTAGAATTATGTGTTACAAAACAAAAGTTACGTGTTACAAAACAAAAGTTATGTGTTACAAAATTAGAATTATGTGTTACAAAACAAAAGTTACGTGTTACAAAATGAAAGTTACAAGTTACGTATCGAAAGTTACATGTTACAAAGCGAGAATTACATGCTACAAAACAAGTTACGTGTCACAAAATTAGAGTTATGTGTTACAAAACAAAAGTTACGTGTTACAAAACAAAAGTTATGTGTTACAAATTAGAATTCTGTGTTACAAAACAAAAGTTATGTGTCACAAAATTAGAATTATGTGTTACAAAATGAAAGTTACGTGTTACAAAATTAGAATTATGTGTTACAAAACAAAAGTTAAGTGTTACAAAATGAAAGTTACAAGTTACAAAACATGTTACAAGTTACATGTATTAAAGTCCCAATTGTAGCTCCACAGTTTATTGGTTCATTTTCTGTATTTTTTTATCAGCCCACCATACTTAAACACAGAAATGCACAACTAAAATAACTGTGCACATTGATTTTAACAACTAAGGTTGATTTAGAATGACCAGTTAGCCTAACATGCATGTTTTGTTGGTTGCTGAGAGAAAAACACTCATACATACAAACTACCCACAGAGGGGGTCCCGTGGAGGTTCAGACCCCACACCTAAACGGTGCTAAAGCCCACATCAATAGGATTTATGATCTATAATTTCATTTTTATGTTCTCGTGAATTTTAATTATCTTTAGTTTATGGTCTGTTTAAACACATGTGGAGTAATGAATGAATTTAATTACAGTATAAACTCACAGTGGTGTTTGTTGTTAGCTAGATTTCAGTGTTTATCGAAATAAAAAACCCAAACCTTTATATATTTTTAGGTTTTTCATTCATACGTCCATTACAGTGTCGTTTTCAGACTAATTGATTGCATTTTTTGTACAATGAGTATCAAGTGAATTTAATTAGAAAGGTAAGTTCATACAGCTTAATTAGAAAGCCATGTTAACTCTGTGCTGTCTCACCAAAATAGCCGTGACAGAATCAATCTGATGAGTTGGGACGAATCACCGGGGAGCACAGCTGATCAATAGGCCATTAGGAAGTTCTCCCTTGTTAAAATTGATAGCTGCAGCACGGCTGAATTAAAGGAGACAAAAAAGCTTCCTTTAATCACAATAAATGAAGGAATTGATTCATTAAGGTTTAAATCATGCTATAATATTAAAGAGCGTAATAAAAACCTCTGAACAATGCAGATATTTAAAAAAATCAATCCGTGGGATGTATGAACAATGTCTGAACAACATTCCTCACATTTCACACACTGCTGGCATGTTTCACAAAGCTTCAAACGTGCAGGTGCTTTCACACCACTTCACCAACTTCATTGACAGTTCGACCTTTGCGGAGACCACCCGTGAAATCTCACCAGGGGCCATAACAAAGAGCCGTTGTTGGCTTCTGGATTCGGATCTTGATACCGGCTCTCCCAAACTGCCGTGCCTCATTGTGAGATTTACCTCTTTTCACCCCCGTTAAGTGTATAAATTCTGCCGACAGGCCTCCTGCAGCTGCAAATACCGAGTGTGTCAGAGTGCCGCTGTACCCAGGGAAAACGGGGGTGTCTGAAAAAAAAATCTGAACAATAGAAATAGACGTCATGCCTGTCAGGAGTGCCTTTTATTTTTACAGTGAGACCAAGGCCTACCTCTCAGCATGAAATCATATGCTAGTCAGTGTTCAAATATACCAAGGATGATGGTTTTCTCAGCAGAAAGCAAAAAATAAAAAGGATGAATTTTAATGGAGTCAGGTGGTTTTAGAAGGAGAGCAACAAACACAAATGGATTTAGAAAAGATCCTGTTGTGGAAGTTGGCAGGAAGGAGACGAGAAAAGGTATTTGCAGTCTTAAACTTTTAATCAGAACTTCCAACTCCAGAAAACAAAAACACTCATTCCTCTCTCTTCTCTCAGGACGCTCTCCCGCCAGGAAACTCACACACTTCCCTTAAGCTCTCCTTCACAATAAGAGCCTGCCCTTCTAGTGTGAGATAACGCATACAAAATGTTCACCACACAGGCCCCCCCAGAACACACAGAAGGGCACACGAGGAAAATTACAAAAACATGCAACTTAACACCAACAGTGCAAAAACAAAACTCAAATAAGAAGAAGGTCTAGCAGTATCGCTTGGGGGGTTTAATCAAACGGCCACTACCGCTGCGCTTAGCAGCCACCTGTGGTGAGAGGGATGTGGTAGTGCTGGGATGACCACTATAAAACTGCTCACCTGCAGGTGAAAAAACAGCAGCAGGGGGAACAGCAGGAGCGGTAGGGTCACAAACAGGAGGACGTCCACGGCGGGGTAGTTGGCCCAACTCCACTGGAGCATCAGGGAGCACGTGAGCCGGTTTAAGGCGATCCACCGAAACCCGCTCCTGACTACCCCCCAACTCAACCAAAAAGGCTTTAGGCCCCACCTCCAGGACACGGAATGGGCCATCATAAGGAGGTTGAAATGGAGAACGGTGTGCATCATGGCGGATAAAAACGTACTTGGCCGACATGAGGTCTTTGGGCACATATGACTGCGGAAGGCAGTGGTGTACTGGTACTGGGGTGGCAAACTCTGCCTCCTTGAACACCCACGACCTGCCCACCGGTTCAGCGACTGTACCGGATACACCGGTGAGGAAGTCGCCTGGCACCCTCAGAGGCTGACCTAAAACCAGTTCCGCTGAAGAAGACTCCAAATCGTCCTTAGGAGCCGAACGCAGACCCAAAAGGACCCAAGGCAACCGGTCAACCCAGCAGGCATCCACAAGCGAGGCCCGCAAGGATGCTTTCATCGTGCGGTGAAACCTCTCACAAAGGCCATTAGCCTGCGGGTGGTATGCGGTAGTACGGTGAAGTCTGACACCTAGGTTCTCGGCCACTGCCGTCCACAACCCAGAGGTGAACTGGGGGCCCCGGTCGGAGGTCAGGTCAAGCGGAACACCAAACCGGGACACCCAGGAGGAGATAAAAGCGCGAGCCACTTCAGCCGAGGTGGTCGAACACAAGGGAACAACTTCCGGCCACCGGGTAGTCCTGTCCACCATAGTCAGAAGGTGGGTGAAACCTCGGGACGGAGGAAGCGGACCCACAAGGTCCACGTGCACATGGTCAAACCTCCTCTGGGGTACAGGAAACTGCTCCAGAGGAGCTTTGGTGTGTCGCTGCACTTTGGCACGCTGACATGCAACACAGGAAGCAGCCCATGTCCTCACATCCCTCCGAAGCCCCGGCCACACAAACTTGGTCCCCACCAGCTTAACCGAAGCCTTAACCCCTGGGTGCGAAAGGGAATGTATAGCATCATAAACCCGACGCCGCCAGGAGGAAGGAACCAACGGGCGAGGCCTGCCCACAGAGACGTCACAAAGGAGGGTTACTCCACTGTCCTGAAACTGAACATCCTCTAACCGTAATCCAGACTCTGCTGTTCTAAAAGCCTGAACCGTAGCATCCGCAAGCTGATCGGCAGCCATGGCTGAGTAGTCCACACCTAAATGCACGGCGCCAACCCGTGCCCTGGACAGACAGTCCGCCACCAGGTTGCACTTCCCCGCCACATGCTGAATGTCAGTGGTAAACTCAGAAATAGCAGAGAGTTGTCGCTGCTGGCGTGCGGACCATGGTTCTGAATGTTTTGCCATAGCAAAAGTTAGAGGCTTGTGGTCAACAAAAGCTGTAAATTTGCGACCCTCCAGTAGGAACCGAAAATGACGTGTTGCAAGAAAAAGGGCGAGAAGCTCCCTGTCAAATGCACTGTACTTCCTTTCAGCCTCCCTAAGCTTCCTGCTGAAAAAGGCGAGAGGCTGCCAGGCACCATCGACCCACTGTTCACACACGCCACCGACAGCATAATCCGAGGCATCGGTGGTAAGGGCAACAGGAGCGTCAGGAGATGGGTGTGCCAAAAGTGCTGCATTGGCAAGGGCCGCCTTGGCATCATCAAAAGCTTGCAACCCCTCGGATGTCCACTCAATCCCTTGGTTACCCTTCTTGCCCCGAAGGGTGTTGTACAGGGGGTGCATAAGGTGAGCAGCCTGGGGAATAAAGCGGTTATAAAAGTTCACCATCCCCAAAAACTCCTGGAGGGGCTTCACCGAAGTGGGGCGTGGAAAAGCTGAGACAGCCTCAACTTTGGCCGGCAGGGGAACCGCCCCTTGCGGCGAAACGAGATGTCCCAAAAACTCAATGGATGACAGACCGAACTGGCATTTAGCCGGATTCACAATCAAGCCGTGCTCACTGAGACGCTGGAACAGCAGGCGAAGGTGCACCATGTGGTCAGAGACAGAAGGACTGGCAACAAGTATGTCATCCAGATAAACAAACAAAAATGGCATGTCACGCAAAACGGAGTCCATAAGGCGCTGGAACGTCTGTGCAGCACCCTTGAGACCAAAAGGCATCCGCAAAAACTCAAAAAGGCCGAAAGGAGTGATAACCGCAGTTTTGGGCACATCCTGAGGATGGACTGGAACCTGATGGTATCCCCTCACTAAATCCACCTTGGAAAAAACAGTTGCCCCAGCCAGATGCACAGAAAAATCCTGAATGTGGGGGATCGGGTATCTGTCGTCAGTGGTTGCGTTATTAAGGCGGCGAAAATCCCCACAGGGCCGCCACCCCCCACCTGCCTTGGGAACCATGTGCAATGGGGACGCCCACGGGCTGTCAGAGCGGCGCACAATGCCCAGACGTTCCATGTTTGCAAACTCCTCTCTGGCTATCACTAACTTAGCGGCATCGAGGCGGCGTGAACGTGCAAAAACAGGAGGACCAATGGTGGTGATGTAGTGCTCCACCCCATGTTTAGCCACAGCTGCAGAGAATGTGGGGACAGTAAGAGAGGGAAACTCAGCTAGTAAACGCTGGTACTCATCACCTGTGGCAAGCATGTTAGCCAGGGGCAGGGGGGCTGGGCCTCCCAGTGTACAGGTGTAGGTATGGAAAGATACAGCATCAATCAAGCACCTGTTAGCAATATCAACCATCAACCTGAATGCACACAAAAAATCGGCGCCGAGAATAGGTACCGAGACAGACGCCACCACAAAGTCCCAGCCAAACTCACGGCCATTAAAACACACAGTCACAAACCTTGTACCAAAGGTGCGGATGGGAGTCCCATTTGCTGCGTCCAACTGAGGCCCGTGAGCCTGACCCAAAGTGTCCACCGCTGAAACCGGTAGTATGCTCCGCTGCGCACCTGAATCCACGAGGAACCGTCGTCCAGAAGCGGAGTCCACCATGAAGAGCAGCTTATCCGAGCTGCCAGCGCTAACAGCTGCTAACGAGCGCCGGCTCCCCCGTTTCCCTGGTGCAGGAAAGAACACGGTGGGATGCAGCGCCTCGCCTTCACTCCAAACCGGCGATGATAGAAGCACAGCGCGCCGTCCTTCTTCTTGTGCTCAGCGACTGCAGCAACGGCGACAGCCTGTCCAACCTCTGGTCCTTGCGGCGTCACACCCGGCAGAAGTGCATGTACTCCGTGTGATCTGGACGCCAGCAAAATCTTGTCCGCTTCTGCAGCCAATCCACGGTAATCCGTGGTTCTAACCAAACTGGAGCTGGCCAGAGCGGTGCGCACGGGAGGCGGAAGCTGGCGGAGGAATAGATGGTTGAAGAGAAAAGAAGCATCGCCAGAGCCGAGCAACGCTAACATGTTATCCATGAGTTCAGAAGGCTTGGCATCGCCTAATCCATTCAGAGACAACAGGCGATCAGCCCGCTCCTCGTCGGAAAGCTGATAAATCCGAAGCAGAGTGTCCTTCAGCGCTCCATACTTGTTAACTGGCGGCGGGTTCCGCAGCAGTCCCATTAAACGGCGAGTAGAAACGGGATCCAAAGCCGCGACGACATGAAAATACTTCGTGTCATCAGTCGTGATTCCGCGGAGGTGGAACTGAGCCTCCACATGCTGGAACCAAGGCTCTGGATCGTGCTGCCAGAACTCCGGGAGCTTCACAGAGGCCGCAAAAACAGCGGGAAAAGCGTCAGCGGCGGTCGTCGGAGACACAACGGCGGCGGCCGGAAAAGAAACCGCAGCCGCGGAAGCTGAGAGGTCGTCAGAAGACATTCTTTTGTCGGGGTCACCAATGTGGAAGTTGGCAGGAAGGAGACGAGAAAAGGTATTTGCAGTCTCAAACTTTTAATCAGAACTTCCAACTCCAGAAAACAAAAACACTCATTCCTCTCTCTTCTCTCAGGACGCTCTCCCGCCAGGAAACTCACACACTTCCCTTAAGCTCTCCTTCACAATAAGAGCCTGCCCTTCTAGTGTGAGATAACGCATACAAAATGTTCACCACACTGTTACATAACAGAGCCAGTTCATTGCCATTAGTGCCTGCAAAGTTTTGTTTGGAGGCTTGACACTTTTTACTGTGGAATTGCTTCAATCCTGGGTTTGAGGGCCAGTGCAGATTGACACTAGCCTAGAAACCAAGACAGACAGCAAAATGATTTTGCTTTGCATGTTGGTCTAGCCACCCTCCATTGGAACCTCAGCAGGCCTACCATTGGCCTGAGCAGTGTTATGCCAATCACAGTACTCTATCGGTTTGGTGGGCCAATCACAGTACTCTATCAATTTGGTGGGCCAATCACAGCACTCTATCAATTTGGTGGGCCAATCACAGGGCAGCAGTAGCTCAGGAGGTAGAGCGGGTTGTCCAGTAATCGGAAGGTTGCAGGTTCAATCCCGGCTCCGGCCAGAGAATGCTGCTGTGTGTCCTTGGGCAAGACACTTAACCCGCCTTGCCTGCTGGTGGTGGTCGGAGGGACTGGTGGCGCCAGTGCTCGGCAGCCTCGCCTCTGTCAGTGCGCCCCAGGGCAGCTGTGGCTACATCGTAGCTCATCCCCACCAGCGTGTGAATGGGTGAATTGAGTTGATTGTGTTGTGAAGCGCCTTGGGGGGTTGTAGAACCCTAAGAAGGCGCTATACAAATACAGGCCATTTACCATTTACCATTTACTCTATCGGTTTGGTGGGCCAATCACAGCACTCTATCGGTTTGGTGGGCCAATCACAGTACTCTATCAATTTGGTGGGCCAATCACAGCACTCTATCAATTTGGTGGGCCAATCACAGTACTCTATCTGTTTGGTGGGCCAATCACAGCACTCTATTTGCTTGGTGAGCCAATCATAGCACTCTATCAATTTGGTGGGCCAATCACAGTACTCTATCGGTTTGGTGGGCCAATCACAGTACTCTATCAATTTGGTGGGCCAATCACAGTACTCTATCGGTTTGGTGGGCCAATCACAGTATTCTATTGGTTTGGTGGGCCAATCACAGTACTCTATCAATTTGGTGGACCAATCACAGCACTCTATTTGTTTGGTGAGCCAATCACAGCACTCTATCAATTTGGTGAGCCAATCACAGCACTTTCTCAGGTTGGTGGACCAATTACAGGGCTCTGTCAATTTGGTGAGCCAATCACAGCTCTCTATCAGTATGGTGAGCCAATCACAGCTCTCTATCGGTATGGTGAGCCAATCACAGCTCTCATTGGTTTGATGGGAGGGTGGCGACGGCTCATGTGAAACTGCTTTGGCATCAACTTTGGACTATTTAGACTTGAGTTTTTTTAGTCAAGCGCAGATAGAGGTACTTAAGTCCTTCATTTAGAAAAAGGGTGTATTTGCGTCTTCTTTGACAACGTATGACGGACTGCCCCTTTGACTGACATCTGTAGCGGTGAGTATGTTGTGTTACTCGTTGTCCAATAGCATGCAGAGACAGTTTGAAAGACATGGGTCATGGCCAGACTATATATTCAGGCCAAAAGTTTGGACACACCTTCTCATTCAATGTGTGTTCTTTATTTTCATGACCATTTACATTGGTAGATTCTCACTGAAGGCATCAGGGCTATTTGACCAAGAAGGAGAGTGATGGAGTGCTGCGGCAGAAGACCTGGCCTCCACAGTCACCGGACCTAAACCCAATGGAGATGGTTTGGGGTGAGCTGACCTGCAGAGTGAAGGCAAAGGGGCCAACAAGTGCTACACCTCTGGGACTCCTTCAAGACTGTTGGAAAACCATTTCAGGTGACTACCTCTTGAAGCTCATGGAGAGGATGCCAAGAGTGTGCAAAGCAGTAATCAGAGCAAAGAGTGGCTATTTTGAAGAAAATAGAATATAAAAGATGTTTTCAGTTATTTCACCTGTTTTTGTTTAGTACATAACTCCACATGTGTTTATTCATAGTTTTGATGCCTTCAGTGAGAATCTACCAATTTAAATGGTCATGAAAATAAAGAACACACATTGAATGAGGTGTGTCCAAACTTTTGGCCTGTACTGTATATAGGATGACTTGCCAGGCTAGATTGGCACAGCTCTGACCTGATGAATACAACATCGGCCATTTTTTTAATGTCTCATCAACTTAAAAATTAGGATTCTGGAAGTAAAAGCCTCCACGTCAATCTGTTATGGCTAGAATTAGCACTAAGTGAGGAAAAATGTCTGAGTTCTTATTGCTGCTTGGAAACACTGGTCAAGATCCCAGAAAAAGAGCAGGATTTTTAAAATTTTACATCAGTTTATCACCAATTTGGCTGATTATGCTAAATTTTGGCTTAATCTGATCACCAGTCAAGTTTTTGGTTTATCCCTGCTTTGAATAAAATGCTACTCCATGGCCACTAAGTTAAAAGCGCTTCAGTGTTCTCATTCTCAGTTAAATCTACACTCTAGGACATTTCAGCCATAATTTCTTTCATTAAATTTTACAAATATTTATCACAAGACAAGTTGTTTTTCAAAATATTGACAGTAAGTGACTGGAACTCTTCTTAATTTTGAGTCGTGTGAGAGATGTGAGAAAACCTTGCAAGTTGAAACTAGATTGTGACTGAATGGAGACGATAGGAAAACCTAAAAATATGATGTTCTGAGCACAGCAAAGGTTTGGGTAATTTAGAGCAAAATTGTGATTGTGAACAAAAAATAATTAGGTAACTAACTATATTGGCAAATGCATGCACAAATATCCCAATCTATTATTAAAGAGTTGGTACAAATTAAAACCACATTCACCTTGTTGTTGTTTTGGCTGCATACCAAAAAGTCAGGGACTGTTTCCACTTAATAAACAGCATTCCACTGAAGCTTTAACTGATATTGGAGTATTAAGCAGAGCTTCTGCATATTTTATTTTGAGTAAAGCTTTTGGCGCTTGCTATTATTAACATTTAATAATGGAAAACCACAATTATTTCATTCCAAATGATCTATTTGCATATTTAGATCTATTTCCCTTTGTTGTTTTTCATTGTCATTTACACAGATCTCCGTCACAAGTATAGTTGAGTGTTTCTGTATTAAAGAATGTGAGCAGTCAGTAGTTACATTTACATGGACACAAGTAATCGGAATAAAAACCTGATCGGAATAAAAATGCGTCCTGTAAACAAGCCACTCGGAATTCTCTGACCCGATTAAACTCAATCGGATCAACTTTTCATTCCGATTGAGACGGCTGGGTTATGTCGATTGTTAATCCGTTCATGGTGCATGTAAACACGTATTTCGATTGTGGGTTATTACTGCGCATGTCAGTTACGTCATACATAAACGTACATTACGTCGGCGTCTACGGAAGTTGGATGAAAGCAACGCAGGCGTGAAACAAAACTGGTCTGTTTCAGACACAAATGCTTTGCTATATGTACATCTGAGGTGGTTGTGTGCAGTACTGGAGCGCCGCAGGGTACAGTGCTCTCACCCTTTCTCTTCACCTTCTACACCTCGGACTTCACCTACAACACCGGCAGCTGTCACCTCCAGAAGTTCTCTGATGACTCGGCCATCGTCGGCTGTGTGTCTGAGGGGGATGACCAGGAGTACAGGTCAGTCATCATGGACTTTGTGGACTGGTGTGAGCGTAACCACCTTCGCTTGAACACCAGTAAAACAAAGAAAATGGTGATTGACTTCCAGAGAAACACTCCTCCTCACTCACCAGTAAACATCCAGGGAGCTGACATTGAGGTGGTGGACACCTTTAAGTACCTGGGTGTTCACCTCAACAGTAAACTGAACTGGTCCCACAACACAGATGCTCTGTATAAGAAGGGCCAAAGCCGCCTCCATCTCATGAGGAGGCTGAGGTCCTTCGGAGTTAAATCCCAGCTGCTGAAATCCTTTTATCACTCTGTTGTTGGCTCTGTTATTCATTCTGCTGTGGTCTGCTGGGGTGTAGGCAGCTCTGACCGAGACAGAAAGAGACTGAACAAACTAGCTACCAAAGCTAGCTCGGTTCTGGGCTGCCCGCTGGATTCTGTTGAGGAGACGTGTGAAAGGAGGATGCTGGGGAAGATGACCTCCATCTTAAGGAACCCCTCCCATCCACTGCACTCCACTGTGGAGGTCATGGACAGCTCCTCCAGAGGTAGACTGAGACATCTCAGATGTAAAACTGAGCGCTATCGCAGATCTTTCATCCCCTCTGCTGTAAGAGTTTATAACTGTTCAGTTTAAGCTGTACTGGTATCATCCTGGTACACAATAACACCAATGCAATATTCATGTGTTCTAAACTTGTGCAATACCAGATTCACATTGTTGTCTGTGTCTCTTACAGTATGCTGCATAGTGTTGGTACCAAGTCTGTTTTTATCTTTATTTGTGGTTTTTTTAGTGATCTAGGATTACAATAGTAGATTACTGACTATGTGTATATAGATGTATACTTGTTTTTATTTTTTATTTTATCTTCTTCTAATTACCTTTTGAGTGATGGTGCTGCTCAGTGCTTAATTTGTAAATCAAACGTTACCGGAACAAAAGTAGTGATGTCAGACCAGAGTTCACTAAGGACAAAACTGATGCCGGATCACGCGTGAGGGGGGGGGGGGGGGGGGGGGGGGCGCTCATGTTTAATGGAGTTTTTGACGAATAACTTATAATTGTGCCCACATTCTCAAAGTTTACACAAATTTCTCACAAGGTCCTCGCATGCTGCAGAGTGTCATCAGTGGGTTTGTAGGGACCTCGGACATTTACATACCTTTTATTGCTACAGTAATTTGTTGGAATACTTACAAAAAATCATCAATGTGATTTTTTTGCAAAATGTAAACCATTTTCTACCATGAGGTTTAGACAGTCTCTCTGCTCAGAGCAAAAGAAAAACTATGCCTGACAAAAATGATCAGGAAATGATTAGGGATCATCATATAATTAAGAATTACTGTGAGACTAACTCACAGAACACCAAACATGAAAACATCTGAACATATTCCAGAGTTCTTAGGAGGTTATTGTTGTGTTCATGCTGCTCTGATGAGTTGGTTCTGATTAAACGTTTAGGAAGAGCTGGAGCTGCAGGGAGAAGCAGCTTTATCTCAGCTGTTTGCTTGAATACTTTAATAAACCACTGCTAAGGTCAAAATGTTACAACTCTGCTTTAGTGCTGCAGAAATGTTACAACATTATGAAATGATCTCATCACGTGTTTGTACTCCAGCTTCCTTAAATCTTCCGCTGCCCAGATCAATATATTAGGATGACTTTTACATGAGTGAGGCTGCAGCATGCTGGTGGCCATTTCTCACCAGAAAAAAGTATTTATGTTGTTAATATTAGGTTTTAACCTTTCATTTATACAGCTACTGGTTTTAACGGAGTTAAATACTGGCGGTGGTTATGTTCAACTCCGAACTTGACTTGAAAAAAAAACACGACGAGCCTCGGGGAAAATCTATAAAGGCTGAAAGGAGGTAAATCTGCTACAGTCCCCGACAGAAAAAACGTGTTATTTAGTGGTGATTTTGTTAGATTTGACAAACTTTAAACTCAAAGCCGCTGCTCGTGAGCGCCGTGCGGTCCGGCTGCGGCGCTGCCAGAGCGTCTGTTTCCGCGATTGTGATTGGTCAAATGACGACACGCTAAAACAAAGATCGTTTGTGAACAAGATGAATCCCCTATTTCCCTTGTTGACTGCTGAAACCAGAACGGCTTAGTTGGCTTAAAAACGGTGATTTTGCTGAAAAGCGAAAAGTTTAGGTATGAGATTGGACAAATGAACCACTCACCCGGAAGTCCCTGCCCAACACAACGTCCTCGTTTACCCGCTGTATCATGAGGTAGCAGCGCGAGTTAACTAGCCTAGTGAACTAGACCAATTCTTGCTTTGCAGAGTATATATTCACATATATAGGATGGCTTGCCAGGCTACGAGTTAACGGATCCTAGCAGACAATTACCGGAACGCGTCCCTTCAAAATAAGAGAGTTCCCGGATCTTGTTCCGGCAAGATCCGGCTCAAATTAAGCTCTGGTGCTGCTGTGACAAGTAAATTTCCCCACTGTGGGATCAATAAAGTCTATTCTATTCTATTCTATTCTATTCTATTCTATATGTGCTTAAAAAACTAAAAATAAAACCACGCTCTGAAGAACATCGTACTGCTCCATGTTGACATGCACGCAGTTTACAGCGGAAGTCCGCTACTTCTTCTTCTACGGCCTGTTTAGGTGTATTGGATCGTTCTGCGCATGACAAAATGATTTATTCCAATCGAGCAAATGTAAACACTTGTCATGATTGGATTCAGTTTTCCAGGGCCCATGTGCACAGTCATATTCTAATCCGAATAATGATCGGATTAAAGATATTTTGCACATGTAAACGCAGCTAGTGTCTTGCAAGTTGCTCTTTGAATAAACGTAGTTTAGAGAAATGGATATCAACTATGATAGTGTTAGAAAAGATTCCCGCTGTCTTTACAAAATTCTAATCTCAAAGCATTTCACGACAATGTTATTATTACTATTTTGCACAACTATAAATAACATTGAATTCTGTGGGTTTTGGAGGCTGAAATTAGCCGTAAAGATACTGCAGGATTTCTGGCTAGAACGTCCCGATAGTTCTGCTGGAATAAACATGAAATGCCAAGTTCACCCTAACAAATACGTTCTAATATTGCACTTGATGGCTGGGAAATATTTTACATTAGAATTGTTGGTGACATTTTTGGTTTAGGGAACACAAATTAACCATTAATTAGCTGCCAATTAACATACATATTAGTGGGCTACTAAGTCTTAATTAGTCATGATTAAGTACCTATTAACTGCTTATTACTAATGCCCTAATTTTAATATTAACAGGCCATAAATTAAAAGTCAAAATAAGCCATTAATAATGGTTTGTTAATTGAAAGTTAACGATTTGTTGCTGATTAATGCAGATCCTAATTAGCGCTAATCAATATGTGGCTTATAAAGAAGTAATTCAAGGGGAATAGTTATTCTGCATTATTAACCAAAAAATATGTTCTGGTATTATGTAAATACCATTTACATAATACTACATAAAAGTTAATAATACAGTTAATAGGTACTTAATAATGACTAATTAAGGGCAGCAGTAGCTCAGGAGGTAGAGCGGGTTGTCCAGTAATCGGAAGGTTGCAGGTTCGATCCTGGCTCCGACCAGAGAATGCTGCTGTGTGTCCTTGGGCAAGACACTTAACCCGCCTTGCCTGCTGGTGGTGGTCGGAGGGACTGGTGGCACCAGTGCTCGGCAGCCTCGCCTCTGTCAGTGCGCCCCAGGGCAGCTGTGGCTACATCGTAGCTCATCCCCACCAGCGTGTGAATGGGTGAATGACTGATTGTGTTGTGAAGCGCCTTGGGGGGTTGTAGAACCCTAAGAAGGCGCTATACAAATACAGGCCATTTACCATTTTAACTAAGTAGTTCACTAATATGTATATTAATTGGCAGCAAATTAATGGTTAATTTGTGTTCCCTAAACTAAAGTGTTACCGAATTGTTTTTTGTTGTTGTTTTGTTTGTTTTTGTTTTTCTGCATTTAGAAATATGAAAAAAAGTATAATTGTGTACAGTATTTTATACTGGCTTGGAATAAACCATTCATTCATTGTTGAAACAATTGCTATCTCGTCTATTTGATTAATGTAATCTGTTGCTTCAAACTGAGGTTGTTTACAACGCAACAGGTAAGATGATCATAAAGATTACATAACAGTCTTTTCTCTAACATTTCACACACTTCCTAACCAGCTTTTTACTTCAAATTAAAAATCTTTTTTTTGTTGTTCCTGTCTTAAATAAACAAAAACTCTTAAAACAAACGTATGTATAATAAACAGTAACATTTTTCCTGCTTCAACAAAACCTAAAAAATGACAGAATTTTGATTTGAAACCTAAAGTCTGCTCAGTTCTTTCAGCCTGTGGTGAAAGGCAGACATGATGCAACACAGGGGTAAATATGCTGCTCTTCCAACTTTTCTGAAACATATTGCTGGTAAAAAAAAAAAAAAATTCAAAAACTGGCATGCTCGTGTGCAACGTTTGGCTAAATAAAGAATAAAAATGTGTAAATTATTACAAATATACAAATCTTTTGTTATGTATTTATCCAGTCATGATGCTGTTTTTTGGTAAACAACATTAAACTACACCTGACTGCCTTTAAGCTTTTTCTATTTGTTGCTTTATTATTTTTCAGCTGAATATACACCATAAAAGCTGGCATCCTTCAATGTTTAACAGTTCATTTAAATGAGTCATTTCACATTTTGGAGATATTTAGTGATTCTTTTCTTTCGTCATCTCTTTGTATTAACAAATTAAAAGTTTTTTTTTAAATTGCACGTTCATTTTTTACGGCAGCGTAGAGCTGCCACCCACACAAAATAAAATTGGAGAGATATCATGTTATAACGTATTAACTTTATTGTTCTAACAATACAATTTTCACGTTTGTACAATATACTGTCACGTTTTTACAATATAATTATCCAATTTTTACAATATACTATCACGTTTTTACAATATAATTATCCAATTTTTACAATATACTATCACGTTTTTACAATATAATTATCCAATTTTTACAATATACTATCACGTTTTTACAATATACTATCATGTTCTAACAATATAATTATCACATTTGTACGATATACTATCACGTTTTTACAATATAATTATCACCTTTTTACAATATAAATATTATATTGTACGAATGTGAAAATTATATTGTTAGAGCATGATAACATGTTGTACAAACGTGATTATTATATTGTAAAAACGTGATAATTATATTGTAAAAAGTGATAGTATATTGTACAAACATGATAATTATATTGTAAAAACGTGATAATTATATTGTTAGAACATGCTAGTATATTGTAAAAACGTGATAGTATATTGTAAAAACGTGATAGTATATTGTAAAAACGTGATAGTATATTGTAAAAACGTGATAGTATATTGTAAAAACGTGATAATTATATTGTTAGAACATGATAGTATATTGTAAAAACGTTATAGTATATTGTACAAACATGATAATTATATTGTTAGAACAATAAAGTTAATATGTTATAACGTGGTATTGCTCCAATTTTATTTTGTGTGGGTGGCAGCTCTACACTGCCGTAAATTTTGCACCTTTTCCTCTAGTCCAAATGCTATTTAGCAATGTAAAGCCACATGCTTTAGACTTATCACAGATGCCTTTTTTAAAATAAAATGTATGTTTTCATTAAAAAAAAGTCTTCTGCCAGTTATTACTGTAGCATTGGTCTGCAGTCTGTGGCTGTGGAGCCACATGTAGCTTCAACCCTTCTAAAGTAGCATTGTAACTTTTACTAAGCTTGACTTGAGCCTGAAGAATAATTATAGTTGAAGTGACAATAAAAAGGTATATTATATTTTTTTCCAATTTCTGCATGGAACTGCCACAGCAGAAGGATGATAATACAGCGATAGTTTAGGACCCATTTTCTCATTATTCTGGTACCAGAAATAGCTAAAAATGTCTTGTTTTTATTGAAAATGTGTAAAAACCTAAACATTCATCCACACAGCTGCTCACTCTATATTTTCTCTTTTACAGCTTTCTTCAGGAGGACGTCTTTACTGATGCCTTAAATGCCACAGGTGTACCTTATAAAGTGGCTGGTAAGTGTTTATAGAAAATTATTGAACTTTATGAAACATTTTGTCTTAATTTGAAGAGCCAAGTGGATTTTGTGGCTCTCTATGTTGCAGACCCCTGCACCATACATAATGTCTAAGCTGAAGTTCCCGTTTGCAGTTGCACATCCTGACTGATTACAGTGTCCTTTTTATGCATGCAGAGTCAGGAATGTGCAATTTTTATGTCAACAGCAGAATATTTGCATCTCATACTGATGCATTTGGATGTTTCAGGTTTTAGCTGCTAGCCATAAAACTCTTCAGGTCGTTAAGGGGAAACGGTTCCTGCTGATTTGGGACTCAAAATGCTCCACCCTATATTATGGCTGGTTTTTAATCTGAGTGTGTCTCTACCTTTTTTCCTCACTTTAAAGGAATGATTTTACTTCAGATGTCACATTTCATCACTGATGTTGACTATTCAAATGAGGCAGCAGTAACCCCCACTGGGGGAAGGAGGAAAAAAAACGTGACAAGGTCTGAGCCGCATCAGTCAGTGGAACCGTTTCCACAGGTGGCTGGCTGTTATAAGACTTTCATGCCACCCAGATGGAAAAATACATGTTATTCCATTTGAGATTCACTCATGTGTGATGCCAACCAGAGCAGAATATTGTCACCAAAGCCAAAACCCACTGCTGCTCTTCGCTGGACGCTCAGAGTCATCGTCTCTTTGGCCTTGGATTTTATTTTGACGTCATAAAGACATTTAAGCTACGTTTGAAGATGAATGCAAAGCCAGGAGAGGCTTTCCCAAAATGTCACATCCTCTCGTTTTATACTGTATCCCGCGACTCACCGTGGGATGCATGACTGACTAAATTAGGTAAAATGTCATCGCAACTGCCAGCAAATGTATGTTATGTTTATAAACCTCTTTAACGCAGCATGGCGGTCACAGTGGAGCCTGATAATTGCGATCTGTCCAATTGCAGAGCTTTAAACGTCACAGGAAAGGATGACACAGACAGGGAGTTAAAATCCGAGTTGCAATGGCGGTCCTTTCACTTTGGTCCAATATCGGGTGATGCAAAGGTGCAGTAATGCACCAAATGACTGGCAAAGAGCAGATGGAGGATAAGCAAACGCACCAAACGAGAAAATCTCATCACGTTTCATAATGACTATTTATGAGTGATGGCTCTGAAATCCTGGCTGTATTCTAAGATTTCACCTTTTTAACTTAAAAGAGAGAATTATTTATTTTATTTCAGCGCGTTCTCAGAAAAGTGACATTTAAAAGCCGTTTCAAAAGAATCTTCAGAGATTAATTTACTTATCTGGCATTGACACGACCGCTTTCATTACACCCGGAGAAGCAGATGAAAATACTTTTAGAGGAGAGGCAAAGACGGCGAGCGGGAGACAGATAGACAACTTTAAATATGCAAGAGTTTAAAGAGAATACTAAAAAATGTCACTCTAGTATGTAAAATCCTCATCACATCATTGGTTTTATGTTGATTGTAATGCTAAATTTGGTGTTTATTAATTATAAAATCATAATTTTGATCACTTATTAATTATGAAATATTAGGATTGTAATTAAATAATCATGGAGTGATCTTAATTTAGATTTTAGAGAAAAAGTGCTTGATGATTGATTTAAGTTTGTCCTGTAGAGGGCGCCAAAGCAGCTACAGTAGTCCCCTCCTTAGGTAAAGTAAGTAACAATTCAGAAAAAAAACAGTTACATTCATTCATCATTTTTTTTATATTTCAGATCCTACTAATCCCAAATTTCAAAAAGCTCATCAAACTAAAGCTCGGGTCCCAGGAGGGTAAAGCGTGGGCTTTAGTTGTTGGAGTCAGCGTTATATAACCGTCAGCAAACCACAGGATGGATTTTAATTACACCCATATAAGATAATCATTAGATGTATACATCTATAACCATCACATCCAGTTGACATTATAGACACCAGTATTGAATCAGTTCATTGTACAGATAAGCTAAAATTCTGTGTTTTAGCTGAGAGTCATTCACATCACACACTGAGTGAAGATGTTATTTTCAGAATCTGACCAAAACTAAAACTTCATTATTTTCCAACATGAGATAAACTTAGTTTAAAATTCAGGGAGGTGACATGCAATCATTTTAGCTAAGTTAGACCTGCTGAAAAAAAACAGCATATGTTGTGTTTTGGATGCTGGTCCAGGATGGGATGCTGGTCTAGAATCCAACAGCATCCCAAGCTGGACCAGCATCACATGCTGGACCACTATACCAGCATCCAAACCACAACATATGTTGTTTTTCCCCCAGCAGGGTTAAAATATCAGCTAACAGAAACAGAGACCTTAGTTACAGGAACTGATCTAGTTCTGGGCTATTAGATCAGACTGTTGGGGTTTTCCTTGCTTGTTTGAGGAATATTGAAGTCTCCCTCTAATTAGGACTAATCAAAGTTATTTCTTATAAATGATGTTGCTAGGTAACAATATAATTGCCCAGCTTTCAGAGCTTCATGATCACCCTTTAACAGGAAGTAGTGCGTTAAAGGAGACCCATAACGTTTTTGCCACTTTCAAAATCAGGATAGCTCCATTAATCCCCAGCTTGACTTTCTCTATTGATTAACTCTGGCAGAATAGAATAAAATTACATATATTTTCTCATTTTGCATAGGGGGCCGTGCAGCTGCCTGCAGGACCCCCTGAGGCAGTTCTGAACCCCCATTTGGAAACCACTTACTTCTTTAAAACTTGTTGCTATAAAAAAACAATCATCTTGATGCAGTGTGAGCTGAACGCAGACTTTTTTTGGTTTGTGAAAAGGAGGCTCTCATGTATGAACAAGGTGTCTAATCCTAAGAGGAAAGGGTTCTGAGCAGACAGATGTGCAGAGAGGTGCTGATTGGAAAAGGTTGGTTAAAGCCAGGGACCTCCTGAATTCCAATGCTTCTCTCCCTCTCCCTCCCTCCCTCCCTCTCTCTCCCCCCTTCCTTTTCCTCCCTCCCAGCATCCAGCAGCTGCGCCTCTCCTGCCTTTCCCGACGCCGAGCCGAGCCTCCCATACAGATGAGAAGCCACGCACCTCTTGACGTCGCCACAGACCGGTTGCGGTGCCACTCGTAAAGCACATATTGCGCAACGTGACTGATTGCTGAACTGTCACCGCGGCAGAATCACGAAAGTGGTCTCAGCATCTCCGAGGAGCCGTGGAGCAAAACGTCTTTATTTTTCTTTTGATCATTATTTCATTTCTCCATCCTTCTGCCACCGGACTGGACCCTCCCCTTGTCATCGCCGCCGGGAGAGATGAGTCTTGCGTCGGTCGTGATGTGACTGAGCGCTCCAGCCTCCGACGGCCTTTATCCATGTAGAAGGTGAACTAGACAGGGTGGTTTCTGCTCCTGCGGAAAGGGGCTGATGGTGTAGCTTCGTCTGGCGGGATCTCCGAGCCCCTCAGCTGGATTTGATCCGGAGCTATGGAGCCTCGTAGGCGACGGAACCCGCGGGCCCATTCGCTTTGGTACCTCCAGGGGTTTTGGTCAACTTAAAGAAGCTGTCAGAGGTGCGCAGCTTCCTGGAGACGAGGGGAGGTTTTATCATAATAAAACCACAAGAGGATTTTTTTAAATAATAAAAAAAAGGCCGGCCTCTCTGCAGATCGCTCCCGCCTGCCTCCTCGCATCCTCCGCATCTTCACACCAAATTGGTGCCAACACGCAGGCTAATTCCTTCCCAAATTCATCTTGGCGTCAGTCGGAGAAAGTGGCGCGTCTATGCACCTCACCGCCCCGGAAAGGACTTCTTCCCTCTGAGAGCTGGATATGCAGAGATTAACGTGAAAGGATGGATCTAATTCTCGCGTTTTGGGGGCTACTGGCGCTGATTGTTGAAGGCATACGTTGCCAAGGAGTGTACGGTAAGTCTGCGCGCTCCTGAAGCCATGTGATGACCTTGTAAGACAGCAGGCTGGTAATGGGAATCCAGGTCTCCATCAAGACGCGCGCCACCGACGCGCGGTTGGGGTTGACACGCCGGATCTGAGAGCCATATTTGAGACAGGAGGGGGGGCCACCGAATGTAACCCTCAGGTTATACAGCAAACCGAGTGTGTAGCCAATCATGCACGGCCCCTCTTTCATCCAATCCATCACTCTGCACGGTCGGCAGGCTAAATTTAGTATTTAAGGGTTATTACAGCCGAACCTGGTAGGTCTGTCCCTCCTGTCTCCAACCTGGACTAGATATGGTGAATTTATTCTAGAATCTGGCTTTTATGCAGTCGGATGGTTTTTTTGTGTTGCTTCCCTTTAACGTCTGCTTTTAGAATGAATGGAATCACTTATACTGGTTTAATTTAGCAGAAAGTAGCATGATCCATTTAAACCATCCCAGTAACATAGTGTTCTAAGGTGCTAAATGATAATCTCAGTATGCTATTTTCATCTGTTGCATTAGAATTCCACCACTCACGTGCTTCCTGTCTGACTGTGCAACCTGTGGCAAAAAGTGATATCTGAAATGAATCGTCATTATCACGATTGCAGCTGCAGCATCAGTGGCAGCTGTAGGAGAATCATGAGGACAAAATGATTCATGTGCACAAGGAGAATAGGACTGAGAGGAAACCTTGTGATCTGTCAGCAGCAGCAGCAGCTCTGACCAAAGCAAAAGGCCGTACACAGAGAGAGGGTGAGGTCAGTGGTGATGTGGGGTTGTGTGTTGCCAAGCACTAAGAAGATCTTGTACGAGTTGCATGGCAGGTTAGTGTGAGCATGACGGGAGCAGCCATGGTGCTGAATCCAACCAGTGATGCACCGTGATATTATCTTCTGGAAGAGGGAACATCAGAGAACAGAACTGATGCTAGCGCTTTTCATTCATTTTTTGATTCATGCATGTTTTTTTGCTGCTACCTCACATAACAGTATATAAAAAATAAAAAAATAACTTTGTCAATTAATCAGGTTGTTTTTTTTCAAATGCAACAAACAGAATACGTGTAAGACTACAATCATTTAAATTCACTTCAGTTTATCATAATTCTTAACATCCTTTGTACTCTACTGTAATACTTGCAAATATGATATAATATAGAAATGTTTCAGACCCATTTACTCAGACATATGGCTCTTGCACATTGTGGATTTCAAAATAAGAGTATGAACTTATTTCAAAAGAAAAGTTACTGTCATGACATCTATTAGTTACAACCTCTAAATGAATTTTTCTTTATGATCTTTTTCTCTCAATTGCTCAGCTTTACACTTTGATCATGCCCCTATAAATCTTTATGACGTGAAAATGAAAGGTTTAGGTTGAAAAGTTGGCAGATTTTTTTTGTCGCTTCTTTTGTAACATTCTTTAAACAGTTATATCTTGATTTTACTTTGACAGGGTGCAGTTCCTCTTATGTGGGGAGTCTAGATTGTGGGGGCAACAGACCAAGCAATAAAACCAAAACTGCTCTTTCCAGTGGAACCTCAGCTTCTCTAGTAAGATCCCAAGGGGTTCCCAGGGTCCATCTATAGTCCTGGGTTGACCAAAGGGCCTGGAACGCCTCCTCTGGGAGGCGTCCAGGAGGCATTCTGACTACATGGCCACACCACCTCAGCTGGCTCCTCTTGGCGTGGAGGAGCAGCGGTTCCCAGATGTCTGATTTCTTAACCCTACCTTTAAAGCTAAGCCCGGCCACCTTTGTTGATTTTACTGATTTATTAAGGTCTTGACAGATTGACGTCACTATTAGATAACTTGATCCATTTTTTGAAATGCAATGTAGCTTTACAGCTTCCTAAAAGCAATTTGAAATAATTTTGTCATATCAGTGTCTATTGCACCTCAGATTTGAAAAGTGCAAAAAAAAAAGGTTTTTATAAATTTTCAAAATATAATTTTTTTATTATTTACTTCAGCTATCAGTCAAAATACAGTTAGGTGATTTCAAACTCTACATTTGCTTAAAAGCCAAATATTTTTGTTGTCTTTTAAGCTAAAAAACAATCCAATACAAATAATGTTTAAATTATGAAATTAAAAAGTGTTTTTTTATTTGGAAATTAGATACATAAAAGTTCTTAATATGCATGCAGATCTCATTTGTGTCAGCTAATGTTGGAAACTAGAGAGAAAAGTTATTGATTTAATAGAAAGGGTCAAATTTTATTGGCTTCTTTGAGTTTAGTGACACTAAAGTCTGTTTTTGACTGATTTGCTGTGAAAATCTGTTTTTCCGGGTCCTTTGATAAGAAAGTTGCTTACGTTTAATTATAACCTATTTGCACTGAGACTGCTTATAATGAAATTTTATCAAACTTTCAAAAGTGTTTTGATTTGCTGCTATATTTAGAAAAAATAATCGAGTGATTATTTTAAAAATGCAAAGTTCTGGTAATCGTGTTGGTCGACATTTTTCTATATGACAGCAAATTGTAAAATTTTAGTCCAAGACTTATTTTAATAAAATATATTTTCACCAGGGTTGTCAATTATCCCACAGGAGGTTGCTCAGCATCAATAGAAATTTGAACATGTGCAAAAATTTTGCAAAAATTTGCTAAATTTTTTTTGCCTGTAAGTAGTCACAGGCTTACCTCAAACTGGGGCTGGGCGATATGGCCTAAAATCAACATCACAGTATATTGAGGAGTTCACCTCGATAACGATAAATGGACGATAACTACATGTATTGAGCAAAAACAAAAGTTGTCCACTAGATGGGGCTGTCACGTGTATTACGTTGAGTCACGTTGTCATGTGACTCAAGGTGGTACAGCTTCTTAAAGGGACATGAACGTCACCAACCTAGACACATCTTTTAATTTTTTTATTACCAAATTTATTGACATGGGAAAAACGCTAAAAGTCGGAAATTTCGATAACGATAAATTTTCAATTTATCACCCAGCCCTACCTCAAACCTTCTCAAATTCGACTGATAGCAGGAGGAATGTGAGAAAACTTGGGAGGGCTTAGCCACCATATTGCAAACAAAATGAGACATAATGAGATCATTTATGAATAAATTGCTACAAGAAAGCGTCCATGTGTATTGCAATTTGTTCTCTCTATTACGTCGCACGCCCCAAATGAAAAATGGATGCCAGTAACACATTTGCAAATCAGATGACCCTCGGACTCTTATTACCTAACACAGCCGGCCCATGGAGCGTCATGAACAACATTAATTTGTGACATCACAACGGGTTTCCTTTCCATCCCTGGCTAATATCTGAAGAGATCATTAGCCCCACTTGATTCTATATTCATTTTTACTAAATCAGTCTCCCAACGTGCACTGCATCCAGCTGACACGCCACTAAACATCACATGAACATCAGATCAAAGCCGTTGATCCTCGTTGTAAGCAAACTGTCCACGCTGCAGTGTGTGTGTGTGTGCGTGCAGACGAAGATGCAGACTGATTAAAAGCAATCACAGCCCTTAATGTTCGACGTGGTGTTGCCAGAGAGGTACGTGTGGACTAGTGGGCTTGTAGCAGCAGCAGAAGCAGAAGGGGACAGGGGAGGGGATGGGTGTAGCAGATGGAGCTGTTTGGGCATTTAACTCTGTGTTTGCGTGTATGTTGTGCAGCTTGAAAATCCCCTCAGAGCAGAACCACTTCCTGTTTTAGCCAACACTATGATTTTTCATATTTGCTGGTATTTTGCCACTTCTATTGATATAAAAAAGGAAAAAGGCTACACATATCCTATTATTGTAAAAGGCGAGATGTCACTGATGAAGACCTGTATTGTCTCATGTTTATACTGCACTCCCCATGGGGAGGCTGCATGAATAAAAAATCTATTTGCACGGTTCAAATGTCAACATTTATTATTGATAGTTGCAAAACATCTGCATGCACAACGTGTTGCCTTGCGTTGAATTCTCCGAAGATTCTGACATATGGTGTGTGAGGGAATTCTGCAAGACAGGTGAAAGACACAATATTCTTTCGTCTCTCCCCCACCTCATTTTTCAGGGTTTCCTTTCTAAATTGACCCAAGAGCAGATGTGTGAGGACATTTTGCAGAAATTAGATTTTTGCTGGTTATTTTTATCCCCGGGCCTCACTTGATGCCATCAGCATCGACTAAATGGTGATATCATGATGTGGTAATGAAGAAATCACATACCAGTGTGTTAAGTGGTGCTGCCACAGTCATTAAAGAGAATTGATGAAGGCTAGTCATCCCTCCATGACCGCGGGCCAAAGAGAGGGGAAGAGAGTTGCCACTAATTTACAACATCTGCTCCCCTCGCCTTCTCTGCCATCTTTTCTTGATTTTGCCCTCTTATGTATTCGTTCTTCTGCAATGCCAAACTCTGCTCCTCCTTGTGTTTTGCAGATTTGCTTGGTCAAAATGTCTCCCACGTCTTAGAAAATCACAAGTGCTTCTAAGGAGTGTTTTATTTGTAATGGTAGTGACAGCTTAAAGGCTCTAAATGGTAAAATCTAAGAGCTACAATAGAACATGACTCTTACGATTGCATGGAAATGTCTTTGTGCTTGTTGCTTTTTCTGGAGACGTACCGCCTTCACTATGTTCTGTTGGCATCAAAGTCAGTCAGACAACTTCCATGGGATGCTCACATGTCCCTGATCTCATTTGTGTTGTGTAACTGAAGAGGAAAAAGTTCCTACTGCCTTTTCCCCTTCTCTCCCCACATCCCACTTCTCTTTCACTGTCTTTCTCCTTCTGTCTCCTGCTCCCTCTCGTTTGCATTGAAGTCCAAGCAATTGCTGAGGTTTCTTTTCATGAGCCCCGGTTCAGACGCTTTGGCTTCTAAGCTATGCAAATGCATTCTGCCAGTGAAACTAAAGCCGTCTTTGTTGGTTCTCAGAGGCCTCCTCCACAGAGTCCTTCATCATTCCCTTGGATCGGGACTCTTACATTTCCCCACCGTAATAAGCCCAGGGATAACTCTGTCTCCTCTCCTCCTGCTCAAAGTTTCCATTTCCTTGCCTGTCTTTCTCGTGCCCATCTCTTCTTCCATCCTCCTAAGGGAACGGCGGACGGACGTCTGCAGCTTCTGTAAGATCCAAATGAAGACATACAGCTGAGCGCAACAGAACAAGATATTTGTTACCGTGGAACATTTTACCGAGCACCTCAAGGATTACTTTGTACCACCTTGATGGGGCTTCAGATAGCTCCAGTGTAATCACTTAGAATATCAGTCCTCTGAGACAGGCACTGACTTTACACTGTTTGAGCTTAAAGTACAACACACACTCCAGCTGTGTTTAACAATCGCTCGCAACTCATTGACAGTTTAACTTCAGTATTCCGGTGCATTTCATTAACTGAAAAGCCATCTTGCATTGGTTAAACTTTAGAAACAATTGACTTAATGCAATTTAATGTAATTTGACCCATCTGTCTAAAGATTTTTTGGGGCTTTTTTTGGTTAATGCTGGAGTTAGTTTGGCGTATTTTCAAGTGGAGATGTAACCCCTACTTCACAATGGAAGCATCAGCGGCGTGGAGCGACAAACAGAATCCATTATAGTCTTTGGGGGCGATTGAAACCAGTCGCGACGCGGAAATTTTCAGGTGCGTCCCAGAAGCATCCTGCTGCTAAAGATAGGATCAAGTTCTATTTTTGCTGCGTGCCACTTCTGGCACACGTCAATTTCCGCAGTTAACATTAGTGCTGGGTATTGTGGCCAATTTCCTAAATCGATTTGATTTTGATTCATAAGGCTTTGAATCAATTAATCACAATTCGATTCGATTTGATTCGATTCGACTCAGTTCAGTCTGGTCTTCATTATTAATTGTCGCTACTGCATGTTCCTCTTGATATGTGCATTTAGCATCTTTTTACGTTTACGTTTTCATTTAGCGGCTTATTGTTGGAATTGGGTGTTGCTAAGGTAGAAAGTGACGTTTCTATCGTTTAGACAAGCTTCTTTCCGTTAAATAGTGGTTAAGTAGTTTGTGTATATTGGTACACATTAAACATGTTTTTGGAACAAATTTGTACCCGGAAGTGCCTGCAGATCCGGTTCCAGGTCAGTCTGGTTCAAGAGGAAAAATCGATCTTAGGCCTAATGAATCGATTTTGCAAAATTTATATGAAATCGATCCAAAATCGATTAAATCGATTTTATTACCCAGCCCTAGTTAACATATGGCTAGACAGGAAATCACACAAGGTTTCAATGTAAAACGTCTGGTAATTTTCAAAATAAAAGTCTTTTGCAGCGATGCGATTTTATCTCTGTAGATTATGTCTATACGTGTGACCTCACATCTTATTACGGCCTGCAGCCTTCGAGAAGTGCAGTGGTGTGTTTTTCATGGCTTTAATCCTGGCAGTGGAGATGAACATTATATATGACATCAAACAGTGATATCAAGCGTGATTTCCTTCTTTTTGGTTTAATGGCAGATGGCATAAACAAACTGTAACCTTTGAAGACTCGAGGGATTTTGTGATCTCATGAGTTTAGTGAAGAGCATGGCGGAGAAGCCTTTTCGTGGCTGAGACTCTCCCGGAGTGGACTGGCATGCAGCAAAGCTCACGAGTAAACCGTTCCGAACTGCTGATGCCTCCAGTGTGAAGTAAGGCTTAGATTTACAGATATTTAATAGTTGGAACTAGAGGTCGACTGACATTTTTTTTTCTACTGCTGATACCTAGAGGTCATGGTCAGCCGACGGCCGATATGTGCTGCTGATTTTTCACCTTATTTTCATGCTAAAATGTCACTAATTACATCAGTTAATGAACAAAATTTCTGAACCTGAATCATTTTTTGAACACAGTTCAATCTTAATTTTGTGCACTGCTCAGTGTAAAAATCAGACATCTACCTAAAGTTAATCAAACAAATCAATTAACTGACCAAGTTTTAAATGTTAAAAACTGGAATATAAAAAGAAATTTAGGTTGAAAAGAATTTTTAGAGCATTAATTCTACAGATTTTATTCAGGAACATAAATTTATATTTACGTTCTGCCCGGGAATGTACCTGTCTTTAAATTAGCTTTACTGAGGAAGTATATCGGCCGATGCCGATATATTAAAAACGATAAATATTGGCCCGGTCTACTCCTAGTTGGAACTCTATAAAATCCATGGGAAGAGCTTAACTATATGGTTCCGACTACTATTCAACCTTTCTGCCAATGTCGTGGCAAAAGGGATGGATGGACATTGAAAATTCAAGCTTGCACTCAAAAGAGGTATGCATTGAGCTTGCCACTGAGCCCTGCAGCAAGCTCAGTTTTCCACAGCAGATTAGGTTGAATTTTGTGCCAAATAGGGTTTTTTTAAAACCAAAAATGGACAAGAGGAAGTTCCAGTTTGTAGGTTATGCCGTTCTGTCAGCTTTAATATTGCAAAACTATGCTTAAAAAAGAAAATGCACCATCCCAACCTGTGAGATGTGTGTGTGTGTGTGTGTGTGTGTGTGTGTGTGTGTGTGTGTGTGTGTGTGTGTGTGTGTGTGTGTGTGTGCGTGTGTGTGAACACGATGATTCAAAGCGCGACTTGGTGTGAAAATTTCAGGCTGGTGTGAGACAGTTTCGAAAGCGTCCGTCTGCTTTCTCTCAGTCAGAACTTTGGTGTGTCTGTTGGCTGCATAAGTGTACGTTATAGCGCTCTGCAATCACAGATAAACCCTAACTGAACTTGAGCTTTTGCAAAAGTTTTGCTGTGCAAATCTCCACGATGTGCTGTGCATCGATTGGCACAGAGCTGTTTTGTCTGGCACGTGCAGCACAAATGTCGGAGTTTAAAATTATAGCATCAGCTTTGGTGCTTTAGTTACGTAAGCCTCTTCAAAGGGTTGATCTTCAACAAATTAATCATTTGTTTAATACTTGTTGTTTTTTAAAATGCATGTTTCACCACCCCTGAGATTAAAGGGAAAATATAAATAAAAATAATTAAACCAATCTGCATGATCCCATGGACATAATCCAAGTTCGTGTTTTTATCATTAATGGTATCAGCTTTGAATTTCACACTTAGTGCCTTGAATCCCTCCCGGTTTTCTGCATAACTAAAATACATCCCTGTACAGTAACTGAAAATGGAACTTGTATATAAATTCACTAAAAGCATGATCTGGACTATAACTGTATAGTTGACAAACAGCTCTAATACCTTGCTCCATATGAGGATTGAGATGAGGTCAGTAACACAGTTTACCTCTGGATCATTCAGCATCAAATCCTCACTGCGGACCAAAGAAGCTTATTGTAAATTGGCTGGCTGCTTTAACTGTTAAGCCCACATCCCCAAACCCTGATCTGCTTGTCCCCTTGTATATAGTGCAGAGGACATTTAGCCACGGCTAATGATCTTGTACTAATTCATTCATTAAGTCCCCTTTTGGACCACGGACTAGACCAACCTTGTGTCCTCATTTATTTAATAATTCTATACTTTTAATGACCTCTCTCAGGGCGTATAACCTGCAGAGGTGGCTTGCGCCTTATTGGCAACTATGTTGTTATTGAGAATGCTTTTGTTTTTCTCAGATTCACTGATAAAACCGATACGAAGAACATGTTTGTAACCTAAAAGCTTTGTGAAGTCGCAATAAATCACCTGGAACATTAAAAAAACGAGATGAGAATCTCAAATGTCAACCCTTGGTCCCGGTAATTTTTACCTCACACAGCAGGAAGGCGTTATCTGTAGTGATTTCACTTCTTATAATGAGGTTAATTTTCACATCATGACACGTGGCTCAGTTCTAATTAATTACAACAGCAATATCATGATTTAAAAATCCATGTGGGTCAACGGTGCTGATGCAGTCAAGTCATGACACATGACTGACTGCAGACTCCTGGGATAGGACTACCTTTTATACTGCAACATACTTCAGACTCCTTCATGTAAGAGGGGTTAGTCTGCTGGATATAATTGAATGATCAAATCACCTTGCATTCAACAAGGTTTAATGTTACAAGAAAACTGGAACATTAGCAAAGAGACAGTAAAAACAACAAATAAGAATAAAAAATTGGGTCTCCAAGAATACGTGCATAAAGCCGGGCATACACTGTGTGACTTTTTTACTCGCAGCGTTCAGCTCCGTCTCAAACTGTACGACTTCCTCGCAGAGCAAATCTCACGAGTCAGGTTCTCACACTATACGACCCAGTGCTAAGATACGACCTGACTGCTCACGCTGTACGTCTGGTAGCAACACGTCGAATCTTTATGTCCGAAAACCCCGGAATTCCTGGAGGCTATTGTGTTGCTATAGATGTCTGTTGTCCTTCAGGCTTGCCGTAGGACATGCAGGGGTTTATGGGTGTTGGAGGAGAAAGACGAAAGAAAGTAAAACGATATTTTAGGATCAGTTCAATTTGACATAAACACAACAAACATGCTTTCTTAACAATACTTGTCATTACGTGTGGAGAAAAGTGTAAAAGTAAAAAGAAACGACATGTGTTGATACGGAAATAGCTGGCGAGCCGGGTTGACGCATGCGCCGTGAGCGGTTCTGGTACTTTTTGGGTTGCGGCTGGTCACAGCGCTGCTTCAACAGTGTGATAGCCCCACGAGGGACGAGCAAAATATCAAACACGCCTGAAATTTGTGCGACCATACGATTGCTAATCGGGAGCTGGTCGTGAGTTATTAGTCGCCTCTCGTTACCCCCTGTACCCCCTACACGATGCACGATGCAAAACTCGCCCCGAGCTCAAAGATTCTCGCACGAGGGGAAAATCGGCTCAAAAAAGTGAAAAAGTCACACAGTGTATGCCCAGCTTTAGGGACACCCGGACACAGACATACTAATGTACATCTGGGTATTGAACACATACTGAATATAGCACTGATGTTAGTGTGTAACAGGATAATACCAGTAATAGTTAAACTGTGGAGTTCTACACTCTTACTGCAGTGGGAATGAATGACCTACGGTAGCGTTCTGTTTTACATCTTGGATGTCTCAGTCTGCCACTAAAGGAGCTGTCCATGGCCTCCATAGTGGAATACTGTGGGTGGGAGGGGTTTTTCAAGATGGAGGTCACCAACATCCTCCTAGAATCCAGTGGGCAGCCCAGAACCGAGCTAGCTTTCTTAACTAGCTTGTTCAGTCTCTTCCTGTCTCGGTCAGAGCTGCCTTCACCCAACAAACCACAGCAGAATGAGTAACAGAGAAAATGACGAGTTTAGCAAATGAGTATTTTGATGATAGTAACCATTTATGTTACAAAGTGGAATGATTATAAAAGTATTAAATTATTTAGGATTTTTTTTCTATTTCTAAATATTGTCAAAGATATAAATACCGACATCCACCTAAATCGTGTAATGATTGGTGCTAAAGTTTCTACAATGTCCTAAATTGATCAGATGAAGGCTTAACTTCCCAGTAGAGATTAGGACTAATTGCAGTTGGTAGTTTTTCTTTGCATAAAAGGGTTTGACAAAAATGATTAGATTTGCCATTAGTCATGCTTCAGGAAAGGATATTGGTTGCTGCAGCTGCACGTTTTGACTCCTGGCTTAATATAAACCTCTAATTTCTTCACTTTGCACAAATACATTTATCACATTTCTTTTATATTATTTGAATGAATTATGTAATTTTGGATTATCTTAAATGGGCCTATCACGATTATTGCATAATTGCAGTTATTTGATCTTTAAACAGTTACTGGAATTGTCATTTTCATGAGGACAGTCAACTGGAACTAGAAGAAAAGTTACATTTCAATATCAGTTTACTCTTCTCTTAAGTTGGATTGGCTACAGTGCTAATTTTGTAGTTTTTGTTGTTGCTATAAGGTCTCACAAGTGGTGATTTTTGTGAAAAGCTGCATGATTTATGAACGAGATCACTGCTCAATGTTACATTTTCTGTATCATCAATTTCCGACAGAGCAGCTTAGGAGTTGCTTACATGTCATTATTTATGGCGGGCTGAAATCCTGCCTAGAGAATAACTTTTGTTTTATCGCTCCCAGCTTTCTGTCATTTGTATTTTCTTCAACACACAGGAGCTGCTGCCATGCAACCTCGATACTATCTTTCTCCATGTATGATTTACGGTTTGGCTGGCTTGTAAATCTCTGTGTTTACTCTATATTTATTGTTGTACATAAATGAATAAATAAGACTAGATGCAGGGAGCAAAGGCTTGGGCTACATGCTGATAAGAGCAGATGAAAATCCTTTCAGACAGGTCTGCATGAAAGAAAAGAGAAAAGTATATTCAAATCTGAAACAAAACAGATTTAGGAATGAAATGGTTTGAATGGTCAACTTAGTAGTTTTTTCATGTTTAGGACAGCTATTTTAGAAAAAAACTGTGAAACCAATAGTTCATGACCATGCAAATTAAAAGCTACACTTCATTTATGTGCAGCTGGACTATTGCAATGGCCTTCTGTCTGGTTTTCCGCAAAAAGTTTTGAAGCAACTGCAGTTTATTCAGTCTTAACAAGAACCAAGAGACTCTTGTCTCCTCCTGTTCTTAAATCTCTACACTGGTTACCAGTAAACTACAGAATCAAAGTGCTTCTACTAGTTTATAAATCACTCAATGACATGGGGCCAAAATACATGTCAGATTTCCTTCCAGTATCTACACCCAGCAGGGCTCTGAGATCCTTAGGAAGCAGTCAGCTGGTAGAACCCCGGGTCAGAACCAAACATGGTGAAGCTACTTTTAGCTACTATGCTGCACACAGATGGAATCAGCTTCCTCATGACCTCAAATGTGCCCCAACTCTAGTAACTTTTAAATCAAAATTAAAAACTTTCATGTATTTATCAGCCTTTGAATGAATGTCTCATATGCTGCACCTTCTGCACTGTAACTGCTCACCCTTTAACTTTGCCTTTTTTTATCTTATTCTTATTTCTAATTTTATTTGCGTATTTTAAGTTTGATTTTAAAATCTGCTGTTTTATGTTGTCACATTAATCTTAATGTTTAATTTTATTGCTCCTGGAAAGTACATTGAATTGCTATGTGTATGAAATGTGACAAACAAATAAAGCTGCCTTGCCTACTTTTGAATGACAAATACAACACTTAAGGCCAGATAGCACTGAGAGTACTGTAGTTTTTTTAAGTCTCCAGAGACCAAATCTGTAGTATAACTGTATTTTTTATTTCTGATAAAAGGGGATAAGAACATATTATTTTCAGATAGTCTCTTGGAAAGAGTCAATCTGATGAAGGAAACGTGGATCTAAGGGCTTGTTCAAATGGCAGAATAATCATGCCACCTCCTCTACTTCCGACAATCTTAAAGAGCAGAATCACTGAGAAATTATTTAACTTATTATTTTTGAAAATTATTCATTACTGTTGAGTTTAACGTGCAGGCTGAACGTGAAAAAAGTCTTCTACCCCTATTTCCTGCATTTGCTTCCGATAGAAAATAGAAGGAAAAACGCTCGGTTCAGTAAATCCTGACAGATCTACGTCACACTGTCACTTAACGTTCATGGACTCACCCATCTTGACTCACGACGGGGAAGGCTGTTGTTGGTTTAGCATCCAGGAAACAGCAGAAAACATCTTAGCTAGTAGAAGCTAACCGTTAGCATTAGCAACTCCACCACACGGCAGAACTCCTCCAGGCTTGTGTTATTTGTGGAGATAAAACATCAACGTTGCAGGGAAAACAGAGTCAGTGGTAGAGTCGTGTTGCTGTTAGCCAATCAGAGGCGAGATGTCCAAATACCAGGAAGTAAGACTCTAAATCCTGCAGTCTGAAGCTTCGTCCTCAAACAGGTGCATCAAAGCTTTTTTTCACAAGTCATTCATTCCTACTAGAGAACACTGCAAATGTATTAAAATTATGAGTAAAGGTGACCTTTAAGTATGTGCACGATTACCATAGTGGCTCTAAAGGTTACCTTATCAGATAATACTAGCGCTCTGTTTGACTCAGAAGGATGTTGAGACTGTTCCGATCATAAACCCAGTCATTCAAACATGTTGGATTGTCTTGGTTTGATTTTCAGGGATAAACGAGCGTGCTCCCTGTTGAACGTGACGTCTAGGCAATCAGAAAGTGAAGTGACAGAAGTGCCAGCACACTCCTCCTCCGCCATGTTCATTTGCTTTGAAGTCACGTTTGATCTTGCAAAATTTCCCTTGATTTTTTTGTGCAACCTTAGTTTGCGAGAGCTCTAAACGCTTTCTACACATTGTAGAAGCACTATTATAACCTTGCTAATGATAAATTTCTTCATGACGCAAGCGTTTCATATCATTTCATTCCTAATTTAACCTCCTTTTATCTTGTTTAGCCTCCAAAGTTTCTGGTAATTTATCGTGAATTTCACAACCATGATCAACTGTTTATGTTGCATTTTAAAATAAAAAAACATGATAAAATGAGCGCTGCCGTAATGAACTGGAGGTTTGACTGCTGAGCTGCTGTTTAACTGCATGTCTTTATCTTGCACTATCATTTTCATGATTGGCATCACTTCAGATCCCGGAGAATTATACATGCAAGGAGGCTTCAAAGTGACGCAAACGATGAAAGGGCCTCATTGAATATGAATGTCTTCCCCTGTCTTCCCGCAGTCTTTCAGTCGATTGAATTGTCTTAGCTAAGCCAAACTGGCAGGACCCACTTTTTGCACACATGAAGTACAAATCACTCACTGGTCCCCACAGGTAGCTGTCAAGAGCAACAGGGCGCCTTTTAGCGGTACTGTATAAAAAAAGAGAAAACGGGAAAAAATGCATGGCAGGAGAGGATCAGTACGTTGTGGCACCCACAAGAGGCTAATGCCAACCTTCAACTCTGTCATTTCAGCCCACACAGGCATCCTAAGTGCTGCTCCTGTGAAGTGATGTCTGTTGTCATGGTGACAGTATGTGAGCCTGGCATCACACGTCCTCTGACTTCCCTGTTCCCTCCTTTCGCTGCCTACCCACTCGCTCATTCTCTCCTTCCCCTCGTGCGCCAGCAAATCAGTTGCTGAAACAAATGTGAAGTGATTGCAGAAGCGAAAAGCTCCTCGCAAGCAGCCTTGCAATCGCGCACGAGAGAAGATAAGATCTCCGTGTAGGAGTGGGGCGGAGGGGGCACGTGCAGAAGGTTTGGGACTGAATGGGTCTCTTTAAAAATCACCACCGTTTCATTGCTGTGAGGCAGAAAGGAGGCCCACTTATCTTTGCAACAAATAATGCTTAAGCTTTTCTGACAAGCAGGAACAGCGGTGAAGTAACCGTGTTGACGTTGATGTGTTGTTCAGTGGTCTCTAGCGTCAAAAGTGGTGCCAGCCAGACATCAGGGGACGGGGAAATGCAAGGGGTTTTGCACATAAAGCAAAAATGAATTCCTCAAAGATACAAATCCAACTAGACAACATACATTTAGGCTGTAGTTTTTTCCTCTTGAATCTCAGATCGAGTCACGGTTCAGTAGAGTTTTACCACCGATAAGCACAGTTTGAGCGAAAGTAGGAGGATGTGTGCTGCTTTTCTGTGTGCCAGGGAGCTTTCCCCATCTATCTAGGGCAACACTTTGCTGAGGTTTTAATTTACCGCTGTGATTTATGACCACGGTCACACATCAGCCCGTCTGAGCAGGACTCATCCCGGAACGTGCCTCAAAGCACCCGAGAACATGATGCAGTCATTAAGCGCTGGTGCTTCCTCTACGCTCGCTTCACCACCTACCCGGCGTAAAGAGAAGCTCCGACTGTCTGCTAAGCCCGTTTTATTTAGCTTTCTGTGCATGCCTCAACAGCTCCTGAAAACCTCATTCTTCTAACAAAAATTTGCAGTGTAATAACTAATCTCTTTAGTGTCATGCTCTCTTCATCTCCCCATCACACACTGTACACCCCAGAGGCTGTTGCACCCATGGGGATAACCTCAAGCTGTGTACTGTCTGTTAATGGCTTCGTATAGTAAAGCAAGCACAGTTATCTGAAGCAGGCAAAGTACCTCTCCACTGAGATTTAGCTCGGTGGAGAAGGAAGAGTATCGAAATTTAATGCAGATCTCTCTTTCTCTGTCAGTTCTCACCGTGTTCCTAATGCCTGCCATCTTCCCTCATCTTTATTCAGGCTGCTGCAGGAAAGACTTGCTGTTCTATAACTAGTTACACCTTTAGGAATGTTTGCTCTTTGTAGATGTTTAGAGCCACACATATTCAGTTTGAATTTATGTGGAATCGCGTAACACAACACTGCTTAGCCAAATTACAGACATATTGTTGGTTCTTCAGATTTCAGCACCTCCAAAGAAAACTAGGAGATGCATTTATGGCTTGATTGGGAAAACTTTTAATCAAACGCCTCGAAGGATGCAACAAGCAAATGCATATGTGCAACAACCTGATCTCATGTCAGTTTCTCTTGCATGCCTCCCTAACCTTAGATGTTTAGCTGATTCTGTTTCCATGCCCTAAAGCAGCCAGTGCTGGTCGAAGCACTGTTGGAATGCAATGTGAGGAAATTCTATTGCTTTGCTTTCAGAGATGATGAACTAAAAGCTCACATCTATGTGGTGCAAATTGTCATACCTTTAAAAAAATAACACCTTTATTGAAGGTTGCTGGTTTAACTTCCACCTGTGGCCTTCCTGAGTGGAGTTTGCATGTTCTCCCTGTGCACGTGTGGCTGTCACCCTAGTATTCCAGTTTTCTTCCAGGAGTCAGAACATGCATGTCAGGTTAAATTATGATTAATTGTGAATGAGATGTTAGATAGGGGGTCTCTTCAACCTGCTTTTATTTTTGTGCCGAATTTGTGTTTTGACTAAATATTTAGTTGAGAATGGCCACATTAATGTTCAGATCTAATCTCTAGATGTAACTGTATGTATTTATCGCCCTCATTAGTTGCCAAAAGAAAATAGACGGGAGAACACTCGGGTCAGAAAAAGCCACACAGATCTACGTCACTCAGTAAAGCCGGGCATACACTGTGCGACTTTTTCACTTGTAGCTTTCAGCTTCTGCTCAAACTGTACGACTTCCTCGCAGAGCAACTCTCACGGGTCAGGTTCTCACGCTGTACGTCTGGTAGCAACACGTCAGAGCTTTATGTCCGAAAACCTGGAAGACCTGGAGGCTATTGCGTTGTTTTTGATGTCTGTTGTCCTTTCGGCTTGCCGTAGGAGCACACACAGGGGTTTAAAGATGAAAGAAAGAAAGTTTTAAGATCAGTTTAATTTGACATAAACACGACAAACACGCTTTCTTAACAATCCCTGTCATTATGTGCCGAGAAAAGTGTAAAAAAAAAAAGGAATCACGTGTGTTGATACGAAAATAGCTGGCGAGCCGTGTTGACGCACGTTCTGGTACTGCTTCAACAGTGCGATAACCCCACGAGGGACGAGCAAAATATCAAACACGCCATAAATTCATGTGAGCTAACAATTGCTGATCCGTAGCTGGTCACGTGGTGTTAATCGCCTCTCGTAAGCCCCTGTATACTACACGACGCTCAGCGCAAAACTCGCCCCGATCTCGTAGATTCTCGCACGAGGGGGAAATCGGCTCAAAAATGTGAAAAATTTGCACTGTACACCCGGCTAAAACATCAGCCTTCCCCGTCGTGAGTCAAGATGGGTGAGTCCGTGAATGTTAAGTGACAGTGTGACGTAGATCTGTCAGGATTTTCAAATTCTAGCGTTTCACCGTCTATTTTCTATCAGAAGCTAATGCAGGAGGAGACTATTTTCATGTTCAGCCTGCATGAAAAACTTAGACTGACTGATTATAATCAGAAATGATCATTAAATATATTGTAAATATAATAATTATCTTTAAAAAATAAAAAAAAGTTTACAACATGTGCCCATAAACACAGGTTGTCTTATATAGGTTAAAGCCCTGAACAAAGACAGAAAATGGCATCAATCATTACGTTAAAAACCTTTTAAAGCAAAACCACTGATGCTTTTATCAGCAGACGGGGAAACTTGATCAGTCTGACCAAAATGAGGTTGTGGGAGGATTTTGTAGCTGCCAGGAAAACAGATTCTTCTTCTGGTAAAGATATAAAACGTAATTATAATAAAAATAAGCCCAGAGTCAAAAATTTGGCATCTTTATTAGTGTCTATGCAGTCTGGAGTATCCAATTATAAATTCCAAATTTGGCCTTCAGTTATCTACTGTCCAATTCTGTCTTGACCTAGTCTATGTGTGCCGGCTCAGCATGAGGTGTGCTTAATTTGGCTCTTTGTCTCTACAAGGCTCACATTATGTATTCATGGCACACATTTCTTCTCCCCTGAGCCAGTCGCTTTCACTTTCTCTAAACCAGATGTTTTGATTGGATTGGCAGATAAAATAATCACGTCTCACTTGCTTTACTACATTTATTTCTGTGCTCATAAACACTAATTAGTGAATAATTCAAACTGGCTTTTGCGAGGTAAAATCGTATTATATGCAGCCTGCGTTCTGTTGAGAACTACAATATTCCACAGAGAATGTTTTTTCACTCATAATTTATAACACCATGAAATAATATATATTAGTTTGGTTTAATCATGAGAAACGTGATAAATTCAGTATTTTAGGAGCACAAACTTACATGTTGGCGTGTTTCTAAGGATGATGGCGGTTTAATCACTAAAGGAACCTCCTGACATGCCACATTCAAAGCCTCTGTTTTAATATCCGGTGGTCAGTATGACGTTATAATAAAACGTCTGACATTTCTCAAAAACATCACTGCATTCAAGATTTTTCTCTTGGTATTTTGATTTCTTCATAAGTTCTTTATCTACTAAAAAAAAACAATAGTGTCCAACAAAATAGCCAATTAGACACTAAACTGTAAACTGGAAGCAGTCCCTGCCTTTCAGGTCTCCCTTGAAAAAGAGATTTTGAATCTCAATGGGATTTTCTTCCTGGTTAGATTAATTAATTAATTAATTAATTTAAAAACTCAGTTTAACCCTTTAAAGCCTGATATATTAAAACATATAGGCTTAAATTAAAAAATGTTTACTGTTAATACAACAATCATTGTTTGCTGCATACTGTATACAGGGGCAACAGTAGCTCAGGAGGTAGAGCGAGTTGTCCAGTAATCGGTGGGTTGTAGGATCGATTCCGGCTCCCGGCAGAGAATGCTGCTGTTGTGTCCTTGGGCAAGACACCTAACACACCCTGCCTGCTGGTGGTGGTCGGAGGGACCGGTGGTGTCAGTGCGTCCCAGAGCAGCTGTGGCTTCATTGTAGCTCATCACCATCAGCGTGTGAATGTGTGTGAATGGGTGGATGACTGTTGTGTTGTAATGCACCTTGGGGGGTTGTAGAATCCTAGAAGGCGCTATATCAAATACAGACCATTTACCATACATTTCACTAATAATATAAGACAAATTAGATGATAGATGGATAGATGGGTATAATAAGCTTTCATTTGAACGTGTTAAAAAAAGGAAGAAAGGAGTTCATCATATAGCAGAATAATATAAAAAGAGAAAAACAAACTCAAATATTAATAATAATCATTATTAAAAATATTTATTACTATTAAAAATACATGGTCACCACCTGCAGTACTTAGAAACCCAAGGACAAGACATTTACTGTATATTGAGTTTGATACAGCAGGTTTTTGTTGTAAAACCAAAGTGAAACTCTGAAATGTCTCCCCAGCCTTCATTAGTGTCTACAGGAGCGGTTCATCACTAAATCAAACAAATCAGCTGTGTTCATGATCTAAAACATGTAAGAATCATGTGCTAGAAGCAAACTCCAGCGCTAGCATGATGGCTAGCCACGTTACTATTGACTAACAGAGTTCCTGGTAAATAATATGACAAAGATCCTGAGAGGAGGAATCACGTGACCACAGGGAAAGGATGTAGCATGTCGGCAAACCCAAACGCGGATTCAGATCGCTGGGTGATCACACACAGGCATGTTACTCTATAAGCTACGAGCGGCTAGCCGACAGGACCGGGGCCGGGAGCACATCAACACCAGCGGCAGCTGGGGTCTGCACCGTGCGCTGAGGATTTGATGATACGAGAACCTCGGATAGAGACGAAAACGCATCAACGACTGAGCATTTGCCAGGTAATAAGAGCGCGTATGCAGGTCTTAGGGTGAGTGTATGATCAGTGACGGAACAAAAAGTATTCAGTACCGCCTGACAAACATATTTAGAAATAATTACAAACCCCAGGGAAGCTAAAACGTGCACAAACAAAACCTAATAAAGTTGTACTCACGAGTGCAATAGGATGATCGTCTGCATCCAATTTGAATCCTTATTGTCTCTGAGCTCTCGTGATTCAGAAAACTCTCAACTCTGACACTTGTTTTATCGTGGTCGGACGTATTCATTAGTTTTTTAGCTTTATCAGATAAATGTTTTCTTTTTCCTATCTGAGGCTCCGCCATGATAAACACATTACAATAAATGCTAACCAGGTATAGCTCGTCTATCCTGAGGTGTTATGGGCTCGACACACGGGAGGCGACAAACAACCGTGATCAGCGAAACTCGTCGCTATCGCTTTAATAATCTGATACACGGAAGGTGACATGCGGCAGCGGCCAGCAGCAAAAGCCAGCGACGCCTCTGTTCCAGGGCGAATAGCAAGTCTTCCATTGTTTTGATTGGCCGTCAGATTGGAGGGAATTTTGGGTTATTAAAGCAGTTCAGAGTTGAAAAAGCGGTAGATATGAAGTCTCACAAGGTTTTGCTGGAGTTAAGTGAAGTCTTACTTTCTACTGATTGACTTTTCATTACCTCTCTAAAGGGTCAGTTTAGCATGTACTGGCTCAAGAAAATTATTTAAAAATATGAAAATGTTGCATAATATGCCTGAGCAATTATAACTGAGCAATTATTTAGCAATATTCCTGTAGATTACAACCTGTCATTATATTTACTAGATGTAGTGTAAAATTGCCGACAGTGTCGTGTAAATTATTACCACACAGATATCAGAGATTTGTCAGCTTTAATAAAAGAAAAGTTTGGCTTGAGGCTGTTGTAGCACATTATTAAAAGAAATGACAAATCTGTATAATTAAAAATGTACCGTAACATTGATTTAATGTTAGCACATTGTTAGGTGTGATTTCCCATTGGCCTTTTGGGCTCCTTATGTAGCGAAGGAGAAAATAATAGAGTGAATGACCTAAATGGGTCAAAATGAAAATAAAATGTAACATATTTGTTTATAATAAGGTTTTTTTTAGTGGGCATGTCGAATGGCTATAAACCAGCTTTTTCTACAGATAAAAGAAAACTTCAAAACCACTTTGAAATGTAAAAATTTCAAATCTTGGCTCATCAGACGAAACCATGCAAATCCAGTAATGGCGTCTCTGAGAGCATCAGTAATGCTCTCCAGAGGTGGAACCTGAGTGGTGGTTTCCATATTGATACCCATATTTATACAATAAGGCTGATAATATTCATGAACTATGTGGCAGTGAGAAAGATTTGGCTGCCCCCCACCCCCCGTGGTGAGAGCCTCCTGTCGTGGGCGTCTCACATGTTCGTGTGTGTTTGGGCGAACTCGTGCGTTTGTGAATGCCTGTGTGTGTGTGTGTGTGTGTGTGTGTGTACATTCCCCAAGGATTTCTGTGATGCTACCGAGGTAATTGGATGTGTGACGCCCACCAAAAATCCCCTTTAGCCCTGGGCAAGAGCTCTTTCAATCCCAGCATGCCTCTGTGGAAAGCACAACCCAAAGGAAGGCTTATTCTTTCAACTGGCAAACATCAAATGGTTCCCTGTTCTCTCCATCACAGCCTTCGTCTCTCTGCTCTGCTGTGGCATCAGAGGGGAGCCCATTAGCGTGTAATGACTTGACCCTACATATGCAGGCAGGAACATACAGCTTAGTAGTCATACGCGGCCTGCTGCCATTCTCCAAGTTCGTTAGATCAAATAACGGGTTTTGGTGTCCATAGCGTCTTCCCAGGGACAGTTGATGTGGGAAGATTGGGAAGTCAATTGTTTTAAGTGTCGAGCGGATTGAATTCTTCACGGGGGAGAAGTATCTAGAGAGTTAATTGACCCTGATGAGTGAAGATGTAGCCCACCTAAGCCTTGGCAGCGTGTCAGAATTTAACTTTCAAGATGGGAGAAAAAAAGATTGCATGAGCATTAACCCAGAAAGCCAGGAGATTATGTCATTAACAGATTTGTATAATATTAGATTATCATACTAAATAACCATGCTGAGATGAGCTGCTGTTTTTGTTAATATGAATGAACAAGATGTGGCATGTAGAGATAATAGAGCTGAGATATTTTAAGACTCTAACTTCAGTTTCTTGTGTGAAATTAAATATAAATATGTCCAAAAACATTTAATCTTTCACTGCAGGTGGGTGTATGTTGTTGCATTTCCCTTGATAATCCAGCTTTCAACCACAGTCTAAAATTTGCACATTGAGTTAACTGGAGCTACTGGGTTGACCCAGTGATAGACTGGCAGTCTGGCCAGTAAAGGAATATCTGAAATGGATTTCTATTGGGAGTTCATGAGCAGTTTGAGTTATTTGCAGGAGACAACAGTTAGCATGATCTCAGCTTGTAGAACTGGGGAGACATACTCAAGCTAAGAGTAAGTCATTAGCCCTTTTTATAAAACAATGGCGGCAATTTGCCGCAACGCCAAGGTAGCATCTGGGAGCATAAGGTTGTTTATAAGAGCTCAGACCGTGGCGGTAATGTGGCGCAATCGTGTCCTTTTTATAAAAGAGTACGTGATGGCGGTAAAAAGGAGGTATGGGGGCGGTCTCTGCGCTGTCACAGACTTTCATTTGTCTTGGACTTAACTTGCTTTTTATTGCAATCAAATCCGCGCTTGTTAAGTTTTTTTTCGCAAGCAGCTACAGGTGTCTGTCCTCCACAGTCCCTGTGAGCTGTCAGATGTAGCTGGGTATCCCACAAAACAAACATACTGTTCTATTAGGGATGTAAGAAAATATCGATATGGAAATATATCATGATATTTTTTCCTGCGATATTATATTGATATTCAAAAGTTGCGTATCGAATTTTTGGAAGAATTTACATGCAAACATTTTCTTTTCTTTTGGTGCAATTCAAACGCCGACTGCTAGTTGGCAGCAGTGTGCAGTGGGTTTTGTTTCCACCATTGAAATGTAAATCCCTCTATTATGGTTCAGATACCTCATGTTAAACATGTTACTTATCAGTTTGGACTGTTTATTGAATTTTCCTACAATGAATTCAGTCTAAAAAAATCGTTAAAATTGTCTGGCTGAATGTATCGCAACATATTGTGATGTATCGTATTGTCCCCCCTGTATCGTGATACGTATCGTATCGCCAGAATTTTACCAATACACATCCCTATGTTTTATGGTTTGGTCAGGCAGGTAATGTTTGTCTGCAAAGATGCTGACGATTTGAGGAACTGCTGCTGCCTACAGGCTTGGCATGCCTATGAATGTGCTTCATATTGCACTGGATATTTTTGAAAACCAGGTTGTGTGGACCCAAATTTTTTTCTAAATGGGCAGGGGAAGATGTTTGGTATTACTACAGACATAGAGATACCTGGACATATTTCTCACTTAATGTACAAATTGACACAAAATGGGCGTTTCCCACCACTGCCATCTTGGCCGTGTCACACATCTTGTTACGCCCAGACAATCCAAAAATGGGAAAAGAAGTGGAGCTGAGAGTGAGGCTGTGAGGGTGGGAGCAAATGGTTGACACCCATACACTTAATTTTTGCAGCATTCAATCTTCTACTACTACCACTCCTACTACTCCTACTCCTACGACTACTACTACTCCTACTACTACAACTACGACTACTACTACTATTACTATTATTACTACTACTAATACTACTCCTCCTCCTCCTACAAATACTACTCCTACTACTACTACTACTACTACTACTACTACTACTTTACCACTACTTTAAGCGCCTCGTAATTTTTATCTTGAGAAGCGCTATATAAAAGATTGTTTCTTCTTCTTCTTCTACTAACACTACTACTACTACTACTACTACTACTACTTCTCCTACTACTCCTATTACTATTACTACTACTACTATGAACACTACTGCTACTACTACTACTACTACTACTACTACTACTTCTCCTACTCCTACTACTCCAATTACTATTACTACTACTACTATGAACACTACTACTACTACTAATAATAATAATAAACAACAATAAACGTCATTCATGTATTTTTTATACAAAATAGAAAAAATTTATTCTAATATTATTCAGCACTATCTAACGTTGGTGATTTGTGTGAATTGCAGACTATGGCGATAAATTAGCATTAATAGCACGTTAGCATAAGGCAGCAAATGCTAATGTGTGATTGTTTCATGTTATAATAATATAAATATTGAGAAACGATGCAATGTTTGGTAAATTTAGCCCTAACTGTTGGTGAATATTAGTCCAACACAGGAAACTAAACTCTTTCATGCTGTCTGAACACACATGTGCACATACATGATAAACCACCTCCTGCTGAAACGATCACAGTTTCTCCAGCTGAAGGTGTCAGATGTGCACATGTGCATGCTTGTGCATGTGCCCATGTGCAAATACGTGTCTATAGGCATTTGTATGCATCGGACTCTGCAGGCTCCCTCACTCCAGTGGTCTGACCTGTTGAATCACACGAGCCCTGGCGGAAAAAGAGAGCTCTTCCCTTCCTATTCCTTCCCCTCCTATTTATCCTACTCCATTCATCTCTGGATATTTTCGTGACCTCTTTTTTTTTTATTGAAGTTACATAATACTCCGCTTGGGGTTTGAGGTGGAGGGCAGGGGGTGTAAAGCCAGTGGTGGCTAGAGGCAGGACACTGATCTAAACTGTGATGACAGCTCAGGCTTTCTCCCTCTCACCTCCTCCACGCTCTTGGGGGGAGGTGAAAGCGTGGTGATGGGAAGTAACCTTAAAGACAGTGGGGGGATTTTGTCATTGCCACAAACACAGCTTACTGAGACAGAGAAGGGTGAATAAAAGATCACCAACTGAACTGGAAACACAAAATTCCCCACTCTGTTAGGAGGAATCACACATTCATGGCTTCTCTTTTTGTTTCTATGTATTTTAGTCTGCTGCTCTTTCACACACACACACGCATGCACGCACACACACATTTAGAGCCAAAACAAGAGGGAGAAGGCCTCTGACTCATTTATTTCATCATTAAGTAGCGTCTTGTACGTGTTACGAGGTTCTTTCCTGTAGCGGAGGCAGGAGTGAGCTATGATTTTAACGTCATTAAAATGCCAGGAGGGGAACAGCTGTGGGAATTGCTCATTGCAACGTGTGATGACATAATGCAATAAAAGTCAAGAACTTATGGCAAAAAAATAAACCCAACAAAGACTGCATGGTCACTCGCAGACGTGCTGCCAAAATGAGCCTTATGTAAAGCTGTCCAGGAAGCTGAAAAGGGATTTAATTAGTAAATTAAATTACGCCCTAAGGAATGGTCCGTATGTATGAAATAATCCCTGCATTATATAACTTAAATAACTTAGTTTGGTCAAATGTGTTACAGATCATGAATTGTCGACAGAAAAAAAAGTTAACCAGAAAAGCATTTAGTTGAGTAATAAAAAAATATATATCTTCAGACAGGCATCATACAGGAGTAAATGGTAACAGCTTAATTTTCCAGTTTATTGTGCGTTAAACATTCAACATAATTTGCCAGAGATGTGCTGCACTACTCAAAATTACATTAAAAAGTTTTTATTTTGCACTTTGAGGCATTACTTTATAGGTTGATCTCTGTTACTGCATCACAAATTGCTTTTTTGCTTAGTGTCCCATCCATAGACATTAATTTGTAGACCCATTGAGCGCTGGAGAGCGTAACAGCATCACCGCCATATTGGATGGGTCTCCTCACTCTCCAAAGTCAATGCAGAGTGAGCAACTATGCCCGTTTTTGTGCAGCCTACGATTGAAACAACCAGCAAACTATTGAAATCAGATCACGTGGGATTACTTTTAGCCTACCAGATGGGATTTTATATTTTAATTTATTTTGTTTAATTATATTCATATTTAAATATCTTTCCATGCCTTGTGTCTGATTTTGTGAAAAAGCTTGATAAAATGTGTTTTTTAGCTGGGTAAGCACTTTCCTCAGTAGAAATAAATGCACTGGGGACAAATGGAGACCCATGTAAGATGGCGGCTGGCCACTACGGCAGCTCCAATAGACAGCGTCAGTCCACAGGGCGTCTATGTATATATGGCTGTGGTCCCAACAGCTCAAAGGTTCCATGTGCTCTGATTGGTCAACGATAGAGTCAAAAATTGAGGTCACTTATAATTTTCTAGGTGAGACTTTCTGCTTATGCCTGCTACGGCATCTTTTTGTTTTACTCTAATATTGGCTAATGAAGGCTAGAGGCTAACGTTGCGCTAACAATGCGAACAGTAAATTAGAAGCAAATAGTCGGCACTAAAAATATCTCAAGCTACTTTTTCAATCACCTACAACTTGATATTGCAGTGAAATGTATGTGTGAAGTCATTAATGAGTCAATTGTGGTGTTTTACTTGAGTCGTTCAGAACATAACAGCTAGCTAACAGCAAGATGACAAACAACCTTTAATGCCGGAGGCAGCAGTACCGGAGCAGGTTGTCCAGTATTCGGAGGGTTGCAGGATCGATCTCGGCAGAGAATGCTGCTGTTATGTCCTTGGGCAAGACACTTAACCCACGTTGCCTGCTGTTGGTGGTCAGAGGGACTGGTGGCACCAGTGCTTGGCAGCCTCAACTCAAAGTAAAAAAAAACAATTCAGTACATCCAACTTTTTCCCTCCAAATTCTTAACATTGACTTTTTTCTTGATATTTTCATCTTAACACATTCCTTTTTTTAAGTTGTACAATATGTCGTTGTACTACCCACAATATTCTAACAAAAACGTTGAAAGACCCACGCTTGCCCTGCTAGAATGTTTAAAAACGTAAGAAGGAAAACAACATGGCAACGACAAGATTTCCCAGAAAGCTGTATTTCTTGTTGAGACTCTTGACAATTTCCCCTGAGTTAATCACAGTTTTTCACTTCATCAAAGTTTAAATAGAACAGTAAACATGTCTCTGGTATGCTCTTACGTATGTCATCATTTCCCAAATGCTATTTCCCTTCAGACTGAAACACCATAGAGTTTTTTAAAAAGCTCCACTTTGCAAATCAATGTTTAAAATCAATGTTTTCTAATCAAAACCTCAGATTATGAATTGGTAGGAGGTGAAAATGCAGCGAGAAGAGAAAATAGATAAAAAAGCAACCATTGCATTCCCTCTCTCACATATCATATACCCCCTTTTATGTGTATTCATTTAATAATTTGCTCCCTTGTTTCTTATATTTTATCGGTTTAAGCAGCACTTTCAGTCTCTAAAGTTTGACTTCATTACCATCGATGTATGAAATCATGTGGATATGAGAAATGCAACAAAGATTGTAAAATTTTATTCTTTTAGAACAATCATGAAATAATCTGTGCATATTTTAATGATTTATTTTCTTCTATTACTTCCTCAAACCTCTAAGAACTTTGGGCTGGATGTTTGTTCCTGCCTTTTATCTTAATGTGGTACTTTTGTCTCCTTTTAAATTTTGGTGGACAATAATAGTCTGTCAAGTAATCACGGTTTCATGATTATTGCAACTATTTTACATGAATTGATTGCACATCTGTATTAAAATATAAATCACACATGCATGCACACATTCTATAAAGTACTGATAAACTTCGTGATTACATTTTATAAAGGTTCTGAACTTCAGAAGATATTTATTGCTGCTTTTTATAGATTTTGCTTAGAAAATTTCATTTGTAAAATCAAAGTGATCTCTGTAGTTTTTAAATTACAGTTTAAAACTTTTAAAATCCCCTTAATTATAATTGCCTAATAGCCTGTATTGAGTTTCTGTAAAAAGACAAAAAAGGTTTAACTGTTGACATCTGGTCAGAGTTAACACGTTTATTCAGTCAACACTAGGATGGAGACATCTTAATAAATGACATGCTAAATTCCTACTAGTGCATTTGTTATTATGAATATCCTTAAATATCATTTCTACTTGTTCATATCTGAATATTTGGACAAGGATAAATTATATAATTGCTATGCAGAATAGGAATTACAAAAAGGTATTGTTGACTTGTCTGCGTGATGATCTCAGATCTTGAAGATGTTTCGCTTCTCACCTGAGGATCTTTGTCAATTCTGACTGGAATTTGAGAGCTCCTAATGACTCCTCAGGATGTAGGGGTATTCATAACTATAGACAGCCACAGTTTATAAGCTTGGCTTTCCCATAGTCCAGTCAGACTTTTATAATCAAACCGGTTTATCCCTGCTACCCTGCACCATCATATGAATTATGCAATCATTGTAGTTTTTCAGGACCTGCAGCTTTGTTTTTCTTAAACTTTTCCTAAAGACCTGACCTCTAATTGAAAGTTAGTAATAAATACATTTTTTGTGATGTCCTTTATTGTGATGTCCTATTACCAGTCGTTGGTCAATCGTTGCATTCCAGTGATCTACTAAACAAATACTGCACTCTAAACTGTATCATGTTCTGTTTTTATCCTCGCCTCTGCTGTAGTAAAACCACCATCATGCATGAGATCATCACCACCACACTTCTTCCCCTTTAGAGTGCTAAAATAAATCAGATTTGTGTTGGTATATATCTCATGCCTCGCTGAGTATGTGTAGATTAATGCTTCTGTTCATGTTGTTAGAACAGAATTGTGAGACGCGATGTGTAAACCTTTGTCTGGAATTTGCAAAGCTTTCTTTATATTTTCCCAGCTGGTTTGTTTCCATATTCTAATCCAAGCTGCTACAGTGTAACACAGAAGCCTTTACTAGAGATACTTAATGTATAATACTGTCTGTTTTAGTTGCATCTGCTGCTCTTGTTGAATATGTTATGCCCTCCGGTTACTGGCACCCTTTAGTAAAATGGGGTTTAAAAAAAAGAAAAGAAGATAATAAGGCAATAAACTGGAATCTTGTCTTTAAAACATAAGAAGCTGTAATAGCTGAAACCCTCTTCACAAAAGGCAAAGGTTACTCAGGTTCCGCTGCAAAGCTTTTAAATCGTATTTAAATCAAAACACATCAACATGAAAAGCTCGAACCTTTGGTTATTGTGCCAAATGTTCTTTGCAGCACTTGAATACAATTATTTCCATTTTTTACAGTGATTTATCCTTTTCTCTTGATAAATACTTTTTAGATTTGCTATTAGCGTTCTCTTTTAGGTTTACTAATGCACTTCCATCATCAGCTGACATTACCATTATTGTTAAAAGCAGTTTGTTATCATTGGCACTAAAACAAGGTTTCTGTGTGCACAGAATGCTTTAATGTGGTAGAAGGACAGAGTCTGTAAATCTGCATAATGGAAGGTCTTTTATTGCAAGTGTCATTAGACGTCTCCCTTTGGACAGGAGGGTCTTCTGCATCCAACATCATTATTGAGCGTAGGTCAACTTAGTGTATTGTTTACAAAATTCCAGGCACTCCTTAACAACACTTTGTTTAGATTTAATCTATGTGTTGAAGAAAATGTGATAAATAATAGCAAATAAGGCTTTGGAGGTAAAAACAAACAAATAATAAAACAACTCCTAACTCAACTATTTAATGCTAAATGCTGTTACAGGATTAGTGCATTCCTTTAAAAAACTGCTGTATTAAATCCTATACATTTATTTGTTATCTTTGCATTGTTACATAATTACATAATAAAATATAACAAATCATACCATGAAAACAAATATTCATCTATTAAGCTTTAAGTGCACACATAAATACGTAGACGCCCCATTGGGCGCTGGAGAGCATAACAGCATCGCCGCCATATTGGATGGGTCTTGTAACACTCAGTGCGGTTACATGTGCAGTATCAACTTCTAAGTCGATCTTATTATAATAAGATGGAAGTCTTTATCCTAGTTTACATGCGCTTCAGAAAACTGACCTCTCAAATGAAGGTCATTCCACTCCGGTACAATAGGTGGCGACATTCACCCTTTCATGTCGGCATTTTTCCAGTTAGCTTGTAGAAACAAACGCTGAAGCAGATGGTATTGAAACTACAACACTGCAGCACAGCCTATTTGGTATGTATTGTACTGTTTGATGGTGTTACGTTGTGGCGATGATATTATCAGAAGACCACTTCTGCGGTCTCGTCACTTTCGGAATCGGTTCAGTTCGACTGACCTGTGTACATGCAGAATGAGATTGCTACCGCATTATCTGGGAGTTTCAGCCCAATTAGAACCAGTTCACCTTCAGCCAGACTAACGCGTTTACATGCATTAAACAGGACAATACGTCGGTTTTCTGATGCGCATGTAAACGCACTGACTCTGTTCCAATTAGACAATAAGAAAAAAAACTATCACTTTGGGGTTTTAATTAGGCATGTAGTATTTGATTGAGTAAAAAAACTTTTTATGGGGTTGTACCTAGGGTTGCAACGATTACAAATTTTGATGGTAAGATTATAATCTGAAAAATAATCATGGTTTTACGATTACCACGAATATTTTACATGAATTGATATCTCATCTGTATTAACAGATATAAATCACAAACACATTCTATAAAGTATTGATAAAGTTCATGATTACATTTCCTAAAGGTTTTAAACTCCAGAAGATATTTATTGCTCCTTTTCTTTTGGAGTTTAAAACATTTATAAAATGTAATCATGAACTGTATCTCCTTTTCAGAGATTCTGATTAGAAAAATTCATTTGTAAAATCAAAGTAATCTCTGTCATTTTTAAATTACAGTTTAAAACTTATAAAATACCCTTAATTAGATTTGCCTAACAGCCTGTTTGAGTTTCTGTAAAAAGACAAAACAGTTTACCTGTTGACACCTGGTCAGGGTTAACACGTTTATTCAAGTCAACACTGACCTTCATGAAATAAGATGCTTAATTCCTACTAGTGCAGGTGTTATTATGAATATCCTTAAATATAATTTCTACTTGTTCATATTTGTATTTTCAATATTGACTAGTAAAATATTATTTGGACAAGGATAAATTATATTATTGTTATGTAAAGTAGGAATTACAAAGAGGTGTTGTTGATTAAATGTTAACATGGCATGCCGTACAGGCTTGTTTTAGACAAATACAGGAGGAACGTAGTACAAATGAACCCTTGTGTTACAACTTTTTTTTTCTGCATGCTCTGCGGGGGCGGGTGTGGGGGCTCCAAGTCTATTTTGCCTTGGCCCCCAAATGCCTTGAAACGGCCCTAAGTATGGGACGGAGTTTTGAAACTGATCTAAATTGTATCAAATATATAAATATTACATGCTTATAAGTTATTGCTTTATACAGTTAAAACATCTAGTGGATATAACTACCAACATTTTCCTTTTCAAGCACTTTGTTTTGTTTTCTTGCTTATTATTTGTTTATTTTTCTCTTATCCTCCTGCATCTCCTCTCAATCCTACAGGAAACCTGCTGCCATGCTGCCATTTTTTACTTTTTTCCCGTATAGTTTAGAACTAAGCAGTTCAAACGTATCCACCGCAAAAATAGCAGCGCGCAACTGCGCGAGTGAGGTGAAGTCACCGTGGCGCAGGTTTTGAGCTCCGCTGAGGCAGAGCGCGTCAGACACAATGTAAAGAGAAAGTTCCACAGAATAAGAGTGAACATGAAACGATCGTGTGTTAATTGTTTTTCTTTTGGTGGCGCAACTTTGAGAATGTTGTGGCTGTGCGCAGAACGCAGCTTCCTGTGGCGCATCAACAATCAGCGCTCTCCATCCTCCGCTCAAACGAAGTCCCGCTAGGCTGAGTCCATATAAATGTTATATAGGTTGAAACTGGATTTTTTTTCAGGCTCCCCCTGGGTGGGTCGGTTGAGGGATACTCCGGTGGTTGTTGTCGCTGGTTCTGCTTGTGCTGCGTGCGTCCGTTCCAGTTTCGCTTCTGTTTTTGTCGGGTCGCGCTATTGTTCTGTTTTTTTTTTTTTTTTTTTTAATTGGCGGTGTTGGAGGGTTAACTGCAGCGTTTCACACCGTGGTTAATAGTCAAACCGGTTAATCCCTGCAACCCTAGTTGTACCCTCAGTAGTTTGTACCATAATCCCTGTTCTTTTGGTGGCAGCCTTAGAACCATTGGCTCTTTTCCTTCTCTCAGAGCAGCTAGACTCGACTCTACTGGGTTCTGCTGGTTTTCCATTACAACTGAGAACAGCTCTAGTGGGTAGGCTTGTCATAGTGGCCCAGAGTTTGAAAAGTGATCTGTATGTGAAACAAAAGTAGCATGAGGTTGTCTGTATGCAATACAAACACAACACATTGCAACAATAGGACATGATAGCAATGTTTAACATTCTGCTAGGTCTATGGCTTTTTGTCAGACTCTGAAAATAACTGTGCTTGAAACCACGCTGAAGCAGGTACTAAAAAAGCATGGGAACCTTGTACCCGTGGAAACACCTTAGAACCTGGCCGAACCGAGTCGAGTTGTGCTGATAGGTATTGGTGGAAAAGGCCCAGTAGATTGCCAGCGATCCTTAAAACGATACAATAACTGCTTCTATCAGAATGTATTGTATACATATGTTGTACATTGGTTGGTCCACTCACCAATTTCTAAACAGAATGTTCTGAGCACCCAACACCTGGCATGGTTGTTTAGGTAACTCCTGATTGGACAGACCATCATTTATGTTATTTTGCTCATTGTGTATTGAGGTTAACTTGACATGTATGTGGATCTTTACCCTTTCAACCCAAAGGCAAGTTACAATGCCACAGATTGTTCAAGGTTGTTAAAAGAATTTTGGTTAATGATAAAAGTATTTATGTGGGCAAAATATGGGCAAATCCCTGTGGGGCCACCATGGAAACTGTGGACAAACCCTAGTGGGACCCATACGGCTTGCCCTTATATATTCCATATGGGGCCCACCTAGGTGTGCTGTCTGGGTTTGTTCTTCATTTAATGACATTGTACCTTTAACATTTAGTTCTCAAGACTTGGTAACATAGATCTACCTTGAGGCTCATCTTTTGAATGGATAAGTCCAATTAGTAAAAATGCATCTTTTCCATTGCCTTACTTACGTACTTAGCCCATGGTGCTTCCTCCAATTCTGTCATCTCGTGTTCCTGCTTTCAAAGTTCTTAAAAGTATTGAAAAAATGGCTGTAGGTGAGCTTCGCCACCATAATGTGTGTCCCCGTCTACATTAATCCACCAGACAATGAATAACAGGACAGTCTGCAAATCAGCACATTAGAAGGCCATTTATTGAAAATTCCATTAGACATCTCCATTGGATGAGGATTAGCTGGTCTTCAATAGCATTACTGAGCTTAAGGTCATTAATGTGTAATGCATGCAAAAGTCCTTGATAATATTTCCATTATGGTTTATCAGTTATTTCCAGGAAGTCTCAAGGTTTAATATGAAATAAGAAACTCAACAAACTTTTTGTTTTTAAAGTTTTATATCATCTGTTTCTGCTTTATTAAGGTCTCGGATTGTAATTAGCTTTAGAGACCTTTGGGTCAGTTGTAATTTGTTAGGAAGAGCCAGGTAACGTAATGTTTAACAGTGAACATATGAGAATGACGAGGAACACTGGAGGTCAAGGTGGAGTCTAAAGACAAAGGAAGCTATCAGTGAGAACAGCCCAAAATATTCTAAATTGTTTTATGTATGATCTCTTCAGGGATATTATCTGCTTCACCCTGAAAACCGATAGTATTAATTCTGTTGGTAAGCCTTTTCCATCTGCCAGCCACAAACTCAGCATTAGAGGTTAACACATCAACAGGACCCCTTGTACACCTTAAAAACAAATATATCGGTAAAAACCGTGGTAAAGCCAAAGCGCTTTTGTCAAACTGTTTTGAAGAAAGGTAGAATAATTATTGAATAGAGTGCTTTTCTAATTTAATAAAAGATGAATTAATAATATGTTCATCATGTTTTCCATCCAAAAACTAGAAGACAATATTTCCCCATCCAAGTATACAAAGACTTTCAGTAATGACGGTAAACTCAGAATGCACAATATAATCATCAGGAAGCAGAAGCTGAAGGGTTTTGGTTTCCAAAAGTGGGCTGATCAACTCATCCCTCCCCAGATTGAACCCCCATTAGACCTTTTGCGGGACAATGGTGGCAGAGGATTTAAGTGCCCGCCCTGCAATCGGAAGGTTGCAGGTTCAGTGGGTATTTTCCAATTGCAAGGAACCTCGCCTTGATGCCTTGGTCCCGCTCCGGTTGCCTAGGAGATACGTCATCAGGAACCACCAAGGCGTGTTCAAATAATTTCCAATGTTCATGTGCTCCGTTTGTTAGCCGTTTAGCTAATTCACCAAGGATACACGAGAGGTGCCTTGTTGCCTTCTCTTGGTCAAGAATTTCCCAGAATGCAGCGCAGCATTCCATAACAGATGTGATCAGGAGCAGCAGCAGCTACTCTGGGGGCAAATTTCCAGTTTAAATGTAAGTCAACTAATTGTAGCTATCAGGCGTATATCTAAAATGTTTTTTTAGATCCAAAGCAGTTATCTATGGTTGGTTAGTAGCGTAGTATTTGCAGCTTTGGTGGCTAGCAGGTACTAACTCACTTACACATGTGATTTAACCAATATATTCACAATTAATAAAGTAAAAGGCTTGATATACATCTATATTGAAACTTAAAATTACTATGATGGGCGGGACTTAAACAGAGCGTGTAAGCAGGGGGCGAGCTCTAGCCGGCCGCGGTCACGTGGGGCAAGTCTGTTTCATTTAATTGTTTTCTTTGACCAAGGAAGGACAGTGTCCTTGTAAGCAAGGCGTCTGGCCTGCCAAGGCAAGGCAAGGTTCCTTGAGATTGGAAAACACCCAGTCTGTCGTTGTGTCCTTGGGCAAGACACTTAACCCACATTGCCTGCTGGTGGTGGTTGGAGGGACTGGTGGCGCCGGTGTACGGCAGCCTCACTTCCGCCAGTGCGCCCCAGGGCAGCTGTAGCTATATATATCTCGTCACCACTGGGTGTGAATGTATGGGTGAATGACTGATTGTGTTGTAAAGCACCTTGGGGGGTTCTAGGACTCTGGAAGGCGCTATATTAAATACAGGCCATTTGTACCACCTGGTGTAGAATGATTAATAATTTGCACATTATGGTGAGATGCAACAAAGAGGTCCTCTTCAGGCAAATTACATTTAACACTAAATACACAGTTTATAGCACAAAAAGTCTAAGTTATATCAATAATTTAAAAAAAAAAAAAAAACTTTTTAGTGAGCTTGGTTGGTGATTGACCATAACTGCAAAAATAAGTAAATAAATATATTTAAAAATTGACATTTTGAATCATCAGTAAGTCATCAGAAAAGATCAGCCTCATTTTTAGTTAAATTTTAAACACGGACACACATAAAAATCAGTAGTGTTTGTCTTACCCAGTAATTAGGAAATATAGTGCAAAATCGAAGCTATCATGAGGCTCTATACATGATTACAACTTTGCGCTGCTGCACTTATGTATGCATCATTAGAGGCATGCGGAGACACTGCGTGTGCATCATTTCAGTCAACATAATTGTATGTCATAACTGTAAAGCACATTTTTCCTGCTCTGTAGATGTCACCAGAAGGCACTTAGACATGCCAAATGATTTTTTTTGCTTCACATGTTATTTATTTCTCATTAATCTATTTAGATCATCTATATTTAGGCATACATAATGGCTTATTCACCGTGTAGAAATGACGCACGTGTCAGGCACAGATTTGACGGTGCAGGTGTAATGAAGTGGTTGCGCCTTGTAGGAGATGCAGGAAAAGCACAATCTAGCTTTTTCTGCTTCTTGGCAAACTTTAGAAGCTCAATGTCTGATTTGAACTGGATTAAAAAAAAATGGTTCTGTTTTGAGAGCTGCAGTTTTTCTGGAAATAAACTATGCAGGGTTTACAGGTTGAATTTGTAACTGTTAATGTGTTATCTTTATTTCTACTCCTGTAGATTACTAATGCAGATACAGGTTGAGGGTTTACCTGCAAAGCGTTGCTGCTTGTCCTACACAGGTGTGCTCCTCTAACCACCACTCTGGGCATAGGCGGGTAATCAGCTTTAGGGACCACCAGTCATCGATGTTTAACTCCTTTATTCCCAGTACATCTCCTGGTGATGGAGCGATGGCTGCGATTTCTCCAAGCAACACTCTACTGATGCCCTAGGGGTTATTTGACCCCCAGCTCCAATCCTTTATCCAGCTCTTTGACGACTTTCTGACACCTTGCTCCTGTGCATCACATGTCAGGAGATTAGACCACTATTGTTGAAGAAGATGCAACAATGGGTCAGATTCAGACCAGAACTGGTCACTAAATGGTCAAAAATTGGTATGTAGTGGTCAGATATGGGTGAATAGACATGTAGGCAGCTACTTTTCATACATAAACTTACCAAAATTGCAATGGTAGATGGACAGATTGACTTGGACACAGTTACAGAAGCTAAACCTGAATATTGCAAGCAAGCAGTACTTTTGTGTTCAATTAAGACCTTACGTACGGATGGCCGTTAGGGTCAAAAATCGCTGTGAGTGCAACCTCCAGCAAAACGACAAGCAGATCAGACTCTCTTTCATTACTGGCAGCAAGTGAAGAGGTAAATGTGTAAAACAACGTTTATGAATGGTGAAACTTTTTGTAACCGTTTGTTACGAATCAGTAAATGCATTTTGTCCTCATGGGCTCCCGTAGAAGGAAACATGGCATCCAATATGGCATCGCCCAGAGACTTAGACCCATAGACATCAATACATAGATGCCCCTTTTGGCGCTGGAAAGCGTAACCGCATTGCCGCCATATTGGATGGGTCTCCTCACTATCCAATGTCAATGCAGAATGAGCAACTATGCTCGTTTTTGTGCAGCATACAGTTGCAACAACTGGCGTACTATTGAAAACAGATCACGTGGGATTAGTATTGACTTTTCTAGCCTACCTGATGGGATTATATATTTTAATTTATTTAGTTTAATTATATTTATATTTTAATTATCATGAGTCTGATTTTGTGAAAAAGCTTGATAAAATGTGTTTTTTTTAGTTGGGTAAGCACCTTCCTCAATAGAAATTAATGCGCTGGGGGGAGAATGGAGACCCATCCAAGATGGCGGCCGGCCACTACGGCAGCCCAAATAGGCAGCGCCAGTCCACGAGGCGTCTACGTATATATGTCTATGCTTAGACCCGCTCCTATGTATTTTAGACTTGATTTTTATTGTTATATACCATGAAACCTCCAATTTTTTACAACAACTGGGCATCATTTAACTCATTTTCAACAACATTTCGATGGATTTTCCAGAGATTAATGGTAAAAACTACACATTGTCTCTTTAAAGAAAGGAAGTAAATTTCACATAAGCAATCCAGAGTTTTACCCCTTTTAGGATTTATGTTTGATTTTTTTTAGAAATTTGTAAAATCCTGTGCTGTGATATAATGTAGGCAATATGTCATTTTTATTTTTGCTAAGCCCGCCCCCGTCCTGAAGAGCCCAATGCAATTTGAATCGAGTGCAGCTCAGTAGCCAATAGCGTTAGACATCTGCTTACATACAGATGTCAATCACAGAGCATGCACGGACGTTTGTGAAACACCACAAAGTTATAAAAACCTCTGTGTGGTATGATTGTGGAGCTTAACTGAATCAGGTGCTGTACTGTTGCTGAGCTGCTCTCTCTGTGCTAGTCCACATAAACAAGTCCTGATCCAACAATACTCTCCTCATTTGGTGGCTTCACCACAGGGTGTGAGCTCTTGAAAGAGAATAAAGTCCTTCTTTGAAAGAAAGGGCATATGGAGTCGAGTTAAAAGCAGAATGCCTTGTTCTTTCACTTGTTTGTTGGGCTTACAGTGCACGAATAGAGACAGAAAAGAAAACAGGACTGCAGGACGGGAATTTTTAACGAGGGACTTTTAAGTGGCTGCGCATGATTCTCAAGCTCTTCGTAGATAACTCAAAGAAAAATGCCCCTCCGCAATCCTCCGGGTAACATCGTATGACCGTTCAATTTACATATGTAAAGAGAAGAAAAGAGTTTTCCCATCTCTTTTGAGTTTATCTTCCTTCTCCTGGTTGGCTTTACTTCCTCTATCGTTTCCTATTTTTTTTTCCTTTTTTATCTTCATTCGCTAAGGTGCACAATGTAAGCGATGGCTCCTTCAGCTAGGATTCTAGGGGGGAAATATTAGCAAGCACAGAGTAAGGCTCAGCAGAGGGAAGATTAAATTATCTCCTTTGAAGGTGTGTGCTGGCGCTTGCATGAGACAGAGGCCATTATTAATATGCAGTGACACATGCATACATCCAAAATGATCCCGGACGCTTCGTCATGGATCATAAAATTCCCCAAGGTGCCTTTCGCTCATCGCATACTGAGAGCTGCCACCGCAGCCCGCATGAATCACGGCGATTCTGTCAGGATATACGGTACGGAGTGCAGAAAAACGTGGAAACGAGTCCCGGGTTTTATTAGATCACCCAGACAAAATTATATTCATTAAAAGCAGTTTGACTCCGCGGCGGGCCGCCGTGGCGCTCCATCCACGGTTGACAGGAGGGCCGGTAAACACATTGTGGAGTTTGCGCAGTTTGTGAGAAGGTTAAACGGTTCGTGTAAGCTCGTGTACGTCTGCGGTACGGTGATCTCATGCAGTGATTTGTTGACAGCGGCTCCAAGCTGAACCTTTTGTCCCCCCCAGTTCTTAAAGGAAATGCAGCACATTGCTTTTGACAGCTGTTTGACAGGATAGCATCCTGTTATCTAATCAGCTAAAGATAGGCAATTTAACTGGCTCTTATGAGATAAAACGCTTGTCACACTGCGCCAACAAGACACCACCTGACTAAGATCTCATCTGTCAGCGTCGAGCACCTTGATTGTTGCAGCTCTCTCTATTCATGTGACACAAACTGCCATTAGTTGTACCCACAGGATACTGGTTATGTAACTGGATGTAGGCTTTGGCTACATCAGCCAGAAGTCACACATATCCATGGAGCAAATGGGCATTGACTGTGTAATTGGAATTTCTACTCTTTTTATTCTCTTTTTCTGCCGTCGCCTGGTAGATAGCCCCAAATGAGCTGTCATCCATGATTGATTTTCACATTTCAGGGATGCCTACTTTCACTAAGCACAGACTATTAGAGAACCTCTGTCACGCCTGTGGCATGGAGCGAGCCATTAAGGGTGGAGTGGGAATAGTTTGGTTTCAGTGATCTAAGACTTAATGTGTAATGTACATATTTAGGTTTGAGCAAAGAACGGTTAGTGTTGGGTGGTATACTGTTTGAGCCTTCTTAATGCAACATATGCTATTACCATCAGGCCTAGAAAGGCTTATGATGCCCTAATGTAGTTTAGAGTGTTTCAAAAGATCCTAACTTGTTTTAATCTCACTTTTTTTTACAATAAAGTTGCAATTTATGCAACAAATGAGTAAAACTCCAAGAAAATGTTAATTTTACTGTTAAATTACATGTAAAAATATTCTCTACACCTGCTTTTCCTGGCTTCTGTGATTGTTGTTATGTTTCTTCCACCTTTATGACCCGTGATCAGGCTCTCTACTGAGTCCAGTCAACATAAAAGAGACAGACAGACATAGAAAGAGATGCTTTCTTTTTACTGTAAGCAGTAGAAAGGGATCGTTCAGCACCATGGACAGAGAACGTGCTAAAGCATTAATTGTATGTTTAAATAAGACTTGATTTAGAAAAAAGAAGAAACAAATCAGATTTGTAGATATGATCAAATGATCAGAACAACTAGTTAAAGAAAAATGATTTTCATTGCATCAGGTTACAACGTGCCACCAAAACAAGCATTGCATGACTACAGGATAGCATTCATGCATGTGAGCCTCTAAGCTGTGCTGAATTTAAAAGTGTAGTTTTTACAAGAATTTAGTGAAACAGATGAAGTGACTCTGTTTCCAAACAAGCATCAACATATTAGTAGATGGACTAAAAGCATGTATTGCTATAGAGGAACTAATGCAGCTGCAAGAATGACAGCAGAGGAAGATTTTACAGGAGGTACACTATTTATACACAAAACTGACTAAAATTCCAACTTATTTGCATATTCTGAGGGCTAAATTTGCTGCAGTTCTGTATTCGAAGATGCTGTTTTCATATTCAAGGGTAGCATTCTTGTAAGGACTCGTCATATCGTGTCCATGACGCTCAGGTTCTCCCACGACACTAAGACGAGATGTTAGGGGTTGTAGTCTAGCCTTATTTCTGCACCTACCTCAGGCGTATGTCCTGTCACCTAGTAACCATGACAGCATTAAACAGAAGTCGGAAATACACTTGGCATCAACACATGAAGAAATAAGAGAGCCTGCTTGATTACGAGATTTTTACCATTTTTTTTACCAAAAAAAAAAAAAAAAATATATATATATATATATATATATTTAGACAACTACGCAAACAAAAGAGGCCTAACAGCACAACTTATTTCATTTTTATTTACAACCACTTATTAAAGCAGCATTCCGGAACTTTGCGTTTTAAACTCGCATTATGTCCGCCAAAATGCGCATTCAAGACGCGCGTTTTGGCAGACATAATGCTCGCTTTTAGAAAACGTGAGTTTTTGCCCCCTTTGGCGTCAAAACGCGCGTTCAGGACCCCCCAACACTATCACAGGTACGAAAATGATCATAATAGATAACACTATGATGCAAAAACTTTACAAAAAAGTATAATTTTAGGATGAAAAAATTAGCGGAGTATTGTGGCCAATTTCCTAAATCGATTCGATTTCGATTCATAAGGCTCTGAATCGATTAATCACGATTCGATTCAATTCAGTCTGGTCTTAAATATTAATCATTTTTGGACAGGACCATATAGCATTGTCGCTACTGCGTGTTTCTCTTGATATGTGCATTTAGTGTCTTTTTACGTTCTTTTTATTTAACGGCTTATTGTTGGAACTTTGGTGTTGAGGTAGAAAACGACGTTTCTATCGTTTAGGCAAGCTTCTTCTTCCCATTAAGTAGATGTGCAATTTGTATATATTGGTACACATTAAGCATGTTTTTGGAATGAATTTGTACCTGGAAGTGCCTGCAGATCTGGTCCCAGGTCAGTCTGGTTCAAGGGGAAAAATCGATCTTAGGCCTAATGAATCGATTTTGCAAACTTTATATAAAATCGATCCAAAATCGATTAAATCGATTTTTTTTTACCTAGCCCTAATATTAACATACTTACATGTAAAATGGTTTTTGCCTCTTGCTTTGTCTGCCATCATCACAAGAATACGGTCCGCAATATATACTGGGATATCCTTTACCAGAAACTATATGCATTTTGAGTATCCTTCAAATCTGGACAGCTTTGTGTCTTCGCTGTGATATAATCAATCAGACATAAAAAATCAGAAGGTTGCAGCTCCTACATTTGCACACAGTCTCTAATCTTCAATACTCCAGTATACCATAGTTCTGTAATGCCACCCAAATCTAATACATTTTTTTAAACTTTTGTGATCCAGGAGTTGACTCTCACATGTTCTCAAGTGGAAGTTACACCTTTAAATGAGTCAGAAATGTCAATGATATGTTTGAGGTGTCTGCATTTAACATGACCTATGACCTAATGTAACCTAAGAAGCAAAATGCTAATTCCTGATTTAATGAGAGGCTTGGCTTTCAATATGTAATTTGTAATTTCTTTTTATTAGTTGGGTTGATTGGGTTCTTATGAAGGTCTCATTGATATATTTTCATTTTTTCACTCGTTTTAGTAGCTTGTAGGAGCCATTTGGGGTAACTCTGTTGTTTTTGCTCTAACTGATGAGGCAGAAATTTGCTTCACAGTCATAGTGGGATGATTTCCTGATGGAAATCAGTTGGTCTCTGTTGAGTCCAGCATAGCTGAAACAAAATAATTACTGTTTGTCAAGTGAGACTGATTGGTGGGGGAAATAGCAGTAGTTTGGGAGTTTAGATCAAAATTCCACAGAATTCCAGTTATGGAGTCGATTTTAATTTCCTCTTATAAAATCTTCTTTGGCGTTTAATCACCAAGTTCAAAAAGTTGGAATTTTAACCCAAGTACCCAACCCCTTTTAAAATAGAAAACAGATAGGAATAAATACATCAAAATTTAGAAAAATAAAATAAAGAAGTAAAATAATTTTTGATATATGTACGGATAGGATGTCAAACTTGAATAGATGACTCAAAAAGCAAATTTGCAGATGCTTGAAATGGGCCCAGCGTCACCACGGGTTCTTAAGGGTCAAAAAGTGTTGAATATACAGACTTATCAGTAAATAAGTGATGCAAATTTTCGATTTACCAGTTCCTAAACATACCTTTACTTCTGCATGCATCCAATAACAAACCTCCCTTATGACCATTCCTAAGCCTGGACACTGAATGACTCACTGTGTGCTTCTTTGGATGTTTAATCAGGGCAAACACTCTTAACTCACTTACAGCGTGAAATGGAGTGCATCCAAAAAATATGAGTCTTTATGGCAGATAGACTCTATTCAAAATGTGCCTCAGCATGCATAGAACAGTGTGTGTGTGTGTGTGAGTGTGTGTGTGTGTGTGTGTGTGTGTGCGTGCGCGTGTGCGTGTGTGTGTGTGTGTGTGTGTGGACAAAGATTTAGAGCAACAGGGTGACAAGGCACAATCAGGCACAGTTTACTGTGTGTGAAACGACTAGAACAGACACGCTCCTCCCTTGCGGTGGGTTTAGTGGTTTTTAGCTCGCCCAGGGCTAACTGGTAATAGCCTTGCATATGTTGCAATCAAGACATGTGTTCCTCATCTTGAACAGCTGCACTTATTGTTTGGATTTGTGGGCAGTTGATGAAAAAAAATAGTTTACTGCAACTGGTAAAGATTATTGTTTTGTTTTAATGCCTCCACCAAATGAGGGATAGCTGAATGTAAGTAAATCGAAAGATGGACGAGTAGCAAAATTGAAAACAGTAACAGTAATAATAATAATAATACAATTAATAATAATACAAAAATAAATAATAATAATAAAATTATCATTAATAATAATAATAATAATAATAATAATATAAAATTAATAATAATACTATTAATATTAACAATAATAATAATAATAATAATAATAATAATTAAGAATGCATTTCATTTATAAGCACCTTTCAAGAAACACAAGAACACTTTACTGCAACAAAACAATAAACAACAAACAAATATGTTTGTTTCTGTTGACAAGGTGTGGGACTGAAAGGTATAACTCTAGTTTTGTTCCTGCTGCTGTGACCATTTCCTTAATAATCTATAACTAGTCACTCATGTTTGTTAAATGGGTGTTCCACCCAAAATTGAAATTTTGTCTGTTGACATATTTGCCAGAATTAGATAAGTGGGACAAACTATTTTTAACCAGCCCGGTCATTCTCCTGACCCGGTTGTACTCCTTTAGCTTTAGCTTAGCATAAATCACAGTAAGTGAATGGCTCCAACTAGCATTGTGAGTAAAAAAGTCCTTAAAATCACTCAGTAGTGATCCCAATTCTGCTTGGTGACCTAAATAATCACACTGACTGCAAGTGAAAATAATTAGTAACATAAAGGAATCACAGGCGCTGTTTTAGACTTGGGACTACTTTATGACTTTATATTTTATTAACTCATTCACTGCCATTGACGACTAAAATCGTCTTTTCCATTTTTTTACGGAACGAGCCCCCGCACCATGAGAACAAACATCACGTGTCTAAAGCGGATCTTCATCCGTGTATGTCACACATCTCGTGATCAGGAAGCGGAAAATCAATGGATTACGAATTTGTTTTGGGACGCTGCTGTGAAAAAAGCAATGCGCCGAACCGGAAATGCTTCTGGAGCGGCAGTTGGGCACCAGATTGTGAACGAACAGATAACTCTAGAAATACGGCGATTCTTCCTGATGTAAGAAGTGAGTCTACTCTTTCTTTTGGCAGTTTTGGCGTTTATATGATCATAGAGCACAATGTTCTGTGACTCTTCAAAAAACAGTAAAAGCGCTCAAAAACGCTGGCAGTCAGGGGCTTTCTGATCAGAAAACAGCTGGCAGTGAATGAGTTAATGAGATAGTGGTCTCTTGTTTTGACAGTCTATTGTCAAGCACAGAGTTAGTCATGCTGCGTGATCACCTTAAAGGGATTCTATGCAGTTTTGGCTTGTTTTTAGCACCCCCTAGTGTCCGGTAGTGAAAGCAAAAGTGAAACTTATCTCCTCTCTGTGTGTTCGTCTTTTTAACACTTTAATCTAACTGTTGAAATGTCTTCTCAGCCTTCATTAGTGTCTACAGGAGCAGTTCATCACTAAATCAAACAAATCAGCTGTGTTCATGATCGGAAACATGCAGGAAGAGGACTGCAGCGCCAGCATGTCAGCTCCACTGGAGCGCCACTCTGAAGTTGCAAGTGTGGTATTCTGAGAGGGTGGTGGGGGTCTGAGTGACATTTCATTAACCCTGCAAAGGGTCATTTTAGCACATACTGGCTCAAGAACATGATTTAAAAATACGAAAAAGTTGCATACTATGGCTTTATTGTTGCCTGATGTTTTAGTTCCTTTTGCTTATTTCTGTTTTTGCTTTTATTAATGGTGGATTTATTTAGTGTTGTGCAGTTGGTGTGTGAAAGAGGTATCTGCTCTCATGGTAAATCAGATCTACCCACGGGTACAAATAACGTAACCTTGACCTGTCCCTTTCCTGTCCTCTTGAACCCTGGCCACTTTGGACACAACGCTACACAACCTGAGCATGAATCTGGTTCTGCTAGAGTTTTTTTTCTGTTGAAAGAGAGTTTTTCTTCCCACTGTCGCCCCAAAGTTCTGGATATACTTAGAATGGGGGATTGTGATGAAGTAGAGATTTGGTGCAATCTGCTAGTTTCCGTATATTTGGCAGCTTTGAACTCACTGGTCTTTTATAATCGACTGGATCTGATTACATTGCAACTAGATTTCAAGGGATATTCCACCCAAAATTGAAATTTTGCCTGTTGACATTTTTCCCAGAGTTAGATAAGTGGGAAAAAGCATTTTGTAACCAGCGCAGTAATTCTCCTGATCTGGCAGCAGTCCATCTGCTTTAGCTTAGCATAAACAATGGAAGTGAATGGCAGGTACTAGCATGCTAGTACTTGCCATTCACTTCCATTGTTTATGCTAAGCTAAAGCTAAACTAAAGCAGATGAACTGCTGCCAGATCAGGAGAATTACTGTGCTTGTTACAAAATGCTTTTTCCCACTTATCTAACTCTGGGAAATATGTCAACAGGCAAAATTTCAATTTTGGGTGGAATATCCCTTTAAAGGCATAAACACAACTGACTTTACATATAGACCTATAGACCTGTTCTCATAGCAATCATTGCTTTTTAAAAATGACTATTGTTTCAAATTTACACCATGTATGTAAAATTAATTAGAAAAAGTTGAAATAATAGAATTTGTTTACATGCACATTACTAATTAACCTTAATCGCTAAATAAGAAAACATTTCAATTATAGTTTTTGTACACCGTATTTGCAGCATCAGTTTTCTATATTTCAATTTACATGATAATTACTTTCTTATATTATGGCCTTCTAAACTGTTTTGAAACTTTTGTTTAAACAAAACTATATTTTTCTTCATTAAAATAAAACTTTCGTTGTTCCACGCACTACCCTTTATAAATTTTCATTAAAGGGCATTCTGTTGAAGATGACACAGAAACTCTTGCCGGTTCCACGTAGTAGAATGTATTGTCTCTTTCTTCTAATTTAAACGCTTATAAAAACATTTTAGTTGGAAGATGTTTCTAATTAATCTCAGGTTTAATCATGTCTATGCATTTAAACATATGCCTTATTGTGTTTCACAACCATTATCTTGCAAATTGATGCTTGCATGAAGATGAGAACATTTACTAGTTTTGCATAATAGTCTCCTCTACAATGTTGCCGGGTCTTTATTCCACTATTTATGAGTATATTTAGCATTTATCCCTCATCAATTGGTGCATAATAAACCAAACATGAATTTTTCATGTGAATATTTTCTCAAATGCCATGCAGTTGGTATTTTTTTCCCCAATTCTGGCCAAAATTTAGATTACAAATAGCTCATTAGAAAGCAGGATGTTGGCTCAGAGTTTTTAACATATTTTTTTTATAGAAGTCCAATCACCCACAACTATCCTCAGCAACACGCTACTAGGGCATATAATTACAAAATTTTGAAAAGCCAAACTAAACCACTCACGGAAAGACAAGCAAACCAGCTCCAAAATATTTCAACAAGGGTAATTAAAAGTGTTTTTTAAATATCAGCTGCAAGCCAAAAATCCTACTTTTGATAGGAACAGAAAAAACATAAAGAAGCTCTAGTGAAGATAAACAATTCTCCTGGTTCTTGTCTTATTAAGGTACAAAAAAACATGCAGCTGGCTCTGCAGCATGCATCATGGATACAGGTATCCATATGTGTCCAAACATTCCCAGTAAATCCACACATTAATATAAAGCAGCCTACTGGTGTGGACAAGCAGAGCCTGTACAGCATGGCCTTTAACCTCCAGAGATGTAAAATATTCATATGATTCCTGTTCTAGGCTGCTTGTTTCATACAGCCTTGTGGGTCCCTGCGCTGGCCTCCGGGACAAGGTCCCATATTATAAATGCAAGAGCAGAGGTCACCGACAACAAATCAGAGCACAGTGTTGCCAGCGGGGACCCTAAGGGTCCACTTTAATGATAACCGAGTCCTAGTTGGAGGCAACAAAACAAAACTGGCTCTTGGATAGGTGTGGAAGAGAAGATGCTCTCTCTGTAAAGCAACAATGCATTTAAAGCCATACGATGCAACTTTTTCATATTTTTAAATCATTTTCTTGAGCCAGTATGTGCTAAAATGATCCTTTATAGGATTATTGAAATGTCACTCAGACCCCCACCGCCCTCTCAGAATACCGCACTTGCAACTTCAGAGTGGCAAAGCCAAATTCAGCTTACATACCTGGTGCTGCATTCTGCTTCCAGCATGTTTCCTGCATGTTTTAGATCATGAACACAGCTGATTGGTTTGATTTAGTGATGAACCGCTCCTGTAGACACTAATGAAGGCTGAGGAGACATTTCAGCAGTTAGATTAAGGTGTTAAAAAGACGAACGCACAGCGAGGTGATACGTTTTGCTTTCGCTAACGAACAGTAGGAGGTGCTAAAAGCAAGTAAACTGCCAAGTGTGCCTTTAAAATAACACTCCCCAACTTTTTCACCTTAAAATAATGTTGTTTGTAAAGTTTTTGCAGCATACTATCATCTATTACGTTGATTTTTCATACCTGTGATAGTGTTAAGGAGTCCTACGTCTGTTTACTGCACTGTACAGTTTTTGAGTGGTGGGCTGCCGCAGAAAGTACTCATTGCGTGTTGCTTTACGGCAGAATATGGCAAGCCAAAGGGATAAAAAACCACACGTTCTAAATGCGCCTTATGTCCGCCAAAATGCGTGTCTTGAACGCGCGTTTTGACACCAAAGGGGGCAAGAAACTGTGTGTTCTAAAAGCGAATGTTTTGAACGCACACTTTTTTAATCCCTTTGGCTTGCCCTAGTAGTATAATCCGCAATGGCAATGGCAGATCACCAGAGAAAGCTAGAAATCAGAGCAAAGACCAGAGTTATTATTGGGAGGTCTTTTCCTCGCTGGAGAGCTCTTTTAGAAAGAACAGCATTAACTACGGACTCTGACCTAGCCATGCTGCTAATGGCTAGGTAAGTAATAAATGATTTCACCAGGGTTATTGTGTTTGGTCGGGCATAAAGTTGTTATACAGTCCTGATAAAACTATTTATTCAATGTGTGGAGGTGGAAAAGTTTTCATTGTTTTGCCTGACATTAGGAATGTTTGATTTTAAAAAGTTAGATTTTAAAATTTGATTTGACGACAGTGACGTTACGCAGCAAGCCTTGAGAGGGCGACAGAGAGCATATATCTGCAAAGTTCAGGAATGTGGCTTTAAGGCTTTAGCTTCATTGTTTCTGATGTGGTTGGAAGCTTGAAGCTTATTTGCAGCACACATCAAAGAAAAACTTTGAAATGACTTTAGCGCTGAGAGAGTAATGGAATGAAATGAGCTTTAATGAATCAAAATGAATAAAATGAGAAAATCTGCAGGTATTCTTTTCAGAAAGAAAAAAAAATAACATGGTAAAAACTTGGTACTGAATTTCTAGATTCTTTAACATTTGCTGTAATATGCAAAACAAAAGTTGCATATCTGATTATTGCTTTGGTCATTAGTTATAACTGCACATGTCCACAAGATACACAAGAAACAGAAATGGTGGCAGGTGATGTGAATAAAGCTGATTTTTACTGAATGCAGTTTGGAATGCAAGTGGGACACGTTACCCAGAAGGGTCAAAACCATTTCAGAGTATCTACATCAACAACCTAAGTCTTCACCAACCATTAACCTAAATTTGGAGTTAAATATTAAAAGGATCTAAATAGAAAAAGCCAATTCTCCTACAGGAATATTGTCCGCTCTGTCAAGAATTGAACGGTTCCACCTGCTGTAATCCATCTTTAACACAAATGAACACTTTACATATTCTGTCACTTTTTACAAGAACTATCACAAGTAGAAGAGTGATTACCACGCTCACGTCCCATGCTCCTGGACTGATGGGCCTCCTGAAGCTCCTCTTCTCGGCGTGAGGACCGCAGCTTCTGGCTGGTGAGGCGACATTACAGGTTGCTCTGCTTTGACGGGTATCTATAGATGCCATTGACTTTAAATTAAAGTGGGTTGTGAGGTGATCAATCATAACACCGCTCCCTCGACGTTGCTACAGTGTGATGCATGGTCCTCCCTTTCTGGTGCTCTGAGACCAGAGTTACATTACCCCTCTGCTCCTTCTCCTTCCACCATGCTGTCCTCCCTTTCTCCACACTGCCCAGACCTCCTATTTTACACTCCATGGAGCACCAATGTGTTTTTTATTTATTTATATATTTTTTCTATCCAATACTTCTCATGCTTCCAAGATGTTGCACTTTTTCCTCTGGAGGAAAGCAAGAAGTGTGCTGTATGTCAGGGTGGAAGTTATTTTCTCTGCTCAGGTCAGGTAAAACCTCCCCATCGCAGCACGTTAGTGTACCAAACATTTCACTTCATGTTCAAATTGAACTGGCTGTCAGTGTTTGTGACTAAGGGCTCATACGGGCCTTGGATACTGTTGCTATGCTCCCCAGCTCTGGAGAGCGAGGGACACTGTGCTCCCTTTGAGCGCTGTTGATGAGGCTGATTGAAGGACCTTGTCATAAGACAATTAGCACATTAAATCACACATAGTTCATGTTAATACTGCCACTGTAAATGCACTCTGTGCACAATGAAATTCATCAAACACGTTTGGCAACCTGTCTTATGTCTCTGTGCTTTAATGGAACTTAAGTGTAACGTTCAAGGCTTTTGGAGGATTTTTAGGTGTTAAGAAGGGCAGCAAAGAAGCCAATTTGTTTCAAGAAAAACATCAATGAATGCAAATAAACCAGAGATTGGACTGATGAGGGTAAAAGTCTTCTTCGCTGATAAGTCACCTTTCTAATTATTTGTGGCATCCTAAAAAATGAAGTCTTGAGAAGAAAAGGTGAGGCTCCCATTAATTCTGTGTCCTGCCAACATCCTGGGGCCATTCACATGTTGGGTTACCACTCAGCTAAGAGGGTTGGCTCACTCAGTTTAGCCTCAGAACAGCAACAAATTAACAATCCATGAACAGTTTGCTGATGAACAATGTCATTTCCATCATGCACTATGAAGCTGAAGTAAAGACAAGTTTAATGTTATTGAGAACTTGAGGTGAGAGGACAAACAAAAACCCAAACTCCAAGCATCGATTGTGTAAGAATGGCCTACAGTCAGGATTTGACCCAGAAGTTGAATGAAAAGTAAAACCAACGCTTCAGATATTGACGTTTTGTGCAAACTTGATGTAATTGTCACACAGAAGCCTCTTAAACTTTAAAAATGTTTTTAAATTAAACTTCTGGAATCTAAACAATTATATGGCAACAAATATCTACAAGCACAAACACACTTTGTGAAAATGAATAGTTGTGCTATTCTCAAAACATTCGGCCATGGCTGTACTAATATTTCAGGCCATTCACAAAGAAATGGTTACTAATAGGGATGTGTATGGAGTTTATGCCACAAAGTCCCTTTTTGATGCTTCCTGACTTTTTAGCCAGCTGAATCATGTCCGGGTTGCAGCAACGTTTGTATTCTCTAATGCATTTTGCAATTGTTGCAGAACCTGCCAAGCATAACCATCAACAGGATCATTCAAGGCATATTTAAGATGCCACATTCAAATAAAGACAAAGGTTTTAAATAGTAAGTGTTCACCTACATTCAATATGAAGGTAAAATAACAAGCTTCTGCTCTGGTTTGATAGCTTTTTACTAGCCAAAGTTAGCAGTGTTGAAGCAACACTAACAGTGTTGTAAGGTTAACATCATGAATCCTTTTCGTTTCTGAAATGATAACTCTCTGCTAATGTTGTTAGCATTGCTTCAATTCAGTTTATTTATATAGCGCCAAATCACAAGAGGCACTTCACAAAGTAAACATTCCAATACAGTATAGTTCATTAAGCCAATCAGTAAAAAACGTTCCTATATAAGGAACCCAGCAGATTGCATCGAGTCACTGACTAGCGTCAGTGTCGTTTCAGCAATCCTTGTACTAAACAAGCATGTAGCGACAGTGGAGAGGAAAACTCCCTTTAAACAGGAAGAAACCTCCAGAGGATCCTGGCTCAGTATGAGCAGCCATCCACCACGACTCACTGGGGGTTGAGAAGACAGAGCAGGCACATGCACACCTCCATACCCACACACACACACGCTTCCTCAGTAAAGAGCTAGCATGTATCATTTAGAAACCCAAAGCAGAAGCTTGTTAGCTTACCTGTATAGTTATGAATGTAGGCAGACACATACAATTTAAAATCTTTGTGTGAATTTGATTGTGTACATTGTTGATCGTTATCCTTGGACTGTAGCCTATAAGCTATATGCCTATAGACATATGTATAGCTTATATATAGCCTATAGCCTCTATATAGCCTATAGGCTATATGCCACGAACCCCTGGTTTGACACTTCCTGAATTTAGCCAGCTGATTCATTTTTGGGTCACAGCGTTTTAATTCTACTGCGGTGAGGATAGCGGTCAACAGGATAATCCAGGCCAAATTTAAGATGCCGCATTCAAATAAAGACAAAGGTTTTAAATAGTAAGTCTCCACAAAACATTTATTACCCCTACTTTAAATTAAAATCTAAATGTTTTCATGACATTAATCAATAGGGGGTGGGGATTTCAAGCCTTAAGAACACAGATTTTTTTTACTTTGAAATTAAAGGCTATTTACTGTGTTTAGTGCATTACATTCAGTTATATGTGGTATTATGTTTGTTCCTTGAAAATCATAAAAAATATTGTTATTGTAATATTTTTTCATCACCATATAAGGGCATATTGATGACAATCTTGTTTATGTGACAGGAACTGATGTTTTATTGATTTTTTTAAGGGGTTTCCTTTGTTGCTGTGGAATATTTTAGCTACTTACTTTTCGCAACTTTATTTCATGGCCAAAAAATAATTATTGGCAAAGGATTATGGGTAAAGTTGGGAAAAAGAATTCAACCTTCATGTCTCTGCAGCTACAAATTCTAATAATTTTCCACATTATGCTCAATTAGTTCCAGCCTCATTAGTGGGGATGTAGCTTTATATAAAGTGTAAATGGTGGAGTTACTCTATCATAATGTAACTGATGCAGGTTTAGCTGGACATCCTTGCAAGGGCGAGCCTGGAAGCATTCCATAAGAAAGAAACATAGTTTATACACATTTCATTACTCCAGTTCCTTAAAAGTTTTAGTAATAATTTACTGCAAGGTTCTATTTTACCGTGAAGTTCTCATTTGTTTTTCTAAATCAGTCTAAAACAGACAGATGCACACATAAATACATTTTTCCTCTATTGTGACTTTAATTGTGTTGGTTTTATTTTTGTGTTGTCAAGATGCGTTTTGTTTATGTGTTCCTGATTAGTCTTTTTTTTTAAGAATCAGCGCACAATCAGAGGATCCTTCTCTCTGCATGAAGTCCCATTTGGTATTTAGTTCACAGCAAGATGTTTAAGATGTGGATGTAACACAATATGGCTGTGTAGGTGCATCATTTATCATGTCAATGCAATAATTAGTCAATTATCATCAATCAAACAATCAAAACACAAGAATGCATGTGACTGCAACAACTCTAATAATAATAATATTTCATATACATTCTTACTATATCACTGTTAAGGAATCATAAATAAGTTGAATCTTGGTCCAACAACATGTTTTAGTTGCCATTCCAAATGGTGTGAGGACATAATTTGAACGTATTGAATCAGTCGGGTTACTTTTCACCAGAGTTCATTGAGCTGATAATATCACGCATTAGCCACATTAAACACAAATGGCACCAGTCCTGGTTTTGTGATCAGAGCATTTCTTTTTGTAAACTTATTTTTCTGTAATTCCTTCCCATGAAAATTCTAATAAAAGACAAAGTAACAGCCCAAGAGAACAGAACATCTCTAGTTAGCTGTTGAAAATAAATAATTATAAAAAAAACAACTACCAGTGGTATCTCACAGAAGAAACTATCTTCACTTAAAGGAGTCATCACCTGAAATTTTCACTTTTCCACTTGAAAAAATGTCTATAATGGCTTCCTAATGATTTTTCACTGGCTGAGAAGCCAATATTTAACATTAACATGTTTGTTTACTCTTGCCTTCTTCAACCAGCTCACATGCACCCCACGAGCACTCCAAAACGAGAACTTGAGCTCTGGCCTATATGCTGACACAAAGGCCAGATATAACCAAATATGAGCCAGCAGCGAACAAACCAGCACAACAAAGCTCATTTCATAACGTGAAACGCATAAATTATGTCTTACCGTTGCTGATCCGTGTTACTCGTGAGTAATCAAAATACAAAGAGGTTTGATAGGTTGTTTAAAACTCAAAAATCTCACTCAGTATCTGACTGACTGAAGTGACTAGCCATCCTGATTCAGGTTGTCTCCAAAGTCTGACCAGCTATAAATGATTACTCTCTGAAAGTCTTAAAAAATGTATTAAAGGGATACTTTGCAACCTTTTCATATTTTTTAATCATGTTCTTGAGCCAGTATGTGCTAAAATGACTCTTTCCAGGGTTAATGAATGTCACTCACCCACCGCCCTCTGTGGTCAGAATACCGCATTTTTGAGTTTTAAACAACACCAGCAAACACAAATGGCTATAACTCAGCCAGTTATAGAGCCACTGAGCTCTGATTTACCAGCGAAAAGAAGTCAACAATCAGTGGTTCTGTGTACCCATAAACAACCTATCAAACCTCTTTGCATTTTGATTACTCACCACCACTTTATCGCCTCATTTGCCTCTAAAAACCAAGACGTGTCCGGTTTCTGTTGTTTACTGCTTCAGTGGCAGTCTTGTCCTTTCCGTCAGCACAGTTTTTTGTTGTTGTTGTGGTTTTGGACAGAGCTCACGTTGCTGCTGCACTGCTGCAGCAGATGCTTCTGTAAATTACAGTGTTTTTTCCTTTGCGGTTGAGAGCATTTTGCTGCTGGGACAGAGTTCATAATGGACAATGTGCTTTGCATGTTTGTTCTGAGATGAGCACAAACTAATGACTGATGAAAAGAAACCTCTTTCTGTTCTAGAAAGTTTATTTCTTGCTATTGAAGATGAAAACATAACTGAGATGTCTTATTGAGTGATGGTTAGGATGCAACGGCCAACACAGAAGAAGGTGGTGGAGAAACTTCAGGTTCCTTCTGAATTGAAACTTCCAGTGAAGTCAAATTCATAATAAAAACTTTAAACAGGTCAGACACTCGAAAAAGAAAATCTATTTGCCCGTCTGTGAAAATGTTATTGCTTCAATTGTCAGTGGTTCCCTAAAGCCTTGACCGGACAAAGAAACTGACAGGATGTTCCTGTAAAAGGCCTCCCTCCTGCACCGCTAGCTGTTTGACCTTTCTGCTGATGTAGCACGTCCTTGTGGACGGTGCTCTCTGCTCCAACGCATAGCCAGAGCGGGCCTTCCCTTTGCTCTCCAGCCCGTTCATTCAGCAAGAAGAAATTACATTTTCCAATTGTCTGCAGCGAGATGATGGAAGTACATCGGAGCAAACAGAAGTGTGGAGAAACACAATCAGAGGAGAGCAAAGCTCACAAACTTGCCATCAAAGTGAATTCTATTGAAATTGCATTTTCAAAGACCGGTTGGAGACTTTTGACCCTTTGACTTTGTTATTTTTAGGTGATATTTTAAGTAAGAATGTCAAATTATGAGATTAATCGAGATTAATTAATCACAGCCAGATTTAGTGCATTATTTTTTTAATCGAGTTAATCTCATTTTTAATCTATAAATTTACTGGGACTTTTCTAGCCTACCTGTTGGGATTTTTTATTTTATTTGATATAATTATTAGGGGTTGGAATTTAACGCGTTAATTATGATTAAAGCCTGGGACACACAGGAGCCAGACGCGCTGCGCCACGGAAGCGCCGCGGTTTTGGGAAGTCAAATGGTCACACAGGAAGTGCCGCGCCGCTGAACGCTTCTTGGAAAGTCACGCGATAGTCACAACATCACGCGTCGTAACGTCTGTTGTAAAGTACTCCACATTGTTGTTAACAGCCGCTCCACGGCACGCCGCGGCGCTTGAAATAGAACTGGCGCCTATCTTCAGCGGACCAGCGCTCCCCGTGTAGCCACTCTTATGCCTTCTAATGGCTTCTTTTTAAAATGCCGGCGCGGACGTGATGCGGCGCGGCTGTCTGCTGTGTGTCCCAGGATTAATTAATTTGAAAAAAATAACACGTTAAAAAAAATTAACACATTTAACCCTTTAAGCTCAAGGGTCCCCCAAATTGGGGGATGTTGAATTTTAGCAGCAAAATCCATGCCCTAAATATTAATTTAGTCAAGCTGCACCTCTAAAGAAAGCTCAGAACCTTTTTTATTTGCTCCAAACACAACTAAACCTACAATCAGATGAGTGATCAGAAATCCCTCTTCATGTTTTTGACTTCATTTCTGTCTCTAATGATGCTAAATCAAATCAAATTGAACAGACATTCTATCAACCCATTATTATTAATATTATTATTATTATTGTTATTATTATTATTGTTATTATTATTATTATTATTATTATTATTATTATTATTATTATTATTATTATACTTAAAACAGTATTGAACTTTTAGATCTGTCTTATTTTTGCCAGTGATATACATATATATTTTTTCTCCTGTTTTAAATTGAAATACAATTAAAAAAATTTTTTTAGAAATTAAAAGAGCTTGTGTTTACAATAATAATGTCAATGACTATTATTTAATTCTGTCTCATTATTTTTCATTTTAAAAAATTGCTTTCGGGGAATATTTTCTTGAACGATTAAAATGCGATTAATCAAGATTAATTAATTACAAAGCTTCTAATTAATTAGATTATTTTTTGTAATCGAGTCCCACCCCTAATAATTATATATAACTATTGTGCCATACCACATGATTTTGTGAAAAAGCATAATATTTTGTGATAAAGTGTCAGTTTTGATATGCTAACTTACAGCACTGTAATAACAGGTCTATTTTAATTTCAGACAAATGTTTTAGTAACAAGTTCTAGGATCACTATTTGCATTACTCAAAAAAAGTGTTCCTTGATATGTTAACTTAGATTATTCTATATGGACCTGATGTTTTATTTTGAAATTCTAATTATTCGAGACTGACAAAAGAGCACAGTATTATTCCTCCTTGGTGATGTAAAAAGAAAGTTTAGTCTGTTAAACAATAAATTACTTTATAAAGCCAGTTTTTTGTTATATATTAATACTTTAGTCTGCTACAATAATGTAATGAATTTAAATAAAAATACATCAAAATTAGGGATTTTCTCAGCCATTAGTAGGTCAGATTAAAAAAGAGATTAATTAATTATAATCTAAAAAAATGTTAATCTCATGACAACACAAATTTTAAGATACTAGTTGTTTGTCATATGTGTTTGTTTCTCTATTTTCCTGGAGGCTAATTGCAGCTTTAATTGGAGTACATACAAACAAATAAAGTTAAAAATATCTTAAATGTGCAGCAAATCTCTGCAGGGAGGCTGTTCTCCCAGGAATATCATGTTGTAAACAGAGGGGAAAAAAGGAATATTAAATTAAAAAAGGGACATGATTTGCCTTTATTGGCTGTTTTTGGGAGTGCTAAAATCCTGCAGGTGTTCAACAATTTTGAAAAGTAAATGTTTTACCTTCGGGGACCAGGCTCCATGCTGCTGGAAATTGCTTTTCATTTTGTCATCTCATTGTTGGCTTTTCCTCTTTTATTTGATTTTTTCTTTTTGAGCTGTACAGTAAAGCGTGCCAAAGCTGATTTTGCAAATTACCTTCCGAGCCATTTGTTTTGCTGTGATTTGAAAACATCAACAAAATCAGAAAAAGGCACAGTTACCCAGTTTTAGGAACAACTTTCTACATTGTTGCCTTTCCTAAAGTACAGAATCAGAGAGTATATTTTATTGTAATAATAACTCGCTGACTGTTAGTCTCATGTCACAAGTGAAATGAACTTGTGGACATAGTGGTAATTTGAAGTAGTAGTAAACTTAATACACATTTCAGCTGCACCCTGCTTCTATGTAGGAAGATCAGCTTTGCAGTGGCTCTTTAGGTCACATCCTTTTGTGAGTGTGTGTCGAACAGATGTAAGGTTTGTGTTGGACTTGGGTTAACCGACACCTTTTGAATTGTTGGATTTCAGCCTTGCTTGAAAATATTTGACTGATTAAAAAATCAGGAAAATGAAGATGCAGCTGTTGTTTTAGCCAGAAGATTTAGTCCATTTAAATTAAGAGGATCTCCTGTGTCCTTTGTTCAGGGGTCAAGCTCTTCTTTGCATTGTTTAATTAAAGTTTTTTTAGGTTAGGCAAGTGTGTTGATTTGTCAGCAAACATATTAGGAAATAAAGAAAATATGAGTTTTATATTAGTCTTTGTTTGCCTTCATTTCTGAAACTAAGAATCGATCTTAAATTCAATAGAGTTCAACCTTTAGTCTGAGTTTGTCTGTTGTTGCTAATATTTTGGACATTTGTGAGCAGGTGGGTATTAGACTCAAGTGAAATGAACCAATAGTTGACCCTGACATAAGAAGTGAATGTAAGTGGAATGTAAACTGCTCAGAAAACCGTTAGAGTCTCGAAACCAGTGAATGGGTGCTGTCCTTGGTGCTGAAATGATGCCCAAGGTTGGATCGCTTTCTTCTATGTTTTAGTTTATAGTTTAAATTTTTCTTTTCTTTCTTTTTTTTTTTGTCCACAAAGTCAATTTCACAAATTGTCATAAATGACACTTTCTTATTTTGCTGTTTTTTTGTTTTGACATTGCTTAAAATTGAGATGTGAGACATTACAAAGTACTGCAAATAGAAAAATCCTTTCACCTTAAAATACTTTTAAGGTATCAGATAGGTCCGTGTCTGTCAGTGTTGGTGAATTTTGTTCCAAGGAGGCCCCCCTTAAATGTGGTGTGCCCCAGGGCTCAGTGCTTGGTCCTCTACTGTTCTCTATATATTTGCTTCCTCTGGGTGTTATTTTTTAGGAAATATGGAGGACCTAGAATGTAAACCAACATTTCTCTTGTTGTTGTTGAATAAAGACAGCTGGGGTGGTCAAAAGTAGCCAAAAAGTCAAAGCCGTATGTGATTTACTTTTTATGTAAATTAGAAATTTGAAAAAGGCGAGAGAGAAACTTCTGTTCTGAGAAAGTCTTCCTTAACACGTCACTAGGGGGAGCCCTTCCTCCTCAAACCTGCATGTCTCCAGTGTCTGAGGCCTTCTAGGGAAACCAACCAATCAGCAAGCAGCTCATTATAATATTCATGTCCTGGCCGAGTGGGAGGGGTCAACAGCTCTTTTCACAGCAAGGCTGGTTTAGGGGGTTTAGAATTGCCTGTATCAGGGCTCCTGGGACAGATGAAAGCCTAAAAAACATTTCTGATGCTTTTTAGAGGCTCAAAGCTCTGTTTTTTTCTAGATCCTCTTTAAGACCAGATTTTAGAGTTGTAAAGGTCCATGAGCTATTTGTAATCTTTAGTATTTGTACATGAAAATTGCCAAGATCTTCACACAAGCCTTGAAAACAAAAACCTCCAGATCTTCTGTTGCACAACATTTTCATCTGCCATGTTTTGCACCCAATGCTGCAGCTTCCATTGCTGTTACTGCGTGTCCTTGTCTTTATCCTTCTATGCACACAGTTTCACTCGGAGGTGAAACAACCTGCAGAATGAACCATCAGTAACTCCCTGGAAATAAACCTGCCAATCTTTCAGGGCACAAGCCATTGGGCGTTTTGCTCCTTCACTCTCTGCCTCTGGTGGACTCACTTGCTTTCACGGCTTTGATTTGTGTGTTTCACTGTTACCTTCCATGATTACTCTCCCAGTCACTCTTTCCTGCTCCCCAGTCTCATTGTTCCCATCTCTATTTGTCTCATCTTATCTCCCCCATCTTTTTTTCCCTTCCCTTAACCGTTTCTCTCTCTTCCTGATTCTCTACATCTTTCTCGCCCTGTCTTTATCTTAACCTCGCCATCTTCTCATCTGCCCTGGTCTCATCAGACAGACACGGAGGGTGATGCGCAAACACCATCCCTCACATCTCCAATGAGTACCTTGTTATCATCTTGTCCCCACAGCGGCTTTCTGTCTGGCTCCGTCTCAGCTTAGATTCCGTCACTAATGGGACCGCATCATTTTCGACAGCTGCAATTCCTCAGCGTTGAGAAACAGAGATGCGGTGCGGCTCTGTGAACACAGCTCAAAGGGATTGTAGACTAATGCCTCCCTCTGATTTACACATTTACAAAGGCTTGTTTAAACACCACTTCTCTTTGGCGCAGGCCTTTGCCACATGGCCTGCACAGACCATTTACATGCATTGAACTCCATTGCATTTATTTATTTTTGTCCTCTGATCTTTAGAATCGCTGTTGTGTTTTGTTTTAGGCCACGTCACCCGTGATCTCGGTGTCAGAGGACACATGCATGAATTATTCATGAGATCTGAGAATGCGCTGACACCAGATTGTGACTTGTCTGGGTTCAGTCATCTAAGAAGTTTTTTTTCCCGTGCTTTCTCCAACTTCTCAGATGTGCAGAAGCTTTATGAAAGCTTCAACAATAGCTGGTGTCAGAGTTTGCCTGCTTCTCTCAGCCCACTAAATGATTTCCACTGGGTCCTGCAAGGCAACAACAAAGACTCCCAGATTTTCTATGCCAGTCTGTTATGTCTTTTGATTGTGAAGTTAACTAAATTTACTTCTTTGTGAGCGCTGCTTTCATCTCTCTCAAAGGGGGCACTTAACAGCTCTCTCGCTTGTGACCCAGGTCAGGATTTGAAACAAACTGCAGAATCAAACAAACCTAGTAAACAACTGCGTCTCTTGTTTTTTAAGGTTTTTTTGGTTATTAGAGGACAATTTATTATGATCAGGACAAATATGATGTATAAAATCCATGTTTTTGTTTTTCAAAAAGCGGTTTGATTTTAGCATCTGATGGAGATTAAATGGTACATCAGGACATTTTGGTAGTTTTGGCCACATCAGCTCATCCGCCACATGCCCTCTTGTTATTAATGCCTGATATGTTCAGTTTTACACCTTTATTGTAAATGACAAGCAGAAAAATAGAGAAAAAATGAATCTGGTAACTTCATAAAGGACAAATTCAGCTAAGTCAAATAAATATATATATTTTTTATCTAAATTTGTAGAGCCATATTAAATAAGTTAGGTTTCTTCCCCATCCCATAATATAAATTTAAATATTTCCTCAATTATAAAGAGTCTTGTTTGTGGATTAATTCTGTTTCAACAGTTCAAGTGGAGAAAATGTATCAAATATACAGCAAATATTGTTTCAGTTCCACAGAAAAATCATTTTAAATTTCAAAATTCCAGTGTTTGGTTTCAGATATGTAACAAATGAGACTAAATAAACATCACTTCTTCAATCAAATTAAAAGGACTTCATGAATGCATCAAAAATTCAATTTATTTCATGTTTCATACGGAAAACGTATTTAATATCAGGGTTTGAAAAGGCAGTGGCTTTATTTATTTATTGCTTTACTATTATACACTTTTTCTTGTAGATCCAGCAGATTTTGTGAAGACGAAAAATACTGTTGTATAGTTGTTTGTTTGTTTGTTTTTTACCAGATCTCAGACATCTTTTTTCTTTTCTGCTGTAAACTTTGCATTAAACTTGTATTCTGCCTGCAGCAGCCATTTTTGCCTCATCTCACCAAGACTTTCACCTAAGTCCTTAAAGAGACACTAGTCAGTTTTGGCCTTTTTTTTAGCACCCCCTAGTGTTCGTTGGCAAAAGTGAAAGTGAAACTTGTCTCCTCGCTGTGCGTTCACCTTTTTAACACCTTAACCTAACTGCTGAAATGTCTCCTCAGCCTTCATTTGTGTCTACAGGAGCGGTTCATCACTAAATCAAACAAATCAGCTGTGTTCATGACCTGAAACATGCAGGAAGCAAAAATACAACAGAACTAAAACATCACTGCGCCAACAACATGAAGATGTATAACACTAGCAATTTTTGCTGAAAAGCTCACGGTAATAAATCATAGTGCATATAGTGCCAACCACAGCCTTAGGTTATGTGCTAAAAAAAAACAAACAAACAAAAAAAAAAACGCCTAAGCCCATAGTTGAAAGAGCACCATGTGAGCACCTGTGTGTACACGCGTTTGTGTATGTAAGGGGAGGAATGTCCGATAGTGAGTGTGAGAGGCCACAGACCTGCCCCCGAAGACCCATGGATGATGGAGGAGATCCAAGCCCTGAAATCCCGAGGTCTCCCTAGAGCGTGGGGACTGCATAATCTGAAACCATTTTTACACATTTATTACCTTTTTTTACATAAATTAATTTGAGCATAGGTATTTTTGGATGCACAAAATTGAATCTCTGTCTTAAAGCTGGACCAAATTCATTTTCACATCTTTCTATGTGCTTTCAGAAGTTTCTCTTTGATGTAAATTCATAAAAAATTCAAAGTTTTAATGTTTAAATGTCAAAGTGGATGCAGACATTTACAGGAAAATTCATGTAAAATCTTAAAACATTCAATAATAGTTTTAAATGTGAAATTTCACCCAAAAGCATATACATAAACCCATATACAGTGAATGAAGGAAGAGAAAACTGATTTTTCTGAAAAAGTACCAAACAATTTCTGTTAAATGTTTGTGTCCGTAGCATTGCAAAGAGTAAACTCTGTCTTCTGGACGGTTGTTCGTATATTAATTGTTAGTTCTGAGTAGAAAAAAAGCTAAGTAAAAATGCTCAACAAGCAGACTGAAGCAGCCTCCCAGGTTGGCCTAGCTGGAGTGGCAGCCCGGATCAGAGAGCAAACATTTTAATTTTCTTTCCGGTCTGCATTAGGCAGCTCATGCGGTGAACTGAGACGAGCTGCAGCTTATTGTGTTTGAAGAGAGGCAGGTACACTGATCTGTGTTAACAACATGGTGGTAAAAGCCATTCAGCCAGCCAGCGGTTATGGCCTGCCAGCATATTACTGGTGACATCACACATCAGACCGCATTTAGCTCCGCTCAGCCTGCTCTCATTAGAACAGACATCCTACACGAGACCCTGCTGGTCATAGACACACTGCCCTTTAAAGTTTGGTCAAAGAGCATCTGCAAAAGCCTCGCAGAATTTGTTTTTGTGGCTTTTAGGAAAACGGTCAACAGGACTAAATGTTAGCTAACAGGTTTCCATTTCATTCAGTGTCCTCTGAGTTTTCTAAGGACTTCAATTTACCAAAGAAACAAACCGCAAGAGGGAAGATCGTCACAAGGAAGATAAAATATTCATTCAGTGTACTTTAGTTTTCTCTCAGCCTCAAAGTTCAGAGAGTTGATTCATATTAGACTCCAGTTTTGCTGAACATTCAGTTATTTTTATTTTTTTTATGTTTATCTCCACAGCCTGTTCCTACGGTGGCCTGTTTGGACTCCAGGGGATTTTGGGGCTCATCTGTAATCAAGCTCTGCAGAAATACTTTAATTTATAGATGGACTAAAAAAAAATCTCCCACTGATTCCTGGAGCCAGAACAGAGTCGGCATGTTAAATATTTCAATAAACAAGTAGATTTAAATATTTCATGGGTGGAACGATTGATATGAACTGAAACTGCTTTATGAAACATTAAAGTCTTCCATCCATCTGAAGTATTCCGACTTTTCTGGAGCGCCGCTAGCTTCTTTAGCTGCATTTAAGCCAGAACACAAGAGAAATACATGTGGTGATGTCGTGATTGTTGGTGCACTCATACATCATGGGGGGAGGAGGAGGGGAATTTGCTTAATAGGAACTTTTTCCCTCTCCGTACCATTATGTTACCCTGAACCACTCCCATCACTCCTCTGGTTGGCTGGATTGAATGCGGAAAAATAACGCCGCAAAGGATTTAGGGGGGGAAAAAAGAGCATCAACATTCATTCTAGAGGGTGAAATGATGCCAAGTGGATGGGAAAAACATCTCCACAGGGTTAGGGAGTGGGAGAAGAGAGGTTTATCTCATGTCCAACCACATCTATGCCTTCCCACTGAGGTTCAGCTCTGCAAAGTTTGGCTCGCTGTGTGTACTGCAGCACTGATTCACCCTGATTATACAAGGTACTCTTCACAAAACTGCAAATCCCTAACTTAATTACTGGAAACCAAAACGGATATGGAACGGTGCTCTACAGCACAATTTTTGTCTAATTAAGTTCATTCTTTGTTTTTTTAGCCAATGTTTTCCAACTTCTTTCTTACCATGGGAAAATGCAAAAAAGAAATTCTAAAAATCAAATGCTGATTTGTTCCAAATTGAGATTATAAACTGGTTTAGAGGTATGGTCCACTTTCAATATGAAACAGTTCAATTTCAACCCAGTTTGACCAGTTCAGACCCTAAAAATGACCAAACTCATGCAAACCATTAAGAACAGGAAAGTATGCATAAATCATAGCAAGATTATTTAGGCCCAAAGCTGTGTTTTGGAATATTACAAAATCTGATGCAATCAGAGTGCACTTGAAAAAATTTGAATATTGTGCAAAACTCCATTTATTTCAGTAATTCAACTTAAAAGGTGAAACTAATATATGAGATAGACTCATTCCATTAGTCTTTATTTGTTATCATTGTGATTACAGCTGATGAAAACCCCACATTCAAAATCTCAGACAATTAGATAAATTTGTGAAAAAGTTCAATATTCTAGACTCAAAGTGTCACACTCTAATCAGCTAATGGATCCAGAACACCTGCAAAGGGTTCCTGAGCCTTTAGATGGTCTCTCAGTCTAAGTTGAATTACTGAAATAAATTAACTTTTGCACAAAATTCTAATTAAAAAAAAAAAATTCACCTGTAAGTTACCATAAGACCACATTTTACTGTACATTTGACCAGGGTTCAAATTATGGGGGAGCTAAAGGGAGCCCGGCTTCCCTGAAAGGGTGACGGGCCACCAAAAAAATATTTAATTAACACACAATCGTTGATGTCCGCTCATATTCTCTGGTCTTTTATTTGTGTCTGATGCGTTCCTCTGCTGCAGAGCTCATCACCCCACACCCGTGCTCCGGTGACCTCACTTCACTGGCACTGCCGCGCAGCACGCACTCTTGCTATTTTTGCGGTCGGTGGATCTGTTTGATCTGCTTAGTTCAAAAGTAACTCATGAGGTGAAAAAGTAGGAAAGCTAGACATTTATAACTATGTACTGTATTTGATAGAAACCAGAGCACCTTCAATACTCAGTACCACACCCAGGGCTGTTTCAAGGGCTTTTGGGGGCCAAGGCATCCCCCCTTTTACTGGGCTCCCGTGATTTGTATCCTGCATTTGACTGAGTTAAACTGTAGATTTACATTCATTAATCATTTTCTGAGAGTTTGATTAAAATGAATGCAATGGTTCATGAACCACTTTGAAAACAAACACACACAAAGACACACACAGAAATGGTGACAACATTCTCACCCAACATTTGCTTTTGGCATTTCAAAATAAAGGTTTGCAGGCAATAAACTGAACTAGAGAAAACCCCAACATCAGAAAATTAGCTTCTACAAGCCAGTTAGTGAAAAATTTGGGATTTGCAGAAGATGTTTTCAGAACATAGTTCTCTCATAACCCTAACCCTAATGTATGAAAGACCTAAACAAACCTTCATTTTGACTTTTGGTAACAATTTAAAGCATAAAAAATCCGTCAAACAAATAATTGGCAGGGAAAGAAAACTTACTGGACTCGGTTTGTCTGATGCTAAGATTTAAATTCTCCAAACTAAGCCCTTGGACATGGTTTCACATGGGCATCCATCCGTGCCGATCTCGCCTCAAGCAGAGTGAGGCATTGTGCATACCTAATCAATACACTTGGACATTTTTATTCAAATAGCATGTTGTCTGCAGACATTATAAGAAGGTCAATTGATTGATTGATTGATTGATTGATTGATTGATTGATTGGAATTTGTCAAAAGTCAGGAGACGTCCAACAGTACATTTTATTACAATGGATACAAAGCCTGTCATCCCTATCAGATACTTAAGAATTGACCAAAAGGTCTATAACCTCATTTTTCAGCATAAAATGTTTCTTATTTTAAAATTCTGGTACAAAGGTAATGCATGCTTGCTGTAAAAGACAGAATACTCAGAAAAGATTCAGGAAATACCAATGCTTTATTATCATACTGTCACATTAGTACAAATGATTGCACTCCAAACCTAATCTTCTATCCCAGGTAATCTGAGCACTTGTACAGGATGTTGACCCTGAGAATGTCAATCTCAGACATGCCTACTCTTTGGCCGATGTTAACTTTGGAGTTCGGGATTGGAGTTATGGTTTCTGCTCCTTTGATTCCGAACGCAGTTCTGCATTTTTATATGAAAAAATTAAATTATCAGCCTATTCAGTATATTTAATTTCAAACAGCATTTGTGATCACCCTTACCTTCCATAGTGCATCACAGATGAATAGTCATAACGGGTGTTTAGATTATTTGTATCCATCTTGTCGAAGTTATTGGTATAAGCTGGGGATAAAAACATTCAGATAGCAATAGGTTATATACTTTGTTTGTTTAAATGAGTGAAAGGTGTTTGATCCTTACATTCCATAATGTTGTTCCAGTTGACTCGGATATAGTCATCCCGGTCGCTTCGAGTGTGTTCGTGGTAGAAACCCAGGGAGTGCAGCAGCTCATGTTGGACGATTCCATTTTCTACACAACCAAACCTCTGCAGAGACACGAGCTGCTCCTCTCCAACACGACCCACCAAAGAGAAACAGCTGAGAAAGAGACGATAAAAAAGATGTTTTCATTTAAAGACCCACTCCAATGAAAATCGTGTTTTTTCTGTTTTTAAAATGTTCTTGAGGAATTTTTCTTATGAAAAAGAAATATATGCTCAAAATTGCATTTCTGAGTTTTTCTGCATTTAAATCTCTGTGAATCAGTAGAGGATGAAAAAATGCAGCCTACTGGGTTTGTGATGTCACAAACCCACTGGGCGGAGCACAAACTCCACTCTGCTCTGCCCCCTCAGGCTCTGAGGTCTAGAGAAGAAGATGGAGGATCAACACCTACAGTATGTGCTGTAGCGGGATGTAATATTAAGAAGAGAGGCAGTGAAATTAGCTTTCACACTTCACCAAAATCCTTTTCAACCATCAGCCTTTTTGCTAGCATTACATCAGCTATTTATGGAGCTGATGTAATGCTAGCAGCCAGTGCTGCATGCTAGCACAGAGAGCTAGCATAAACAGGAAGCTCTCAACAGCCAGGAAAAGAGGGGCAGGGAGGGAGGGAGGGTGGGCGGGGGGCCTCCGTGCCAATGGCTCCGCCCACAACCCAGAGGCGAATTTTTAATGAGAATATTAGCCTGCTAAATTATCGTCCAACTACGCTGAAGCTAGTTTTAGCTAAATACGGCATGAACCACCAAACGGATTTAAATAAAACTTTCACAGAGGAATCATTAGATGTACGTATATCTACAGCTAATTAACTTTTAGAGTCAGTGCAGCTCCAAATAGCCACAATAGCTAATCCACATTAGCATACAGAAATATGATTATCACTGTCTATCTTGCCGATGTTGAATTAATATCCAGTGTCATTTTAATTGAGTGTTCCTTTAGATATAAGCTCTGCAAACTCTGCAAACTCTTTGATTAAATTTTTAGCAATACCTCTCAAGGTCAAGTAAGGGAGGTAAAATCTCATGTAAAAACAATTGAGTCAAGCAGTAACAGATCGCACAAGATTCTGTGACCTTGCATGAAATTGCACTTAATGATTTTGTCACGATTTAACCACAAATATGTATAAAGCCATTATGTTTTAATATAAGATCTTATTTCCTCAGGATTGCTGGGAAAACTTTGTGTAATTTCCCTTTCTTCCCCCCTCTTGCTCACCCAGGTTTTGGTTCGATGCTTAGATACGCCCTCTCATTTGTACGGTCAATGAAGCGGATGCAGGTTTTTGATTCCATGCCTTTCATGGCGGTGTGAATTGTGTTCTTCTCGTCGTCACCTACAGTTATGGATGAAAGTCCTTTAATAGGTGAACACTAACCAATTTTAATCGCATTAAAAATAATAAAACCCACCATAACTATCGCTCAAAACGAAAGGGACTTCCACATATCCGTTGGGAGACTTGTCCCAGAAACAGCTGTATTCTGTACTGAGGCACTTCATGGCGTTCCTGGTTTTTGGGATTAACATGTCTCCTTCGAACAGGGTATCCAAAAATTCTGTCAGAATAAGAATATGGCACTTTATATAAGGTCAGATTTGTTATATAAATGTGTGGTTTACTGAAAAAACTTTTTTTTATTATTTCTGATTATAACCAGTCACTCTGAGTGTTTCATGCAGGCTGGACATGAAAATAGTCTCCTCCACCTATCTCCTGCATTAGCTAAAGATAGAAAATAGACGGTGAAACTCTACGATTAGAAAAGCCTGACAGATCTACATCACACTGTCACTTAACATTCATGGACTCACCCATCTTGACTCACGACGGGGAAGGCTGTCGTTGGTTTAGCATCCAGGAAACAGCAGATAAACATCTTGGCTAGTAGAAGCTAACCGTTAGCATTAGCAGCTCCACCTCACAGTAGAACTCCTCCAGGCTTGTGTTATTTGTGGAGATAAAACATCAACGTTGCAGAGCAAACAGAGTCAGTGGTAGAGTCGAGTTGCTGTTAGCCAATCAGAGGTGAGATATCCAAATATCAGGAAGTAAGATGCCAAATCCTGCCGTCTGAAGCTACTTTCTCATCCAGCTGACTCCTCTGTGCTGATACAGGCGCTCTTGTCCCCCCGATTATGACTTACAAGGAATTCATTCCTACTAGAGACCACTGCAAAAGTATTGATTAAACAAGTGTTCGACACCTTTAACAATGTTTATACCAATAAAAACGACTGCTTTCTTGGTTGTTTCCACTTTTGTGCTGGGAGCTCACCATTGTTCATTCTGAGGATAGTGGTGGAAATGTCCTCTTCTATATCAGATTCACCCGCTGAGTGTTCTAATGAAGAGAAGCAGAGTCATATAGATCTGTTCTGGTAATGAGAAACCATGTGATGGGTTTAATCTGAGATGCTAACAGGTGAAAAGTAATTCAGTCACTTGCCATTATCTCCATCGTGATCCTGTGAAAAATAAATAGAGAAATAAACACTTTTATATTATTCATTTCTTTTTCACTTTGCTTAGTGGTATATTTTCACTTACATCTCCATTGTGAGCTTTGCAGAGGCCTGCAAGCAGCAAAAGCAGAAGAGAAACTTTGGCGTTACGGTTCATTTTGCCACAAAGTCCAGATGCAAAAGTAATGATCCTCTACTTGCTTCAGCCCGACTGATGCTGAAGCCGGGGCTGCAGAGAGCTAATATGCTACTTGCCGAGGTGTGTCTGTGTACAGAGATTAATGGAAGGGGTTCAACAGGTCTTTTCTTGGACACACAGCTGATGGGAGTGCCCTTCCCACCCCAATTCACTGTTTTCACACAGAGATAATCTCATTCTCGAAGGATTACAGTGACCACAGGCTGCTGTCAGCTCACTTAGCGTCAGATTTCACTTGGTATTTTTAACCAGCTGGGTGTCGACGCATGATGTCTGGGCCTATTCCAGAGATTTGACTCAAAAGTAACAAATGCACTATTGGTATTTACAGACACTGAATTTGGGTAAACACCTCTACTCCAAAGTTAGCAGATTTTTTCAAATAGTGTTGCAAATCAATATTTCACGTACAATGCAAACATTTTAACAAATAACTACTCATTTAATCTTTTCCCAAAGCATTTCAGTATATTGCTGCTTAAAATTTTGTTTTTAATCACTAAATATATAAGCACACAGAATACATGCACTTTTGAGCTGCTGGTATTTAAATATATATTTATTTATCTATGTAGCAAAAATATTAAAATTGAAAAGATTTTTAAAAATTAGAACATTTTTTAAGTTTTATTGTATGAATGGAATATTTAAATAAAAACAAATCATGTTTATATGTGTCTGCTGCAAATGCTTTGACTTCATGCAGGCATGTATCCGACTCTTATTAAAGTGGAAATTCTGGCTCAAATCAAATGGATTATGATTACATGCTAAACCACCCACAGGTAAGATTTCACTGTAGGAACATGACATCATTAATAATTTAGCTAACTTTAGCAGGCAGCCATTAAGTTAAGTTCTGCTGAATCCACTTTGGAGATATAGTTTGACCTTCAGGGCAGCAGTAGCTCAGGAGGTAGAGCGGGTTGTCCAGTAATCGGAAGGTTGCAGGTTCAATCCCGGCTCCGGCCAGAGAATGCTGCTGTGTGTCCTTGGGCAAGACACTTAACCCGCCTTGCCTGCTGGTGGTGGTCGGAGGGTCCGGTGGCGCCAGTGCTCGGCAGCCTCGCCTCTGTCAGTGCGCCCCAGGGCAGCTGTGGCTACATCGTAGCTCATCCCCACCAGCGTGTGAATGGGTGAATTGAGTTGATTGTGTTGTGAAGCGCCTTGGGGGGTTGTAGAACCCTAAGAAGGCGCTATACAAATACAGGCCATTTACCATTTACCATTTCATAATGAGCTAACAGCTAGTCTGAGCTGGGTCACAAAGTGGTTTGCTGCCATCTTAAAGTGACAATGTGTAGTTTTTACCATTAATCTCTGGAAATATACTTTTAAATGTTGAAAATGAAGTAAGTGATGCCCAGTTGTTGAAAAATATTGGCGGCGTGTTTTTACATAAATCAAAAGCAGTTTTTTTTAGTTGAATTATTGTATTGATTTTCCATTATAGAATGACACTAAATTAATATTTTTAGATCTATTTTTACATCATTTTCCACAAATATCAATATCTCCTAAAACATATATTCATAATATTTTTGCAAAGTTGTACTTTTTCTGAATTTGAAAACCTAATAATAGAAACAAAATGGTAATTTAAAAAAAAATAGAAATAAAATCAGGCTGATTTCTAACCACATGTAGTCTGATTAATCTGCAGAGCAGATGTTTGAGATTTTCATGTATGTTTAAGAGTTTGACCACTTTTATTCATGTGTTTACATCTAACCTTTAGACCCCACTCTGACTCGCCGTGAATTTGTTAAACAGCCAAGATTGACTGCAGTGTTTAACAGTAACCTGAGACTGCTTAGTTTTCTTTAGCAAAAAGCACAATGAAACATTTACTGTGGCCTTTACAGCCCTTAAGCTTCACACATAACCTGTTTAGTTTACCCTTGATAAGACCCGTTGTTGTGTTTCTCCATTTACTTTTAGACCATGCAGTCGCTGACTAATTGGCCATTAATCATCAGCAGCAAATTCTTGGAACCTTCGTTCCTCAAAGCTGCCTTCACACTCAGAGTCTTTATGGGAAATATCAGGACTCAGCTTCCAAAGGCATCTTCTAAAAGCTGTGAATTCAGGAATGGATTGTTTAGACTAATGATTATTCAGATTTATTGGCGGCTTTGCTCATAACTCATGAGGTTCCGGTGCTTTGTTTACAGGAGAAGCGGGACGCTGTCTGGCTTCACGGCGCCATAAACAGGTTTAGGATCTGATTTTACGTGTCAAGGCCGGCAGCTTCGCAGAGAGATTCCATCACGCCGACCTTTATGTGACGTGGTCTTCCGCTGTACATCACAATAATGTGGCATTTACTGTCACAGCACAAAAACTGTGTTTGTGTGTGATGTGTGTGTGAATTCCTTTTATTGTTGCACCTTCAATAAAAACTCATGCATTTACACTTTTCACAGCATTTGCATTAGCCTCATAGAAGGCATATATGAACCTCTTTATGTCTGTGTTGCCTTCATGCTTGCGCCTGTCCAATTGGGGCGATGTGCGTGGGTGCACAGGTAATCCAATTTGTGTTTTAGAGTCACAGCACAATAATGCTCAGTGATATATGACCCATCCATTTGGTTGAGCTTTATTCCTAATACTGCTCCAACTGCAAGGAGAAATAGGTCTTATTAAATTAGATATTAGTCTAGCGCTAGCATAAAAAAAGTTTAATTCTCTCCGAACAGCTGCTGTTTGTTAACTGAAGGAGAAACTCCAGGAAGACGTCATCTGTCAGGATGAAAACGTCGTGTTTCCACATTTAACTTTGCTTTTCATCCCCTTTCTTCCTGTATATGTTTCCCTATAAATCCAAGAGTGAGATGTAATTTCTGCCACATTTCAAAGTCAGCAAAAATCCCTCTTTAGATTTAGGTTTATGTCCGCAGTATAACAGGTTTGTGATTGCTGCGGCGCGGCGCTTTTCACCTGTATTTACGACTAAACAAACTGCGTGAGAGATGTCCGGATCGACCGGTTTATTTATATATATGTGCAGAGCAGGAAATGCTTCACCTAAAACTGTGACAAGCAATTCACTTTTCACAAAGTGGGCAGTCAGAATCTATTGCTGCACTAAAGAACTTGCATTTAGTGAGTCTAAATGTGCAGAATCACAAAATTTTGCTTCAAATTTAAGTCAAACTTTTTACTCGTATGCAGCTTAACAGATAACTACTTTTTAAATCAACTGAAGTCAATGAAAACTGGAAATACAGACTAATATCATCATTTTGTGTTTCTGTCGTGTGATATTTCTTTCACAGCTAATTTAAAAGTGTTAAAGGTGTCCTAGAATGCAAATAATCAACAATCTAAAACAGAGCTTTGAGCCTCCAAAAAGCATAAGAAATTTTTTTTGGCTTTCATCTGTCCCAGGAGCCCTGATACAGGCCATTCTAAACCCCCTTACTCAGGCCTTCAATGAAATGAGCTGTTGACCCCTCCCACTCGGCCAGGACATGCTGATTGGTCGGTTTCCCCAGAAGGCCTCAGACACATGCAGGTTTGAGGAGGCGTGGCTCCCCCTTATGACGTGTTAAGGAAGACTTTCTCAGAACAGGAGGTTTTCTCTCGCCTTTTTCAACTTTCTAATTTACATAAAAAGTAGGTCAAACACGGCTTTGACTTTTTGGCTACTTTTGACCACCCAAGCTGTCTTATTCAACAACAACAAGGAAAATGTTGGTTTACATTCTAGGTCCCCTTTAAATTTGGGGTGTTGGTCCAATTTAACACTAAGAATAGTTAATTTAACACTAAAAAGAGTTATATAGTTCATATTAACACTGACATGAGAGTCAAACCCGAGTGTTAAAAAGGAGTGTTTCCTAATTAACTGTGTAGGTGTCATTTTAGACAAAATAACTCCTGCAAAGCTAACTCTGAACTCCCACAGTGGCTATAACACCTGCAGAGTTAATTCACAGACTCCACCCTTTTATTCTAAAAGTTGGACTGGTAGCGACCGATTGGCTGCAGGAGCTGCAGTGGGCGAGGTTTTTAGCTAGTTTGTTCTATTTTTGTTTATGCATGTTTTTTTTTTTTTTTTTTTTTTGGGGGGGGGGGGGGGGTTATGCTGTTCTTAGTTATTACGTTCACTGTTGCAAATATGGTGTTACTTGTTGTGTCATGTTGGTACTTGGTACCGTAAGTGAGGAGGTTGGTCAAAGGAATGGGACCGCTGTTCCGTTCTACTGTTACAATATAATGACAATTTAACACTAGTGTTAAGAGTTACTATATTAACTCTTAAAGCAACATTCCACAACTTTTACACCTTAAAATTATGCTTTTTTGTAAAGTTTTTGCGTCATACTATCATCTATTATGTTCATTTTCATACCTGTAATAGTGTTGGGGGGTCCCACGTCTGTTTACCGCACTATACAGTTTTTGAGCTTCGGGTAGCCGCAGGATGTTTTACGGCAGCATATGGCAAGCCAAAGGGATAAAAAAACCGCGCGTTCTAAATGCGTGTTATGTCCGCCAAAATACGCGTCCGCCAAAATGTGCGTCCTGACGTTTTGACGCCAAAGGGGGAAAAAATTCACGTGTTCTAAAGCGAGCATCATGTCCGCCAAAATGCGCGTCTTGAATGAGCGTTTTGGCGGACATAATGCGAGTTTAGAACACGCATTTTTTTTATCCCTTTGGCTTGCCATATTTGTATAACGCAGACTCTGTGTATAGCAGTGGCAGATCCACCAAAGAAAGCTAGAAATCCCTTATCAAAGGAATATAGGAAAAGAAAAGAAGAACACGATAGAGCAAGAGCAAAGACCAGAGTTATTATTGGGCCGTCTTTTCCTCGCTGGAGAGCTCTTTTAGAAAGAACGGTATGTACTACGGACTCTGACCTAGCCGTGCTGCTAATGGATAGGTAAGTAATAAATGATTTCACCAGGGTTATTGTGTTTGGTCGGGCATAAATTTGTTATACAGTCCTGATAAAACTATTTATTCAATGTGTGGAGGTGGAAAAGTTTGTTTTCATTGTTTTGCCTGACATTAGGAATGTAAACATGCCTCTTATGCCCAAGAGAGAGATTTGATTTTACGACAGTGACGTAACGCAGCAAGCCTCTAGAGCAGGGGTGCCCAATCCTGGTCCTGGAGGGCCGGTATCCAGCACGTTTTAGTGGTTTCTCTGATCCAACACACTTGATTCAGTGATTGCATCACCTGCAGCAACTAATCAGGCTCTGCAGAAGCCTGTTAATCACCTGCTGATTGAGATCAGGTGTGTTGAAGCAGGATTAAAAGAAAAACATGCTGGATACCGGCCCTCCAGGACCAGGATTAGGCACCCCTGCTCTAGAGGGCGACAGAGATCATATAACTGCAAAGTTGCGGAATGTTGCTTTAACACTAGTGTTAAATTGTCAACTCCAGAAGAGTTGGTTTTTGACAGTAAATCAGAGTACCAACTCTCCAAAAAGAGTTAAATTAACTCTTACTGGTGTGGACCCATATAGACACTTTAAAAGTGTTGAAATCAACTCTGACAGTGTTAATTTGAGCATGCTGAATTTGCTGTGTTGGATCACTTTATTATTGCCTCACATCCTCCTTAACGATTAAAGCCATCAGTTGTCACACACACTGGTGTGTGGTGAAAATTGTCCTCCGTATTTGACCCATCCCCGTGGGGCGCGGTGAGCTGCAGCTGTGGCCACGCTCAGGAACTATTTGGTGGTTTAACCCCCCAATCCAACCCCTTAGTGCTGAGTGTCAATCAAGGAGGCATTGGGTTCCATTTTTCAACGTCTTTGGTATGACCCGACCGGGATTCGAACTTCGATCTCCCAGTCCCGGGGCGGACACTCATGCCACTAGGCCACAAGGTATCTTGTCATTTTTGGTCTTTTATTTTTCTGTTGCGCCCCAGTTCATCCTTAATCTTCACTACTGCTGTTTTATGAGGAAATTAATTTAAAAAAGATACATTTGCACCTTAGGGAGATGACTTTAATTTAAGTTTAATGTTTTCAGCATCAAAAAGCAGGGTAGTCTCTTGCGAGATGGTTTCTATGGCAACCAATGATGGAAACCTGCATTATAGGAAATATGGTAAGGAACTGATGCAGCAGAACCAGTGAGTTTTATTGGTAAATCATCAGTGAGTGAATAACATGAACTTTTTATCGTCTGTCTCAGGAAATGGATTCTGTAGTAAATGTTTTAATACTTGAAGACAGTATTTTTTGGCCTGATTAAAGTGTTTTTATTTGTAAAGATCATGAATTTGTGTAAAATAACTTCTATTTTATCCAGTTCTGTTTAGAGAAATAGAGTGATAGATATTTAGCGTCATCTCAGAACTCTGACCTGGGTCATTACACTTGGCCTTCAACTTTCTATCAGAGTGAGGACAATCTGTCTATATTAATGAAGTTGGAACAGTTTGTGTCAGGCTCTGGCTAGGACTGAGCAGGCAGAAGCAAGAGTGTGGATGTGGCGTGGTGTTATGACCCAAGCGTGGAGTGACTGGCACTGGGTTTGGACAGACACGCAGTTAATATAGGAACCGCAGCACGCAGCTCAAAGGAAAATGAGAGCTTGCTGCGGTTCTAGAATAATGGAAAGGACTTATGGGAAGTCGACAGGGCTGGGAACTGACAGGCTGGACTGGAAAACTCTGGAAGCTCTGGAAAGTGTTCATCTGGAATGGTTGGAATGTTCACTGGAACGATGATTGAGCCACGAGCGGGAGCACGGACTTCCCCAGCCAGCACACATAAGTGGGCCCCTAATGGGATCTATATGGGCAAGCCGTATGGGTCCCAACAGGGTTTGTCTGCGGTTTCCACGGTGGCCCCATTGGAGGTTGCCCAGAAAGATTTTTGTCCACATAGATTTTAATGGGACCAACATGGGTTTTCAGTGGGTTTGACTCAAACACTGGCAAACCCCTGTCGGGCCACAATGGAAACTGTGAACGAACTCTGTTGGGACCCATACGGCTTCCCCAAATAGATCCCATATGGGGCCCACCTATGTGTGCTGGCTGGGTCCTGATATATGGTGCGTTCCAGTTGTCCTCGGAATTTCCGACCAGGAAATGACGTAACGAGTTCGTTTTGCGTTCCAGATTCCAATTCGGAAAAAAATGGACGCCGCCAGTAAAGCTGCGTGTGTTGTTGCTCTGTATGTGTACAAAGAACTAATAACAAAGTATTTGCTGCACCTAAAGTCCCTCGAGGAGGAATGCAGGAAACGCATAGACAGTGTCACACACAACAATCGTCAGTTTCCACATATAACCAGAAAAAAACATTAAAAATCAAACGTCAAAATGTAAACACCAGGAACAGTTAAAAAACCACAAACACCGGTCAATTTCAGCGGCGATGCTGACGTTTTCAGCAACGTAACCATTGATAACAAGTATAAACAACAACTCGGTGCTGTTAAATAGCAAAAAGAAAGAAAGCAGAACATATAAATGATGAAAACAATAAAGACTACAACAACACTGGGCGCAGCCATCTTTAAAATGGTGAACTCGGGGTCCTCTGAAACAAACGAGCTCGCAGCTCGGAATTCCGAGTTCATTGCGTCCTTTCCGGTTAACTTATCTTGGAAAAACGAGTTCCGAGGACAACTGGAACGCACTAATAGGCCTGGGCTGATGACATGGGCAGGAAGTCAGGTGTGATGTATGCTGGGAAGTGAAGTCCTGAAGCACGCACCCATGGCATCCACATCTTTCCAAGTAGACTATGATTGGTCAAAACCAGTTTTTCAAATATATAAACTGATCTAATAGGGAAAGGCCAACTTGGTGAGTGGGTTCGGCCAAGCATAGTGTATTTAATATAAACATATACTAAATGATTGGTATGTTGTTGTTACTTTTTGAATGTCCACCATGAGGGAGCTCTAAGGGGTCCAGGTGTGTTTCCTGTACCATTGTCTCTATCTTCCTATATAAATCAATTCCATGGACGGAATTCCTTATAAATGATTGTGTAATAGTGAATACATTCATAAAAATATTATGGAATAATGTTGCAAACGGATATGAAATTTAACAATTTTAGGCTGTTTTAATTCGGCATTAATACCCTTTGACTAGCCGTTAGCTCAACAGTCCTGATTGAAGTAAACTCTTTTTCTTTAAACAGAGTCCAGTCAGGAAGATATCGTCAATATGGCTGAAAAACATATTTGTACTGTTGATTGTTACATATTTTCTAAAGCAGAATATTTATCTGCTTGGATCAGTTGTTCTAAATAAATAATAAAAGCTACTTTGGCTTCTGGGGAGATGTAATGTCGGCCGAGAAGCAGTGATGACTTACCCTGTTAGCCTTCTGCTGCTCTGAGTTACATCTCTGTCTCCTTCCTCTGACACAGCGTGGGCCGGCAACAACAACAGTCAATGAGCAATATCAATTTACGTAATGGACTGTTAAACAATGTGCTTAACATTTAGAGTTGCTACAGTGGTGTTTAGTGGTAGCTTGAGCCACCTTAAGATATCCACTTCTTCATATGACTCTTATTCACTTTTAGCTCTCCTATAATTGTTTGACCAAACACTAATCCCTTCTTTTTAAATGTTTTAGCTTTCATTCTACTAAATAATATAAAAGCAGCTCCGTCTAATGCATTCGTCTTCATCACCAAGCTCATTGTTTGTTGTTCCATCTTCAAATTAATCAGATATTTCTTTTTATATCTCCGTACATTTGACAAATTGTTTTTACAACATTCATAACTCGGGGAGTAATTGATTTATTTCAGTCCCTCTTTGTGCGGGAGTCAATCTGCGAGAGTAAACATTGTGTTGGTGCTAATTGACATTCAGACAAACAGGGACAAATACGCTGAATATGAACACAATCTTAATTGGTGTGAATTACCAGACTTGTAAAAGCCGTTCGAATTAAATCAGGTGCATTATTGTAGTAATGCAACTGATTAAGTTTCAATCCGGTACCGCGGCCCATTCAGGAGATAATTTTATTTGATAGATGAGGTGTCAAGTGAGGATGAGACACGTTTGGAAATGTATATTGAAAGAGATCTAAGAAATGTGAGAAACAAAGGAAATGATGGTTTTACCTTCCGTAAACAACCCCAGCTTTTATTTAATGTGAGTTTTTTAATTTTCACCAAGCTGTTTGGGATTAGTGGGACCTCATTATTACAACAAAACAAATAGTGCACTGTAAAAAAATAAAACGTTGATTTTTCTTAACTAAATTATGTCACCTGGTTCCACTAAATCTAGCTGCTTTAATGTAAACTATAATATACATCAGTATGTTAAAAGTAAATGTATATTACTCTTTACATTTAAGCAGCTAGGTTTAGTGAAACCAGTTGACACAACTCGATTAAAGCGTCTGTTTGGAGTATTTCTTTATCCGATGGCACCATCTAGTGGCTGACAAGCATATTACACCAACATTCAGTCAATTCGGTTATTTAAGATGGGGACTGCACATTTTTTGTTTATGAACGTGCTTCTGTAGCCGACAAACAGCTAAAACACGTTGGTTTACAAGTATTATTCTCATGTCATGTTGTGTTTTCATATATTTCTATATTAAAGACTTAATTGTCCGTGAAAAGTTCATCAAAGCTGCACCAGCCGAGGTGCTTCCTTAAATTTGAAGCATGAAAGCGATAGTCCAACGCTATTGGTTAGTTCTGATCCGTGCTCATTTTTCTATTGCATGGAGCTCTACGGGGCAGGGAGCGGGCATTAATTATGATTAATAATTAGGAAAAAATAACGCGTCAAAAACAATTAACGCATTTAACCCTTTAAGCCCGAGGGTCCCCCAATTGGGGTACGTTGATGTTTAGCAGCAAAATCCATGCCTTAAATATCAATATAGTCAAGCTGCACCTCTAAAGAAAGCTCAGAACCTTGGCTACAAGACTATGTAAACCTTTTTTCAATCAAATGAGTGATCAGAAATCCCTCTTCATGTGTTTTTGCCTTCATTTCTATCTCTAATGATGCTAAATCAAATCAAATTGCACACACATTCTATCAACCCATTATTATTATTATTATTATTATTATTATTATTATTATTATTATTATTATTATTATTATTATTATTATTTTAAAGACAATGCCATTATCAAAATGTACTTAAAATAGTATTGTACTTTTAGGTCTGTCCTATTTTTGCCAGTGATATACATATATATATTTCTTTCCTCCTGTTTTGAATTGAAATACAATTTAAAAGCATTTTTTTTAGAAATTAAAAGAGGTTGTCTTTACAATAGTAATGTCAATGACTATTGTTTGATTCTCTGTCTCATTATTTTTAATTTAAAAAAATTACTATGGCATATTTTCTTGAAAGATTTAAATGCGATTAATCAAGATTAATTAATTACAAAGCCTCTAATTCGAGTCCCACCCCTAATATTTATATATTAAAGACTTATTTGTCCATGAAAAGTGACAAGACGATCAATTTTATGGATTTCTGAAAAATCATACATAATTCCTGAAAGGGGAAAACTCCGGATAGCCGCTTTAAGTAAATTCAACATTTCATTTTTTACATAATAAAAATTATATAATAATTTCAATGGGATCATGAACGTTTCCTATTTTAAACATACAAGTAAAGACAAAAAAAAACTGTTTTTATTGGTAGCTTTTTCACTTGCCTTGCTCAGGGGCACATCAGAACTGATTATGACTGAGCAGGAGGGGGGAGAGAGTGTGACTCATTTGCTGTTCCCACCCACGTTTTTCTCTCCAGCTCACCCAGAACTGATGATGTTGTAAAAGTAGTTGAAAGCCCATTTCTCCTCCTTTAGGCTACATCTACTGATATAAACACTCTCCTTCAGTGTGGATAATAGGATCAATCCCAACTTGGGAACATTTTTCAAACAGCCTAATATCAGAAATTTGCTCTTGTCTCTTTTACTCATCTCATAACCTACTTTAAATCTTTCACAGACACAACAGCTTATCTCAGAGGTCACAATGAACATATTTTACAAAATATAAAGTCATCTTTTTGAGTGCGTAGTTTAAAGTTGACATTTACTTTGTTTTGTTTCCTGTGGGTTATGTCCACATCAGTTACACCCATACGGTTTAAAGCTCTTCTAGTTGTTTTGGGTTTCCCTGTGCAGAAGGAGTCTAATCTCTAAAGAGTTTTTTTTTTTTTTAAACTTCCTTTTACTGTTTTAGTTTCAGCTCAAAGACTAAATGATTGTGAGGCAACAAACATAAGCAGAAAATGCTTTAGCATGATCTTTTATCATTATTTATTCATTTTTATCATTTTTACTGAGCAAAAAAAAAAAAAATGAGATCATTTGCAAAATCAGGTAAAAACCTTTATTGATCAAAATCACCAAACTTTACTTTGACTTCACCTGAAGTACATAACAAAAATATATATTTTTCATAATTTAGTCTATTTTTGCAAATGAACTCCTCATATGAACTCACAACAAACACACAAAACTTAAAAGGTAAAACAAATGTTTTGAAGTTCCAATTTTAATATGAAGAATAAATAAAAACAGCTAAAGTTTAATTGATTTTCAAAGTATGTCGTTGTGTAGAGTGGTTATAAATAATTAAGCAGTTTTCTGATGGAGAAGGGCCTCAGCACGGAGAAATACAGATTACGTCACCAATCTGCTTTGGTCCACTTACCCCTGCTTCACACTAGAAGCATCTGCGTTACGGAACGACAGCGGAATGGTTTACTTGTGAGTTTTGCTGTGTACCAGTACACACCTGGAAAATCTCAGCTGCAAAGCAACTTCTCCAGTCGTGGTTTGCTTATGCCGTCCGCCATTAAACAAAAAAGAATAAACTCACGTTTGATATCGTTGTTTGATGTCATATATAATGTTGTTCCTCTCCACTGCCAGGATTAAAGCCATGAAAAACACACCGCTGCACTTCTCAAATGATGCGGGAAGTAAATAAGCCATGAGGTCACACGTATAGATGTAATCTACATAGATATGAAATCGTATCGCTGCAAGAGACTTTTATTTTGAAAACACTGAACCCAGGTGTGATTTCCTGTCTAGCCCTATTTGTGAACTGTGGAAATTGACGCATCCCAAAAGTAGAACCTGATCATATCTTTAGCGGCGCTGCATGCCGCTTCTGGGACACACCCGAAATTTGAATCACCCCCACAGACTATAATGGATTCTATTTGAAGCAGCGACATTCTGCTGCCGTTCCGTGCCGCTGATGTTTCCAGTGAGAAGTAGGGGTTACACCAGCTGTTTGTAGCTTTTCAAGAATCCACGACAACTCCAAACTTAAGAATTTAAAATCAATTCATGCAGACTTTTATTTTAAAAATCTTTACGCCTACTTCACACTGAAAGCATCAGCGGCGCGGAACGGTTTACTCGCGACAATCGCGGCACTCCACTGCACATCGGGAGAGTCAGCAGCAAAGCGAATTCACCGCCGCGCTCCTCGCTCGACTCGCGAGATCACAAGATCCCTCGAGACTTCAAAGGTCACGGATTGTTTATGCCGTCCGCCATTAAACCAAAAAGAAGGAAATGACGTTTGATATCACTGTTTGATGTCATATATAATGTTTTTACTCACCACTGCCAGGATTAAAGCCATGAAAAACACACCGCTGCACTTTTCGAACGATGCGGCAATGCGAAGTAAATAAGCCGTGAGGTCACACGTATAAACGTAATCTACATAGATATGAAATCGCATCGCTGTTACAGACTTTTATTTTGAAAATTACCGGACATTTTACAAACCGAGTGTGATTTCCTGTCTAGCCCTATGTTAACTGCGGAAATTGACGCATCCCAGAAGTGACACGTGGCAAAAATAGAACTCGATCCTTCTGGGACGCGTCTGGAAATTGCCGCGTCGCGGCTGGTTTGTGACACCCCCATAGACTATAATGGATTCTATTTGAAGCGGCGACGTTCCGCTGCCGTTCCGCGCTGCTGATGCTTTCAGTGTGAAGTAGCCTTTACAGTGTGTTGGTGCAGTTGGTGGTGCTGTTGGCTTTCTGCAAGAATGTCACATAGGGTCAACTCTCAGTTACGTCATTTCTGTGTTTGCATGTTCTACCCATGTATGTGTGGAGTTTTTCTGGGTGCTCTTGTTTCCTTCCACCAACCTAAAAAACACACGTTAGAATAAATTGTGACTCTAAACCGTTGTTTGTCGCTGTGTTCCTGGGACGGAATGACCACCTGTCCACCTCTCGCCCCCCTACTGGAGCTCCTCATGACCATTACAGGAATGGCTGAATGAATTACTTCCCACAAAGATTTTATATGAAGCTATAATGATGTAGATTAAAGAAACTTGATCTTTTTTTTTTTTTTTAGAAAAAATAAATTGTTGTTCATCTGTATGGGCTCCATATGTGGGGAGGGTTTCTTACTGGTACATTTGAAGGATTGAAGGTGTTTGAATTTTTAACTAAGAGTGCTTGTAGAACTAGAATCTTTACAATAAAGAGACATGAACTGAAATCATCAACATAAGATTTTAAAAACCTAATATTTGAAAGTGCTTCAGTTTGAAATTGGAATAAATATAAAATATAAATATTATGAGATTTCTCATCTTCCTGCTTTGCTTTCACTCATGTATAAAATTTTATTTTGCTGAGTTTTGTGAATTAATGATTGATTTTTTTCAGAGCATGACTGAAAATAATAAATGACATAAAATGATGAATTATGGTTATTTCAGCAGAAATACTAAAAATCCTGCAGGACTTCGCCCTTGCATGCACACAGAGTGGTACATCTTGCTGCTGCTGTAGACAACCATATTGCAAAACTGACTGCAGAGCCCTAAACTGCTGTATTATTTTTCACAACAGAGTTGTTTTAAAGAGGACCTAGAATGTAAACCAACATTTTCCTTGTTGTTGTTGAATAAAGACAGCTTAGGTGGTCAAAAGTAGCCAAAAAGTCAAAGCCGTGTGTGACCTACTTTTTATGTAAATTAGAAAGTTGAAAAAGGCAAGAGAAAACCTCCTGTTCTGAGAAAGTCTTCCTTAACATGTCACTAGGGGGAGCCACGCCTCCTCAAACCTGCATGTCTCCAGTGTCTGAGGCCTTCTGGGGAAACCAACCAATCAGCAAGCAGCTCATTATCATATTCATGTCCTGGCCGAGTGGGAGGGGCTAACAGCTCTTTTCACAGCAAGGCTGGTTTAGGGGGTTTAGAATGGCCTGTATCAGGGCTCCTGGGACAGATGAAAGCCAAAAGAACATTTCTGATGCTTTTTAGAGAATCAAAGCTGTTTTAGATTGTTGATTAACTGCATTCTAGGTCCTCTTTAACATGAAACACTGTAGTCTTGGCAGCACTTGGACTAGACATTAGCTCATCAGTAACATTTTTCTCTGAATTGAAGATAAAGAATAATAGGTACAGAAGTTTTATTTACACCTTTTACAAGAAAAGCACTTAGAAAGAGCCAAAATATCCTATACTGCACAAACAAGGTTATTTAAGGTCACTTGTATTGTTGAAGAAAAGCCATACTTGTTTTTCGAGTTTAATTTTTTTGGGTAATTTACCCAAAAACACTGTTTGCTGCATATTTGTGTGTTCATGCTGGTAGTTTAATGCTTTAGTTCTCTTTTCGTTTTCCTTCTGCATTTCTGCCCAAATAGTCTGAACCTTGCACAGTTCCTATATTTTAGTTTGAGTGAAATGTTCTTAAAATCACTTCAATTAGTCACATTTAAAGTCAATTTGAAGACATATTTTTACTACCTTGTCCTGCATCTTGAACAGCTTTCTTGTGACAGAAACACTTTATGGAGTTCAATTTGTTTTTCCTTCCCCTCTAGCTTCTCTAAATGCTCTCATCATCCGTTCACATGAGGCTTTACGTCCTGAAATCTTCTCACCCAAATGTGGAAAATGCCCTAATGAGGCTTTAGTCTCTGCTGTTTTTCATCATCATCATTTTGCTGAGCTGCATTCAGCATCACATGAAATCAGCCCCTCTCACTTAACAAGGCTCAGTGGAAGAATTCACGTTCATTAAAGCTGAAAAACTCTCAGAACCAAATTAATTTGCTCAAGACCTAAAACAGTTTGTGTTATGTGCCGTCACACTGCGTGCCTTATTGCTGGTGGGTGGAGTTTTGATGGAGTGTAGCTAACTTGAGCTAAAGAGGCATTTCCCAGGTCTGTACTGGTGATACTGGAGGACCTGTGGCTCGGTGAGAGATCTCTAAAAACCCATTTCCTGCCTGGCTTGGAATAATGAGGTGCTGGAACCTGCTGGCAGGGCTTAGCTTCACACCTCCCCCAATGGGGAATTTATAGATGATATAGAATTGTGCAGAGGCACACATTTAAACACCTTCACGCTCAGAGACATACTGTATGCACCCTCCCCGGAGGTGTTTGGGATAGCTGCAGATAGCCAGCAGGCAGCACCGTCAGCCAGCATGCACGGTGGACATTGATAGGATGATCGGTTCACTCCGGAGTCGCCGCCGCCAATCATCAGACACTTCCCTGGCTGGCAGCGCCCAACCTTGAGAGGATTGCCAGATTTTCCGTCCTCAGTGAGCCGTTGCTGGCTCGCTGCTTGAGCCAAACGTATAGAAAGCTGTTGCCTTTCGTCAGCCAATCATGATGAGTGTTGGCTGGTGATGGGCCTATCAACAGATAACTACTGCATGGTTATGGCCAATCTGGGCTTTATCCCTCCCTACAGATGTCCGATTAGTGTTGTTTATGGAAATAAAACTGCCACAACATGACCGGTTTGCCAACATGGCACAGACAATGGAGAGCAAACTAGAAATGGATGTGAAAACAAACAAAAGAGCTTTGCTAACTGTAACTCTTGGATTCTTTGTATGGCCGTCACTAGCAGAGGAAAGTTCCATCCACCACCTTTTTCTTCAAAATCCAGTCCTAAAAATACCAAATTACTATCAGATGCTCATTAATATATTTAGGAAATTCTCAATTTACCTGCATTCTTTACAGACTTCTCTTTATTTCTTATCAGCTTTTTCTGGTTTACAAAAAAAAAATCTCTGTTCTGATTAGCTAACAGCAACACAACTCTTCTGCTGCCTCCGTTCGTTCTTCTTTCTTGGGTAAAAAATACAGCATTGGTTTGTTATTTCCACAAATAACCCAAGGTTGAACCTGTTGTGGAGTTGCTAATGCTAATGGTTAGCTTCTACTAGCTGAGACATGCTCTGCTCTCTCATGGCCACAAATCAACACAGCCTTCTGCAGTCTCAAGCCAAGGTGGTTGAGTCCATGAGAACTAATTTTCTCTGTTACGTAGAAGAGGCTTTTTCCGACCCGATCATTTCCCCATCTATTTCCTTTCTGCAGCTAATGCAGTCGATATGGGTTGAAGAACATTTTCACACTCAGCCTGCATTTTTACCTCAGAGTGACTGATTGCATTTCATAAAGAATAAATATTATACATTTCTCAGTAAACGAAACATCGTTCACAAAGAACGCTAGCCATCAAAAGGAAATAGATGGAGAAATGTTCAGGTCAGAAAAAGCCAGACAGGTCTACGTCATGTTGTAAACTTGCATTCATGGACTCAGCCACCTTGGCTTGTGGCCTCAGAAGGCTGATTTTTGCTGCCACTACATTTTAGGACATCCTTA